>VZRV01008367.1:301302-316696 GCA_013398115.1 Falcunculus frontatus | reverse complement strand
CGGAGCGGGGCCGCCGCCGCCGGGACCATGCGGCTGCGCGTCTACAAGCGCAAGGTGCTGCTGCTGGCGCTGGCGCTGGCGCTCTGCGCCCTGGCGCTCTGGGGAACCGGCGGCGGGCGGCGGCGACAGCAGCAGCCGCAGCAGCAGCTGCAGCAGCAGCAGCGGGGCGGTCCCGGTAGCACCGGAGAACCGCCGCGGGTCAGCGAACCCCCGGCGCCGGTGGCGCGCCGCCCCGCCGCTAACGCGTCGGCCGCGGTGGCGGCGGAGGTGCTGTCCGAGAACGCGACGCTGAGTTACCGCTCGCTCGTGTACCGCCTGAACTTCGACCAGCCGGTGCGGAACGCGGGGCGCTTCCCGGCGCGGCCCGACGTGGTGCTCGTGGTGCAGGTGCACGACCGCGCCGAGCACCTGCGGCTGCTGCTCGAGTCGCTGCGGCGGGCGGCGGGCGTGGAGAACGTGCTGCTGGTGCTGAGCCACGACCTGTGGGCCGAGGAGCTGAACCGGCTGGCGGCCCGCGTGGACTTCTGCCCGGTGCTGCAGGTGTTCTTCCCGTTCAGCATCCAGCTGTACCCGCGCGAGTTCCCGGGCCACGACCCCCGCGATTGCCCCCGCGACGTGGGCAAGGCGGCGGCGCTGCGCCTGGGCTGTATCAACGCCGAGTTCCCCGACTCGTTCGGGCACTACCGTGAGGCGAGGTTCGCGCAGACCAAGCACCACTGGTGGTGGAAGCTGCACTTCGTGTGGGAGCGCGTGCGGGCGCTGCGGGAGCACGCGGGGCCCGTGCTGTTCCTGGAGGAGGATCATTACCTGGCACCCGATTTCTACCACGTCCTCAAGCAGCTCTGGGCCCTGCGGCAGCGCGAGTGCCCCGAGTGCCAGCTCGTGTCCCTGGGCACCTACAGCCCCGTGCGGGGCGGCTTCGCCGGCCGCGCCGACAAGGTGGAGATGAAGACGTGGAAATCCACGGAGCACAACATGGGCATGGCTTTCGGCAGAGACACCTACCAGAAGCTCATCGAGTGCACGGATGCCTTCTGCACCTACGATGACTATAACTGGGACTGGACTCTGCAGCACTTGACTGTCTCTTGTCTTCCAAAGTTCTGGAAAGTGCTGGTTCCCGAAATCCCCAGGATTTTTCACACGGGGGACTGTGGCATGCACCACAAGAAATCCTGCAGACCGTCCACCCAGAGTGCCAAAATCGACTCTCTCTTGAACAGCAACCAACAGTACCTGTTTCCCGAGGTGATGAGTGTCAGTAAAAGGTACTCCATGGCTCCCCTGTCCCCTCACGTCAAGAACGGAGGGTGGGGAGACATCAGGGACCACGAACTCTGTAAGAGTTACCGCAGACTCCAGTGAGGATCCTCCTCGCAGCCGCCTTTTCTTCTTGAGTTGTCCCATTGTGTCTTTTACAGGCACACACGTGTATAAACAGCATTTATGAGTTGGTTTCTGCTTTAATATGAATAAACATTCTTGTTAAAGGTGTCCCAAAATAGTAATCTCTCATGTTTGGCAACCACGTTTTGGAAACGGGTGACGTGCTGCAGCCCCTACGCAAAAAGTGACCTGCTGCTGTGTAGGCTGGGAGGAGGAGGAGGAGGAGGAGAACACTTTTAAGTGCATCTTTTTTGGTGCTTCAAAGCTCTGGTGATGCCTGGGGGTCCCACCCGGGGTCACCTCACGCCCAAGTCCCAGTTTGGTTGCGCTGTGTCGATGAATATATGAAGGATGAAAAAAAAAATAAATTTCATTGTTTTTACTACAATGTAGATAAATATATGATTTTTTTAGTTCTGCCGAAATAAAAATCCCGTTGTTTTGTAAGCCTAGAGAAGTTCTTGATTGTCAGCAAAAAGATGATGTCATCTCGTGTTCCTAAAAAGTCAGGAGGGGAAGGAGGGGGGAGTTTCTCTTCTTTAATGCCGAGGGCTGGACACGTGCCATCACCCTTTCTAGCAGTGTGCATTTAACTTCATTAAATTTTTAATGATACTTATTAATTGAGACAGAAAAGAGTAGCAAACTGGTGGCACACCACCTCTTTTGTTTGGATTTTTTTTTAAAAAAAAAGTTGCTTTCAAATTAGCTGTGTAAAAAGTGCTGCTGTGTGGTGGGAAGGGGCTGAGTTGGAGCCATCTGTTAATGCTCCAGCTGCTTTGATGCCACTCCTCTTTGAACTCAGCTGTGGCAGAAGCACCTCAGCAGCTTTTGTAGAACAGAGAAATACATTAGAGAAAGAAAATGCTGCTTTTTCCTTTTTCCAGGGGTTGTTTAACTACAATTTTCCAAGGTAGTTGCTCCGTGTTCTGTTCCACTGGGTCAGGGCTGGTGCTGAAGCTGTGCTGGTGCCTCACCCTCGGAGACCTCTCCCAAAAAGCTGCTGGGGTTAAGCTTAGCCCAGCAAAGCTCCAGCAGGATGTGCCACCAGGGAGGGTAAAGGCAGGTGTTTTTGGGCAGCTGTGGTTTCTGCTGAACTCGGAAAGCAACGCTCACACCACGCTCCCAAACTCGTGTTTCACAGAGAAATGTGACAGCAGTGCCAGAGCAGCCCCGAAAGGAGGCAAATTTAACTCTCCTCTAAAGCACCTCTGTGCCTTGTGGCACTCGAACGAAAACAGGAGTTGGTTCAGCGGCAGTGAGAAAGGGGAACAGGAAGTTTATTATTAGATGTGTTCTCTTGGTTACTGTGCTTTAGAGAGGTGAGAAACGCTGAAAACTCGAGGGGAACTGTGAAAAATAAATCTAATCTGGATAAAGAGAATCCATTTCCCAAATTGTAAATACTTCAGAGCAGACATGCACGCAGAGGATGTTCTTGTGCAATGGAATTTGTTCAGCTGGGGGATATCTGGGTGCTGCAGATCTGAAGCACAGCACTAGGATGGAATACAGGGTATAAATGGTGATTATTTCTAGGAGACTAATTAGAACTTCTCCGGGTAATTAGAAATTTCATTTGATTGCTGAGAATCACTGCGAGTCTAATCCTGCAGTTATCACCAAATGAAAGGTTTGGAAAATGATGAATACTGCTCAATTCCTGAGGGAGCCATTAGACCAAGGATATATACAAATAATCCCTGAAACGTGGGAAGAGAATAAAAAATTTATGTAAACAATAAAGATACATTTTTTTTCCAGGAGCTTGGAGTCACCTCCAACTGCAACTTTTCTTTTAAGTAAAATTATTGCCACGCAGTTGTTAAACTCTAACAATTGTTACCGATGTAAGGTTTTGATGTTGCACCAGTTTCAGCGAGCCCTGAAGTCATCCACCAGCACATGGAAATCAGAGCAAGCATCAAACAACAAAAGGAAATCCTAAAATAATGAAACTAATCCAACTCATAGAGCAAAGAGTTCTGGAACACGACGGGGCAGCGCGTTCGGTGATCCCGCAGGATCCGAACGCTGCCATCCTCAGGGTTCACCTCCCGCAGGATGGGAGATCCTGCCCTGCTGCCCAACCCTGGGGGTACCTCCTCATCCTGATCCCCCAGCAGTTTTCCTTGTTTTCCAGAGCCTGGGGCCAGGGCTGTGTCTCCTGCTGCAGCAGCACTTTCTAAATCGGGCTCCTTTCTCCCCGATCCGCCAGGAATCGCTGAACTGGTGTCAGGAGGTTCATGCTGCAAACAATGGTGTGAAGCACAGCCTACTTCTGCTATTGTTTCAGCTGTGGGAGCTGGGGTGGATCCTGCAGCACGTTGTTCCTCAGCTGCAGGACAGTTTGTTTCTGCCTTTATTTCGGGGTTGTTGTCGTTGGTCTCTCCAGCAAGGGCTCCCCCTGAGTTGCCAAGTGTTCCTTCTCCATCACGTTCTTGTGGCTGTCAAGGAAAGAAATGAATTCTTTTATAGCTGGAACAAAGTGTGCACACAAAGATAGGAGAGATTTGTCTCTCCCAACAGCTCAGCTCCACTGGGATAGTGCAAAGTGTCCCTGCACATGGCAGGGGGTTGGAAGCAGATGATCCTTGAGGTTCCTGCCACCCCAAATCAGGTTGTGATTCCAGGGTTCTCCTTCTAGAAGGCAAGTGAGTGGCTGCTGAGGTTTTCCTGCTTGTCTGGCACGTGGGGATGAGTGGCAGGGAGGTCGTTCTGCTTCCCCAGGGCTTCCTCTGCTCTAGGAAATGTGGCTGGGCAGTGGCCAAGCCAGAGCAGCAGCGGCCACTCGCCACACCCAGCCTGATTTCCAAATCTCAGCAGCCACAGAAACAGCCAGGGGATCTCAACTCTTGGAACCTTGCAATTAGGGAAATTGCCAGCCTGAGGAGCTAATCTAGCAAAGTGTCCCTGCCTCGGGAGAGGAGGAACTGGGAGAGGTGCTGTCCAAACAGCAGTTCCCCAGTTTCACCATTATTTGGTGTTTTGGCAGAAAACTGCTGGTAATTTGTAGGTCCCTGTCAGTGGAGAGTCAGGATCAGGTAGGGATCTACCCAAGAGCAGCTGGATTCATGGATTCAAAGACAGAATCTTTCTCACAGCCCCAAATCACTGCTCAGTCCAGTCAGTCCTTTCCAAACTGGACAATTCTCCCACATGAACACGATCATGGAATACACCCTGAGCTGGAAGGGACCCTCCAGAATCATCAATCCCAATTCCTGGCCCCACACAGGAGCAGGAGGGTGATGATTTAAGGTATCTCAGCTGCCCTTTATTAGTTCCCATCTGCTCTCCAACACTTGGAATTTCATTTTTTTATGTACAACTCACACCAGCTGTGCAAGTTAAGCTGGACCCACTATCTTTAGGAAAGTCCTCGGGCCTCCAGCCCAGTTCCAGAGGTCATGTGCTTTGTCTGAACTTGCCTCCCAATAAACCATTAACCCCATCTGCAGTCCCCAGTTCATGGCCACAGCAGCAGCCTGATTGTTCCTGCTTGTTATGTTTGGTTTGAGAAAAGTTTCATCTGAATTTTGGATGCAGTGCTTGCCAAGAAATCCCAGTGAACGTGGGGGGGTTACCTCACATTTTCCTCCTTACAAAATTAACATTTTGATTTCTTCATGTGCCCATCTATTTTGCCAAGGGAGGACAGTTTAATCCCGTGGCAGATCCCAGAAACAGCCTGTCTTGTTCTAGACAGAGGAACAGAGTCTGAATGAGGCCTGAAACTCCAAGGATTGAATTTGAGACCAGTGTTTAAGATTAATAGCCTCATGTTTAATTATCTACACAACAGGAACCCACCAAGTATTCAAATACATGGATTGAATAAAGATGAGACAGAATTTTTCCCACACAAAACCCTCTCGGATTTCTCTACCTGTACATGGCTGAGGGAGTGAACAATTCCTGCAAGGAAAAAGCACTTTTTATAATGATTGAATCACAGTTCTCCATCTTCCAAATGAAAGAGAGGAAGTTTCAACCCTTTGATCACATTAAATGGCACAAACACTTCTGAAAACTGACATTTACACTTGCAAATAACCCCAGCCCTGGGTTTTCCCTGCTTCCTCAGGACAAAACAGGAACAAAGCCGTTTCAGTGGGATTTGATAGGATCTTGCTGAAGAACATAAATCAGCCTGTGCTGCTCCCTGGGATCCTTACCTCCACCCTGATTTGAATTCTGTCCTCAGTAACATCCAGCACTTCAATTAATGGCTGGCTTTCCAGTGCTGATTGGGAGCAAGGGGAAGGGCAGAAAGCAGTGCCTAGAAATCCATCAACGTTCTCTTCACTGACAAACAACCTTTCCTAAAGAAAAAGAGAGAAAAAGGCAGGTTATGTTCTTTTTGTGCTAAACTTCAGGGGCTAAAAACTCACTGCAAAGAAAGCCAGGACAGTGATTCCCAAGTTCCACAGCACACTGGTGTCTTGACAGAGAAATTCTAAGTTAGACATTCAGAGAAGGAGGTGAAATGAATTAAGAGAAGTGCTTAGCTCATTTTGCTTGAAATTACAAATCTGCATCATATCAAATATAAAAGAAATAGGATTTGTCTGTTTGGATGGGTGACTAATATCCAGATTTAGACTCTCTCTGAAAAATTCTTTGTACTGACCTCGTTCCACCATCCTCACCTGCCTTAACACCAGGAAGGTGTCAGACTGCTGTGGGTTTGTTGCCTGTCTGTCTTTAGGAAAACACAAAACACCTCCTTGGAGAGGCACTGCAGGATCTCTGCTCCAAGATCAGATCTGGAACACTCAGAGCTGTATCCATTTCACACCCAGCCACCGAGGCTGCTCAGATCTCCAGCAGACAAGAGAGTTGGTAAAAAAGAAAAGGAGAGGTATCCACAGGCAGAGACAAAGCCTGGGGGGTGTTTTCAGGCTGTTCATATGCACTTCATAAACAACCTGCAACGTGCTGCTACGGGTTTAAAGATTTAAATCAGTTACAGGTAATTAAAGGATCCTAAACTATATCCTGGAGGGGCTGTTTCATAGGAACTGCAGAGCTTTCCCTGTCCTTGTGTTATTCCTGCATCAACTGTGTGGGCTGAGGGTAAGGACAGACACAATAAAAATGGTCTGACCTAGAGGAGTAGTTTAGGTTCTGGGAATTACCTTCCTTATTTAATTGGAAATAACAGGGAGAAGTTGCAAACCTTCCACATGAAGTCACACTTTTCAATTTCTCAGTGCAGTTCCACCCTCTTGTCAATCCAATGAAAGTTAAATTCAATTATCACTGACATCTTGCAGACCGAGAAGCAAAAAGGCAATTCTGCACATTTTTGGCCCCCTGTGGATGGAGCCTTATGCACAGCCAGATGTCACATTGTGTCTGAGGTAAAAAAAATTTAACTGTCATCTTGAGAAAAAAAAAAACAAACCAAACCAGGATTGGAAAAATAAGCCAGACTTCTATTTTTTCCACTAGTTAAATTAGAAATCACAATATGGAAAGTCATAACATCCATACTGCTGGTTTTCCAAGGCAGAGGATTGAATTCATTTGCTATCCAGAAAGATTACAATCCAGGCAAAGAGCCAACACTGGATGCTGGGATGGTTTGGGGAGAGAATAAAGTCCAGCAGAGCTGCCCTGACAGAAAACCCTCTCAGAACATACCCACTCCTTGCACTTCTGCATGCAGAGCCTGAAATTCTTATTCCCCTGTGCTGTACCCTCTCCTGCCTGCCAGAGAGGGATCTGCCAGAGCTTTGGGCTTGTGGAAATACTCTGCAGAGTTCAGGGGAAGGTGTCAGAGCACAGAAACAAGGCAGGGGCTGCAGACACAAAATCTGTGCAGCTCTGAACTCCCACAAGCTCCTGAACTCGATCCTTGAGCAGCTCAGGAGAAGAATTCCCAGCTCTGCCATGGAAAGCTTGGCCCACACAGCACAGACAGCCAGCTCAGCCTCCCTTGGAGGGGATTTGGGAATGCTGCCGAGTTCTGGTGTCCTGGCTGCACTTCCAAGGAGAGCAAAGCACAACCCTCCTCACCCAGCTGAAAAATAAAAGTCATGGAATCACAGGATGCTTTGGGTTGGAAGGGATCTTACAGCTCATCTCATTCCAACCCCCTGCCATGGGATGTATTTCAGGATCTTTAATTACCTTCCACTAGACCAGGTTGCTCCAAGTCCCATTCTACTTTTCCTACATAAAATGAGGGAAATAATCTCTTTTCCCTCTGAATCTGCATCTGGCACCCCGTGGCTGTGTGAGGTTCCTCCTCAGCTCAGTCAGGACTTTGCAATTTGGCAACAAACCCAGCGAACCTTTCTGGAGATTTTCTTTCTGATTAAAAGCAAAAGAATTTGTTTTCTTCACAGAAAATATTGTTAAAAAAGAAAAACTGAATGAGAGGTCTATTATCAGGGAAAGGTTCTTCCCCCAGAGGGTGCTGGGCACTGCCCAGGCTCCCCAGGGAATGGGCACAGCCCCGAGGCTCCCAGGGATGCCCAGGATGGGATTTTGGGGTGTCTGTGCAGGGCCAGGAGCTGGGATGATCCCTGTGGGTCCCTTCCCACTCAGAATATTCCATAATTCTGTGATTAATCAGTACTTCACACCAGGATAAAACACAACCGCCTGTGACGTTGCTCTGTTCATTTTGACTCATTACTGCAAACCAATTTTACCAAGTTTCAGCCCAGCCCAACACCCTATTCCCATAAGTATTTACCATTTTATCCCACCTCTACCCCGTGGCCTGCCATAAATCACAGCACCTGGGACGTGTTTGTTGTCAATAAGGTGATTATCATGAGGTTGTTCCACCAGCCCCAGCCACTGTAACTCACACTTTGCATTCACAGGGAGCACACACCGAGGCATTTATATTACTGCAGATGTTATCAAAGCACAGACCTTGGAAAAAAAATGATTCAGGAATTTATTCTAAAGCCTGCTCTGCCTTCCAAGCCAGAGCAAACAGAGGACAACCATCTGCAGCTGATTTCAATGACCCTGTAAAAGAATTCTTCCATTTGAGCCGTTTATTTTCTGGTATTTATGATACTCTCTTAGCAACTTCGAATTTAATTTGTTTTTCCCTGCACATACTGTCATCTGCTGTTTGGTACACATTCATTTTTCCCTGTGACTAAACTGAGAGCAAATTAACATAAACGTTAGCAGGGATGACTTTGGTTTGTAGAACACTTCATCATTCAAACCCGTCCTTGTGTCTCACAGCGCCGACAGCTCAAAGCCTGTCCCCTCACGGCTGCCCTCAGCACTCAAATGGGTTTATTCTGCCTTAATTTATCCAAATTGAAGACAGTTTCCATCCAGAGTTACCTCCCACGCAAGCTGCAAGTTTGAAAAGCAGGACAGATTTCAGGCTTGAATTATTTTTGTGGCTCCTGTAACGAGAGGATTGGGGAATCTCACAATGGTTTGGGTTGGGAGGGGATTTAAATCCCATCCAGTTCCAACCCTGTCATGGCCTGGACACTTCCAGGGATCCCAGGATGCTCCAAACCCCATCCAACCTTGGCCTTGGGCACTTCCAGGGATCCAGGGGGAGCCACAACCTCTCTGGTCAAAACCCAACAACTCATGCCAATATGGAAAAGGACCTGGATCCATGGATTTCCTGACCTCTGCGTTTGTGGGGTCCCAGCACAAACCAGTTTAACCTGAGAATTTGAAGCTCAAAGTGTTGGTAGCTGTAGTGAAATGAAAACTTTTCCGAGGTGTTCATGACTGCAAAGATTAAACAGCTCCACAGAAGCTTTGATGAGCTTCATCAGTAGGTTAATAATGTTTCCTGACATAACTGTTTTCTGTAGTCACGTTATTCCCAAAATGCAGCTACCAATTAAAGACTATTCAGAAATTAGTTTGTTTTATAGCAGAAGCAAACTAATTATGGTCCTTAATGTAGCTTGGGAAAGAGATTACTTTGAAAAATGTGAAATAATAAGTTTGTTGTGTTCTCCTTCTTTGTCCTTCTCTGACCTCCCAAAAAACTTGCCAAGAGTCTCGAAGTGCTGAGCACAGAATTAACTGAACCAAAAATAAACTGTTGGAGGATTACATACAACAGCCCCAGTTTCCAGCAGCATCCTCTTAGAAGTGACCCCTGACTATTACAATAAGTCTTTAGAGTAGCTTGGAAATTGAAAATTATAACCCTGACTTTCAAAGAAACTGTGTAACAACTCCAGATAGCTCAGAAATGAGGGCAAAACAGCTCCCTGGGATGGATTTCTCCCTGCAGGGTGGCAAAGGGTTTAAAACACCCGTGTCTTACACTTCCCAACACAGCTCTCAAGGTTTCATGCTTGGTTGAGTCTCCAACCAAAGAAAACATTTATCCACAAGAGCCCTAATTCTGAGCTCAGCCAGCACAAGGACACGGGAGCACTTCCAGCCCATGGCCTTTTCCACGTGTTCCCAGTGCCAGGAGCAACGTAACTCTGCCACCTACAGCTCCACACGAGTGATGTAGGGAAATTTAAATGGGATATTGGGAAGGAATTCCTGGCTGTGAGGGTGGTGAGGCCCTGGCACAGGGTGCCCAGAGAAGCTGTGGCTGCTCCTGGATCCCTGGAAGTGTCCAAGGCCAGGTTGGATGAGGCTTGGAGCAGCCTGGGACAGTGGAAGTTGTCCCTGCCCATGGCAGGGGTGGCACTGGATGGGATTTAAGGTCCCTTCCAACCCAAACTATTCTGGGATTCTGTGATGATTAAGTGCCCCCTAGAAGAGGATGAGATAAGGTGATCTGGGCTGATCCAGCCTGGCCTTGGACACTTCCAGGGATCCAGAGGCAGCCACAGCTTCTCTGGGCACCCTGTGCCAGGGCCTCCCCACCCTCACAGCCAGGAATTCCTTCCCAATATCCCATCCATCCCTGCCCTCTGGCACTGGGAAGCCATTCCCTGTGTCCTGTCCCTCCATCCCTTGTCCCCAGTCCCTCTCCAGCTCTCCTGGAGCCCCTTTAGGCCCTGGAAGGGGCTCTGAGCTCTCCCTGGAGCCTTCCCTTCTGCAGGTGAACATTCCCAGCTCTCCCAGCCTGGCTCCAGAGCAGAGGGGCTCCAGCCCGTGGAGCAGCTCCGTGGCCTCTCTGGACCTGCTCCAACAGCTCCACATCTTTTTTACCAGCTGCTTTCTGAAAGAAAAAGCACCAGGAGCTTCCAAAGGATCTCCTTCACCAGGCACTGGTGGCTGTGCCAAGCAGAAAAATCACATCCATGTAGAACATCCTGCATGGAGGCCTCAACACTCCCACAAAAGTTAAACAAAACTTTCCTATCTCTGAGCAATTCCCATTTGGATCCCTCACACGCAGCGTAACTCAGACTCAGCTCCAACCATGAACTCCTCAGGAATGTTCAGTATCGTATTTTTCAGCCTGTAAATGTTAAAAAAAAAAAAAAAAGCAATGCATAGGAAAGCTGAGGAAATATTTCCTCTGTTTTCCTCGGCTCCCTGCTGTTTCCTGGAGCCCCGTGGGGGTTTACGTGAGTTAAATCCTAATATTCTCCATAAGATCTGATGGGGGTTTTTTTAGGAAAGGGATGGGCTGGCTGCAATTCCCTGCCCAGCAAGGGGTACCCAGGGGGAACTGACCAGGGGACTGAGCACACATCCTCTGAACAAACCCACTGCAGGCCTCTGAGAAGGGCAGGAAGGGTGTGGATCAGCCTGAAAGGGAATTCCTGCATGAAGCAGTCTTTTTCTAATCCCATGAAAATGAACAGACACGACCCCAAAACTGCTGGCAGAATGAATTACCTGCCAAATGTGTTTCACATGCTCCGAGAACTGAGCCCCCACGTCTCAGCAGCTCAATACACCCCCAGAAAAACGCTTTTTATTTCTGGTAGGAATCGAGCATTTAACCCCAGGAGGCCAAACATTCCTAGACAGGGCTTTCCAAAGGCACAATTTCCATAATTGCCCAGCTCCAGCACTCCCAGAAACCAGGACACACTGGGACTCAGAAACCCTGCCTGGCAGGCTTACAAATTTTATTAATGGTTATTTAACTCCCAACCATTCTCCCTTCATCATTTTCTCCCCAGGCTGTGTTGTCTGGAAATGAAGGGGAACTCTCTGATGCAGGAGTTTCCCAAGCCTGAATTCCCAGGATTTAAGCAAAAGGTAATAGTGGATGAAGTGCAGTGAAGAATAATGAAGGGAGCACAGCCCATGGTTGGTATTTCGAGGCAGATTTTGGCAGTGGGGAAATCAGGCAGCTTCCTCAGCTCATGAGACTATTCCCTGGAAAAATAGGGCCTGGAGCAAGCCCTGCAGAAGGATCAGCACTGTGTGGTCTCTGGTGCAGAGACTGAGCACCAGGGCAGGGACAAAAGGTGGCTTTTAAACCCCTGAAATATGTGACCCTAAGCCCAAGACCTCCAAAGTTATGGAATCTTTATGTTTATAGGATTTCTAGTCACCATAACAAGTCATAGAATCATTAGGATGGAGAAGACCTCCAAGACCATCAAGTCCAACTGCAGTGTGGACATTATGGTTTGGCCAAGGAGTGAAACTACTCTGTTAAAGTCCAGGGAGGATGAGGGCACTGTAAAGATTTCCTGAAAAGAGGCACTTGCTGGGGTGGGAATTCCAACTGCTCGGCATCTATGGAAACTGAGCTCTAAATAGATCATCTTCCAGCACGGGGATTCAGTCACAGCTGACTACAAAAGGAAAAGCAGCCCTTGAAGTTCTGTTTCAAGCATGGTGTTCTAAGGACAAGCTCAACTCATTTTTCTACCAGGATCTGGAACAGGCCAACTTCCAAGAAGGAATTGGCAGTTAATGGGAATGAGTTGGGCAGGGAGCCTCATAGGGTATGAGGTACCAACGAGGGGCAGACTCTGAACTAACCCAGTGAGGAATCTGTTCCATGAAACAACACAGCAACCCTGGGTCTCCAGCAGGAAGCAACTTCCCAGAATAGAGCAGAGCAGGAATTCCATAGCTGTTATAAACATGGGGCTTGGAGCAGCCTGGGATAGTGGAAGGGGTCCCTACCCATAGCAGGGGGTGGAACTGGATGAGTTTTAAGATCCCTTCCAACCTAAACCATTCCATGATTCCCTTTTGCCAGGCACTATCCTGTGGCAAAGCTGCTGTGGGAGAGGAGATGACCAACGAGCAGATTGAGAGGTGCAGGATAAAATTCCTGCTCGAGCAGATTGAGAGGTGCAGGATAAAATTCCTGCTCGAGCAGATTGAGAGGTGCAGGATAAAATTCCTTCTCGAGCAGATTGAGAGGTGCAGGATAAAATTCCTGCTCGAGCAGATTGAGAGGTGCAGGATAAAATTCCTGCTCGCCTCAGCCCCCAAAAGCTCCCTGAAGGCATTGAAAGGGCACTGCTCTGTGCACTCTGCAATGACTGATGCAACTCGTTATGGGTCTCAGGGCACAGCTCTGATTTACAGGACGAGACTCAAGGCAGAAAAAGCCCCAAGGTGGCATCAGACAAATTGGAGAAATCAACATAAGTAGAAGAAAAGTGACCAGGAACAAAGAGTTAATGGCCAGAAGGCAGCATGTAACAGTGCCTCTAATTAAATATTCATTTTTCTCCTTTCACTCTGAGCGAGTGCAGCTCTCAGGCACTTTGAGGAAACAGCACAGATTAAAAAAAGCAAACAGGACAAATGACTTCAGTTTATTTCTCCTGCTTCAATTTGCAGGCCCAGTGTCCAAAAGGACTGGAGGCCAGGAGAATCTCTTGGAGTCTGCTGTGAATGAATGGCTGGGAAGCTGATGACTAATGCTCAATCTTTCTCCTACTCCACCCAAAACATTTTGCAATATATAATAAAATCAGCAAATTTAAGGGGTTTTTTTTAACTCACAAAGCCCAAATCTCATTACTGGGTGGCCTTTTAACAACTTTCAATCACAAAATGTTCCTCTAATTCCAAGAACAAATCCATAGACCAAACTTCCATTAGTCCAGCCGCCAACCCAGCACCACCACCATGGTCACCACTGAACCATGTTCCCAACTGCCACATCCACAGGTTTTCTGAGCATTTCCAGGGATGGGGACTCCACCCGTGCCCTGGGCAGCCTCTGTACCTGCACAGAAAACAGGCAGGAGTTTACACAGTGGCTTTTTTGACGTGGCAGCAGCCAGTGCCAGATCACAGCAATGAACAGCAGCACCAAGTGTTCTGTGGCCCCACTTGCACAGACTTGCAGGCTCCTGCTCCGGTAAAAGCAAAGGAAATGCTCTGCAAACAGCTCAGCGTGGGTGGTTCTCCATAAATTCATCATCTTTGATACTTCCCCGAAATGATCAGCTCCTCCTTCACAGGAATTGCTGTTGTAAAAGGTGTGCGGCTGCTAAATGGGAAATTAAACGTGGTTTCAGCTGCACAAACACTAATTGGATAAATAGCTTTCAAAATCATGCACAAGTCATTTCTAGTTGTAGGTATGGAACAATTAAGCTGCTCCAAGCCAATTCTATCCCAGTGGATACACTTGAAGCCTGCCAGCTTCCTGAACTTGCACTCCCACGGCACGTGATCCAAACTGCAGAGGATTTTATTGCTCTCAACTCAAGCCAAACTCCAAATCCCATGGCTGGAAGGTTCTACAAGAACTGTGCAGCTTTAATCCCTGCTCTTGAGAAACTGTCTCAAAGTCTGAGCTCACGGAGGAACGTGGTTCTCCACAAAATTTGTGTGAGTTGTTCTGGACAGTTAAGAGTGTCACAAGGTGGGCATCCCTTTGGGGACACTGCCAGCTCCCAGCAGGCACTGTCACCTGGATGCAGCCACCCCACTTTCTCCCATCACTGCCCAGCAACCCATAAAATTATAAAATACTAAACTAGAATCACCTTCAGACAGAGAAGTTGAAGATTTACCCCAGCAAATCTTCAATCTACTGGGACAGTTCACAGCTGCTGTTTGCTGTTCTGCTCTGGTTGAACTAATGGATGTTCCTGTGGCTGTAAATGGGAATTCTGTCCCAAAATACAGATACAGGAACACTCCCCCTACACTTCATGGCAGTGTAGGCACACGTGTGTAAGTCTGGTGTATCACAAAGATCATTCTTTGTGCGAGCAGGCTGCACGAGCAGTTTACAGAGCTTTAAAGTGAACACTAAGGACATAAAGGACATAGGCGACGTTTTCATTCATCACCAGAACTTCCCTTAGAAAAAAATTTGTATGAGAGGCAGAAGTCATTCCAATTCCAAGGATGAAGGTGTCAGCCCCATGCTGTGACCTTGGCGCTGCTCGTACAAGACTCACACAAATCAGGTCACTGCACCGACATCCGGGAGCAGCTCTCGGAGGGAGCAGCTTCCATCAGGGCCACCTTTGAACTCACCCTCGCACCTCCCTGACACAGCTCTCACCAAACAGCAGCCACACCCAGCAGCGCCGCTTGGGCCAGGTGACACCCCGAACGTGCCACTTTTACCTGCAGAGAGGAGGGCTCGAGGCCGAAGCTGAACTTCTCCCAGAGCCCGGTGCTGCCCGGGGCCTTGGCGAGCTCCAGCACGGCGTTGTGGGCAGAGATGCTGACGCTGCTCTCGGGGGACACCAGCCTGGCTGCGGGAGGGAACTGCAGGAACAGGGCGAAGGCACCGCTCTGGGTGCAGAAGCGGAGGCTGTAGTGGTGGGTACCCACGTCCCCACGGAGGCTCTGGGGCTGGATGCCGGGCACGAGCAGGAGCAGCGTGAGGGACGCCTCGTCCTGCCGGGCACGGAAGGGTGGGCATGTGGCCATGTCGATGGGGTGGCCCTCTGAGGCCTGCGGAGGGGTGTCCCCGGTGGGCATGGCTGGCTCGGGGCTGGCGATGGGGGAAGCAGCAGCGAAGCAGGGCAGTGGCAGGTCCGAGGGCTCGGTGGGTGGTTCCGGGGGTGGATCAGCCGATGGATCAGCGGGGGGATCCGTGGCGATAGAGGGTTCAGAGAGGGGGTCAGAGGTTGGATCAGTGGCAGCTTCCGGAGGGGGTTCAGAGGGTGGGTGGGGAGGAGCTTCGGGA
>VZRV01008367.1:283945-300400 GCA_013398115.1 Falcunculus frontatus | reverse complement strand
CAGCCGCAGCTCCCGCCCGCGGATCTCCAGCTCCGCCTGCTCGGCAGAGCGCAGCAGCGGCAGCTCCACCGTCACCACCAGCTCCCGCGGCACCGGGCTGGGTGCCGAGTCTCGGCAGTGCCGGTAGTCCTGCAGATCCACGTAGGAGCGGTGGCGGATGCTCCAGCGCGGCGTGGTGGGGCCGGAGGGCGGCGGGGGCGCGGCGGGCGAGGAGGCTCCGGCGGCGGGCGGAGGGGCGGCGGCGGGCGGGAAGGGGAAGGGCGGCAGCGGGGACTCCCCGTCGTCGGGCGGCTTTGGGGCGCCGCCGGGCAGCGGGGAGCGGATGACGGGCGCCTGCGGGACGCCCTTGTAGGAGACCCCTCGCAGGACGGTGGCGTTGTTGCGGTCCAGCCGCACTCCGCACTGGTTCTCCACGGCCTCCAGCGCCGTGTCGCAGAGCAGGCGGCGGAAGCGGGCGCTGCGGGCGGCCAGGCGCAGCGCGGCCGGGTGGAACACCACGTCGTACAGGACACGGCGGCGGCCGGCGGGGCGCAGCTCCTCACGGCCCGGGGCCAGGCTGTAGGGCAGCTCCCAGCGCTGCCCGCCGCGCTCGGCTCGGGCCCGCGGCTCCCCCATCAGCGCGTTGCTGCAGACATTGATGTAGCAGCGGCGGGAGCCCGCCTGGCTCGTCCGCAGCACGAAGCCCGGTGTCGGGTGCACGAAGCGCACTTCCACGCCGCGCTCCCGCTCCAGCGCCGCCACCTCCTCCTCGTACAGCCGGCGCTGCTCGGGGTCTGTCAGCTCGGCCGCGTACTCGGCGAAGAGTGCGCGGAACCGCTCGTCGCGGAAGGCGCGATGGAGCCGCTCCGCCTCGTCGGAGCTGAGGTTCAGGTCGTGCAGCCGCCCTGCGCCCGCCATGTTCTGGACAGTTAACGGCACGGCCCGGCCCCGGCCCCGGCACGGCCCCAGCACGGCCCGGCCGGGAGCGCTGCTGTGGGGACGCCAAACAAGATGGCGGGCGTTGCTGTGGCGACGGTAAACAAGATGGCGGCGGCGCGGGCGGTTGCTATGGAGACAGCAAACAGCATGGCGGGCTGTCCCTCAGGGCCAAGGCCTCTCCCTCCCGGCCTCGCCTTTTCCCTTCCCTCAGTGGGTTCGTGGTGGCTCGCAGCTACCATGAGCAGGGCTGGTTTCCCACCATCACTTCTACAAAGTTTGTGTTCCCCCATCCCACAGCTCTCAGCTCCACTGCCATCCCCTCACAGAGCACTTTTAAATCCTCAGCAGTCCAGCTCATAGTCTCTCGTACCCAGCTTCCATCCCAGCCCTGCTGTCCCCTCAGAGCCCGTGTCCCACTGTCCCCTCCTTGTTCCTGCCCTGTGCAATGCTGGGGCTGATGCCTCCTGCAGCCACCTAGAAACAGAGACTAGACAAGAGGAAGGGAATAAAGACAGGTATTTATTTGAAGGGCCTTCAAGGTACACCCTGGGGGAGCCAGAGGCTGCTTCCAAAAAATTGGACCCCAAGATGGACCCCAGGTCACGAGTTCTTCACACTTTTATAGGTTTGGATCATTTGCATATCAGGGTTCATTCTCCAATTAAAGCCCCAGTTTTAGTGATGTAACGCCCCTCAGCTTGCCCCTCTTAGAATCTTTAGTTTACGCATTTTGGGCCTAAAACCAGCCTGGCTGTCCTTGAAGGCAAAGCCTGGAGAGGCTTTGTTATGTCTGCCCAGTACGAGAGAGCAGGAATTACAGGCTCCAAGGAACTTCAGAGTTACACTCTGAGCAGTACAAAATTTGAAAATATAAAAGTTAAAACCTAAGGCATCAGGGCCATGCCAGCACAGCAGGCTGTGAAACAAAGCTCCTGTGACGAGGCCCCTCTGTTCCACACCTGGTGTGGGCACTCTGGGGTAGCCCCACTCTGGTCTCCATGCCCACAAACACCTCCATGCCCACTAAGTTTTGGCTTAGTTTCACTCTTTCCCAGCTTCCTCCATCAAGATTTCCTCCTCCCAGCCTTCTCCAGAAGTTCTGAAGGACAATGTCCTTGCTCCTCCTTCCTCTTCTTGCCCTGTGTAACACTATCTTCAAACAGATACTTCATTAAACAACACCTCGCAGATATTTCCTGGGCATTTCCCATCCAAAGAAAAATCCTATCCCCCATTTCCAATATCTCCTGCAGATAATCAGCTATCCAAGTTCTCCCTATCTTTAACTTCTTTTTTTTTTAAAAGATGCTCCTTCCCTGTTTGATAGAGCTGGTTCCTCCACTTACCTTTTTTTACGCTTTGCCAATTATTTTTCACTCTGACTTTACAATTTATCTAAACTGCCACCAGTGTGTGTCTTTTCCTGTAAAAGTTTATTTGTGTACAAAACAAATCGATTTTGACTTTGGCATTTATTATAAAAAGTCCATAATACATCATGAAACCAAGGCATGTAAAAAATAAGAGCTATGGTTGGTTTCACTTGGGTTCACTGCCTTTTTCCAGTGCCACGGAAATTCAGAGTCCCTGAAGCTTGCTGAAAATACCAAAGAAAACCAGTATTTAGTAGGTTTATTTTTAAAACAGTTTACAATGCTATTCTATTTCTTTATCTAGGAAAGACTTGATAATGTTTTCAACTATTTCAAGACATAAAGTATCTCATGGTATGATATTTTGTATATTCAAGTAAAAGTTACATGGTCTGATCCATCCTTAATTCCCTGGGAAAGCTTCTCCAACAAGGACAAGATAAATTTATGTTTTTCCTAATGGATTATATTATCATTATTTTAGGCAGGCAGATTTTCATCCATTATAAGCCCTTTGATACTTTTTAAATACTTTTAGGTGTTGCAGCTGGCTTTTTTCCAGTCAGTGGAATGAACAAGTGCAGATTTAAAAATATGTGAAATCAAAGCCTGAAAGTGGCTTCTGGACTTGATGATTATCACAAAATGAAGCAAAAAATTGTTCCTAAATTTAATTAATTTATGTAACAACCATCATCCCCCAGAAACAAATCTGCTTCCCAATTAGGTCTCAAATCATTGAAAATCATACAGTGCAGTCATTTTTCCTTTTACTTTTGGCTTGTGCTTCCCATCAGTGATATTTTTAATTTCTAAATTTATTACTTTAGTTCTGGGCATTTGGATTTGTTACATGACCTAAGTATGAAGCATAAGTTAAACTGCTGGAATATTCACACTGCATATTACTGATTTCCTGTGATTTTATCCTGATAATCAGAAAGCCAGCACATAAGAAAGATCTATTTACCTGTCTTCAACTGTCTTGTTGGAGGGGTAGAACACCTTGAAAGAAAATCCACTTCTGGGAAACGAACCCTGTGAAGGGAAAGGAGAAAACCACATTTGTGTGAGCAAAATTGAGTGCAGGGAGTTGGGGACAGCTGGGATGTGAGTGGCCAGGGGAATCTTACAGGGTTGATGCAGAGGCAGTCGGTGTTGGTGACAGTGAAGGGGTCGTGTTTGTCAGCAATGATGAGCAGGTCTGGCACAGGATAAACCCTCAGGGAATAATCATAGGCCCAGAACACGGGGCTGACGTACAGCGGCAGCGGGGTCAGGTGCCCCTGGGATAAAATGGTCTTTACTAACTGCAAAAACAACAAAAAAAAAACCCCACAAAACTCTTGGTTTCAACCATTTTCTGTAAGCCCCGTTCATCCCTGCACTGTGTTAATAAAGAAGCTTTCTGAACCTGGAAATGTTTGGGGGTTTTTGAATCTCATTTCTTCTGATGATTAATAATTTCTAGATTAAAGCAATGGCTCTCCTCCAGCACTGAGCTGCTCTTTCTTGAATTGTGAGGGTTTTAATACACAAAGGCCTTTTTAAAGAGTATCAGCCAATAGCTGAAGATGTCAAAATTATCTCATCAATCGGGAGAATCTGTTTACCTGTTCCTCCTCACCAACATTGCCATAACTTTCATTTTTTAGGGGTTTTTTTCTTCATTGCTTTCCTCACAGTACCAGTGAACCACAAGACCCACACTTTAAAAGTCTTTTTTCCCTGACCAGAAGAAATCCTTTGATTCCCAGATGATTTTCCTTTTTTAGTGACAGAATTTCCCTCTATCATTTTTTTTTTTCACTGATGGCTGAATTAAAATAGGCAAAAAAGAAAAAGTGGAGTATGCGAGAAACAACCTGCAAAAAGTGTTGCAATTCTACGTTTCCTTCATGATTCCTTCCTGGAAAGCCTTGGATGAGGACAGGGAAGTGTCAGGAATGCAAAAGTACCCACAAAACCAAGGTACCTCACTGTCCACGGGGTGTTCACAGAGACAGCAAAGAAAGCTAAAACAACTTCTTGAGTCAAGCAAACCAAAAAAAAACCCCTATAAAATAAATAAAACCAGACTCCATCCATCACTGCAACGAGCCAGGACTACCTGGATCGTTCTCATCCAATTATTTCAGTAAATCCCATCAGCTCCTGCTGTGGATTCATGAAGTGGAACCATAACCCAGAGCGCTGTGCTGATGTGTGAGAAGCAGGATTTCAGTTTCAACTGAGGAGACAAAACAAGCAGATGAATTTTAGAGAAAGTGACCTGCTGCTTTACTGCAAATGGCACCGGGTAACAGATCAAATCTTTAAAAAATGGTAATTTGTATGAAAATTGGCCTTTAGTGTTTCTTGGCAGGACATTGATGGTTGGTGCACTCACATTTGGCTGCCCTGAAGTTCTGTGTTCAAGGGCAGCTGCAGTGTGACAGAACAACTCAGTACCACCTGAAAGTATCATGGTTTGAGTTATTTTGCTGTCAAAATGCAAAAAACCCTAAGAATACTAAATGTATACATCATTCTCACAACTCCTCTGGGTTATTTGTGCAATGTGTCGTGAGAATGGGGATCAGAGCCCCCAAAATCCAGCCCTGCTGATCAATAAAATCAAAAATCTTGGCAAAAAGTGGTGAACACGACTCACTCACATGGTTGGGAATGTCCATGTTGCTGCTTGGGAAGCGGACACAGTTCCTGCACATTTTGTTGACCAAATCTTCCCGAAAAATAATTATTTCTTGGGTGCAGTATTGAATCCTGAGTGGAAAACAGCAGTGAAATTAAATAAAGTTAACCTAAAAATGAGGAAGATGCATGATAAAGTTATCTCCCTCTAACACAGACAAGTGAAAAAAGAAATTTGAATTCAAGTAATACTTTCCCTTCTGATTCAGGAAAAACATGATGCTTTTGAGCAGGATTTGTATACTCAATATTTCTAGCACTACTTCCTTTCATCATTGATTTATTGATGTCTTAATGTATTTAAACCTAGTTACAATTCATGCAAGTGAAGATTTCTATTAATTTATTCATGCAAGTGAGGATTTCTATTAATTTGACAAATTTAAGGCAAATTTTCCCCAAATCTGTAGGTTTTGAAAATGGTATCTGCACATAATTTAGTAAAAAAAAATTATTAATATAAAAAAATAGCAGTTAGATGGTTACCTGCAGGGATTTGTGGTGAAAACTGAAAATGGCACCAGCTGTCTGAATTCCTGAGTGATATTTTCAGCTAGGGGGGGTCTGAAATAAATAGCAGCAGATGTATCAACAAAAACTCTTTCCTTCTTTAACTACTGAACTGAAAAGTCCAAGATTTGAGGAAGTGAAGCAAACTGACCTTGGTAAAATAGAACCAGGACCAGGATCTTCAGGGCCAGGGACAAACACAAATCGACTACTGCAAAAAAAAAAAAAAAAAAGTTCAACAAATCTCTTTTACATAAACTGATCCTAAGAACTAGGTCTGGTGTTCTGAATTCAGAGATCAGGAGCCAGGAAAGTATTCCAGGGAGAGACCTTGGCTCCCTCATTAGCAGTTTCCATGCCCAAGCTATTTTAGATAAAATCAGACTTAGCCTGCTCCCAAAACAAACCTGCAGGCCTGTTACAAAACCAGCCTGTTATCTGCTCACAGCTGGCTCACAAGACACAGAAAAGAGGCTAACTCTCAGCTTCTTAAAGTAATTAAAAGCTTCACAAAATAACCAGATTTCCCCTTGCTCTGTACCTTTTATGGATGCTGGGATATTCACATATAATATCTGCCAGAGCCTTCAAAGAACCTGGAGTCAGGGAAAAAACAGGACACAACACCTGGTTAGAAATAAACACAGCCTGGATGAATCACCCCTCTACTGCAGTGAACTTAAAAAATAAGGCTTTATTCTCTGCTCTCTTCATTTGTTTGCCATCATTACTTTAATTCAATGCACGTGTCTGGCTGTTTACAAACACTTCCCTACCTTTCAGGGACTGGATTTGATTTTTTCCATACGGCGCAGATGAAAAATTTCCACAGAAGAAAAAGCAGGTGGGAGGTGCAGAGGAATAACCTGGGCAAAGAGAGGATCTGTGAGTGTATCCATTCACTTCAGCATCTTCCAGCACTCAGCCCATTCCATGAAAAGCAGGGACTGCAACAGCACTTCAAGCTCTGCTGCTGTTAATCCACCTGACTGATTTGCTTGATACGGGCTGGTTTTAGCTTAAAAAGGTGATGGCAATGTACAAATGTCACTTTGAGGGAGCCCTCTGTCATTTCCAGGCTGAGTTCCAGCATTGTTTGTGTGTATCCAACTACTGACCCAGTGAGAGAATTATACAAAGTGCAATTATAATAAATAATGCCGTTTGAAAATGCATTATTCCCTTCAAGAAGAAAACAGCAAGCAGGCAGCAATGGATTGCTATCAACCTCCATGATCACTCCAGTTCAAGGGCTCTGCTAACATTCAATTCTTCTTTTGGCATTATAAAGCAACAGTAACTAGAATTGCCTGAGCAGTTTGAGGATCTGATGAGTGCTCACAACCTCACCCATCACCCACTTCAGAGCAAAACAGGGGAAAAAAGAAACCTGATTCCCATCCCCGAAATAAAAATAGAAACAGCTACTCAGGCATTCATCTCACATCCCAGTTACTCTCCAATCACACTTGGATTTACTTCACTGGTTTTCAAAGGGGCTGGTAAATAGAACAGAATTGCTTAGACCAGAGAAATGGCTCATCAATATTTCTCCTTGCTCTCCCCCTCAGCTGCTCATTTAGTTTGTAATTACGAAGGTTATCACTTGCCTATTAAAGCCTCAAAATAGCAAATGCAAGGTCTGCATCTTTGCCAGGTGAGTTGAGCACACAAATCTCACTGACCAAAGTCCCTTTATCCCCTCAGCACCTGCAATCTTGGGGCCAGCCCAGTTTGCCCCAAGGATTTGCCAGTTCTGATCCAGATACTGAACTGGTTTTGTAACTTCTGCATGACTCTGCTAATTTGTGTCCAGTTCCCTTTAGGTGAGGAGCAGTTTCCCACCCTGAATTCTGGGTTGTTTTTAAAGCAGTCACTCTCTCACACTTCCATTCTGCCCGAGGCAGAAGGGACAGGCTGTTCCAACACTGCTGCAATACAAAGAAGCAATTCATAAATGCTTGTTTTCCCAATGTTGGCCACATTACTGATTTCAGAATCCTGGAATGGTTTGGGTTGGAAGAAACCTTAAATCCCATCCCATTCCAACTCCCTGCCATGGCAGGGACCCCTTCCACTATCCCAGGCTTCTCCAAGCCCTGTCCAGCCTGGCCTTGGACACTTCCAGGGATCCAGGAGCAGCCACAGCTTCTCTGGGAATTCCATCCCAGCCAGGAATTCCTAATTCCCAATATCCCATCTAACCCTGCCCTCTGGCAGTGGGAATCAATTTTCATCTCTCTGAAAGTCTTTAAACTGAAAGTCTTTAAGTCTTTAAACTAAGCCCAGGAAGAACTTTCAGGAGCAAGGGAAACATTCTTGTCACAGCCCATGAAATGGCAACTGGTCAAAACACTACTTGTACTAAGAATTTGTGAGAACAAATGATGACAACAAGGTTTAGAGTGAAAGCAACTCTCACCTACCCGAAAACATGGTGTGAAGCTTTTCCAGCACTTCTGCTTGGTCCAGCCACACATCAGAGACAAACACAAACATGGCATCTTCATTCTCCTCCTCCAGCTGCTTCAGTTTTGCAGAAGCCTTTACTGAAGATGAAGAAGGCCCTCCAAAGAAGTTTATATTCCCATAGAAGGCTCTGCATTCATTAAAATGCTCCAGTTAGAATCCCAGAATGGTTTGGGTTGGAAGGGATCTTAAAGTTCATCCCATTCCAGCCCCTGCCATGGGCAGGGACACCTTCCACTGTCCCAGGGATCCATTCTTTCAGCAACAAGGAATTTGTTATTCCCATATAACAGTTACCTAGCTTTGCAATTGAGAAGGGCTTACATCCCAATTTCCATTAATATGCACAACCCAAAGGCCTTTGGAAGGGTTTTTCTGCCAACACTACAGGCTTCAGTGCCTGTAAGTCCCAGAATTGCTTCCTTAAAATTATTTAATATTTATTTTAAAGCATTTGGGGAGGAGGAAGAATAACATACTTGAATGTCAGAGAAATTATGAAATAACAATGATCTTACTTAGAAACCCCTAAGAAAACATGGGGTGAGGCTGCCAAAAGTCAGTTTTGTACCTCGTGGTAGCAGAAGGCTCAGTGGGAGGAAATCCAAAAGCGTTCACATGAAAAACTTCATCTTCATACCAACCTAGGAGGATTTGGAACAGCAAAATAACCCTTAAGTTCTTCTAAAAGCATCATGTCCTAGACATTAGTCAGAGAGTTGGCAGCTGTGCTGCACTGCCAGCCCCAGCCTCCATCAATCCCTCTCTTGTGGTAGCTCCAGTCCCAGAACCAGACCACGGAATGATCCGGATGGAAAAAGGGCTCAGCAAGAAACCAACTTTTTTTTAACCCCAGACACTTCTGTGAATGGATTTGCTGCACAGGCACATCAACAACCCCCTGAACCCAACCAGGGAGGAATGCAGGGGAACAGGAATCATTGTGCTGGCCCTGTCCTGGAAGGGTCCCCCACATCTCAAGGAGCATCCCACTGTCAGGAGCAGAAGGATGAGGGTGATATTTATCCCCACTCTCATTTCTGCTCCCAACTTCTGCTTACTCTCTACATTTCAAACATAAAACACTTTAGAAAACAGACTGAGATTATGTATCTTGCACAGAGGAACATTCCATGTACAGAAATAGCCTTTTTTTTGCTAAAACAAGGCTCCAAAACTGCAAGCTCTTACATCATCCTAATGAGAAGCCTCATTAAAGGACCAAAGCTTTGCCAACACAAAGCAGCATTTTCAGATTGTTCAATCATTCCTTTGGTTATTTTAGGCTGTCTTCCTAATCCAGTCATAACTTCTCCAAGCATGCTGGAGCCAGGCTGGGGCCAATCCTCAAAGCTGCTACAGACCCTCACATCCCCCAACACCCTCAAATTCCTGCTCTCTGCCTCCAGAGCCCACGGGGTCACAGCAAAAGCTGAATGCCAAAAATCTCAGTCACAAAATCCCTGATGGTCACCAACATGAGACTTGTCTGCTCAGCCACAGCTTTAACAGAATAATTTATTACAAGCTTTAAATAACCTCAGTCTGCTTTACCTTCTGCCAAAACAAAGCAGGATTCAGTATACAACCCACTGTGGAACTGGTGCAGGAAGGTTAAGGAATGTATTTTTCTTAGATTTAAAGCAGGTTTTTTAGCCAAAATTTGCTTTCCAGCTGGTGTAATAGATTTGGACAGCACTGAAAGTTCAGAGGATGCCTGAAGAGCCTGGAAATTCCCTGGTACCTGAGCAGGTAAGTCCAGAGAGAGCCCACAAACAGGAACAGGCTGTGCTTCCATGGGGAGAAACACTGACCATGTCCAAGAGAAAGGCAGGAGCTGCAGCAGCCAAGGAATTGGAAAAGAAGGAAAAGGAGAGAGCTGCAGCTCTCAAGATACAATTTTTAATGGTCAGCATTGATTTACTGCTCAATTTAAAATTCTGCAGGTCTACAGGAAATTCCTCCAGCTCTTCCATCACAAGAAAAGGATATTGCTTTACTAAGGTCTAGCTGGACCACTCCTGTGGGGTCTTCTAGGAAAAACTTCCCCTAAAAAACAGGATTCGTTAATAAAGCAAAATACACCCAAACACACAAATGTTCCAATCAGAAGCATCTATCAGTCAGCATTTAGGAATCATTTGGCTGGTTTTAATATTTTAAGGTGGCAAGAACTGGAAATAATGTAGTTTATAGTAAGTGTGTCTCAGCAGCTTCCCTGGGAGCTGCTGCAGTTGGGATTGCTGGTGCATCCCTCCCTAAAATCCCAGTCCAGGGCATTGGCAAGTCCCAACACAGCCACTGGAAGCTCCAGCCTTCAAGAAGAGACATGCCAAAAAAATCCTAACTGCTTCTGGTTGCTGACACAAAAAATTTTTATTGAGAAGACATTTTCCACACACACTGGCACCAACTGCTTGTGGGAAAGTCTCTTAGAATGGGTCAAGTGTGAGATATTTAAGTTTTCTCATTTTTTAATATATTATAGCACAGAGTGAGCAGTGACCAGATAATCCACAGTAAAAAGCAACTCACCTCCTTGAGCTGAGTGATCATCCCAAGCACAATCACTTCTCCCACTTTAGCTGCACTGCCCAAGAGAGTTTCTACTGTCTTCAGCTGGGACCAAAGGCAAAGAACCCAATCAGAATTAAATCAAACTCTCCAGGTGCCTTTTCCCCAGCAAGACAAAGCCCCACAAAGGACATGGTTTTACATAAACACACAAATGAGCTACCAGAGGATACAGGCTCATTAAAAAAAATCAGGACCATATTTCTGAATGTGGCTTAGGAGAAGATTCCCACTAATGGCTGCTAGCATAAAGAACTGCTGTGATTATTTGGATTAAAACTGACAAGAACTCCCATTTTTTACCTGGAATTTGCTCTTGCTGTCATCTGGATGAGCAACGACTGGTGAAGGAGTGAACAGCTCATGTCTGTGAGTCCTCTGCAGAAACCAAAATTGAAGAGATTCAGTTTAAAAATAAATGAGCACTGTCAAAAAGCCAGTTTGCTACAACCACTATGCAAAACACTTCATAAAGTTCTTATCTATTTCATCCAGCAACTTTTAATAATTCAGTCCTTTCGACAAGAATTTGCTTCTAAGAAACAGATGATCAATAACACCAGATAATAGCACTAAGCCTAAAAAACGTGGCACGAAAGCATCTGTACTGCTGCTAAAAGAAGTTATTTGTGCCAACCTGGAAGGCAGAGAGTTTATGAGGCAGAGAGGTGCAATAGCACAACGTATTTTTGGAAGGAGATGTAGGATACATCCCTGTGGACACCTGCAGAGATTCCTGACCTGCTGGAGGATGGAGTAACGCTCCCGGAACAGCTCTGCCTTGTCTCTGGCAGTCCCAAACAAACTCGGCCCAGGGAGGTCAGTCATGGACAGGCTGCAAGGAGTTGCACACAATCACAATTTTTATAAAGGGACATTCCACACATAAAAATGGTTTATTGATCTAAAAGGTCTGGGAGGCTGCAAAAGCTGCTCTGTGATTTAGGTATTCCATGAGGAACGCTCCCGCTCAGGATCCTGTGTTTCTGCATTTCTACATCCGTTTCATTCCCCTCTAACTCACAAGCCTTGAGATTTATCCTTCCACCCAAAGAGGCCTCTGCAGAAATCCATCTTTAAAAAAGCAGTAATGCCTTTAAGCAGTTGTGAACAAAAGCATTATTCCTGCAGTTTCTCCAAACCCCAGAATCACCAGCTGCTCTTAATTTTTCTTTTTTACCGTTTGGAGCTCTCCTTAGAAACCCCCCAGGGCTTCAGGGAGCTGCAAGATACAGACTAAGAAATAAATACAGGCAACAGACAGACCAAATTTATTAAAAAAATAAATTTAAACAGCCCAATGTGAGGAAAAAAGCAACCTCCAACTACCTTCAGTGATGAATGTCCTTAGCCTTACTGTCTTTTTCATTCACTAGGTGGCATAAACTTGGTTTATGGTCTTAAACATTTATTACCTTTCTCACTCAGGCTGTAGTTGAACAGACCCAAGAGGGAAAGATGAAAAACAGACTTATCCTATAGAAACAGAGGCTTTGTTCTTAAAACAAGAAGTGCTTGAAACTTAAAATATGGGAGACTTACGGCAGAAACTTCTTTCTTTCTGAATTATAAATATAACGTGGGATGTCAAAGGCTCCAATAATGTTGAAAACACTTTCTCTGAAATAAGAACAGTTACAGCATTAACTGGATGTTATCTTCCAACCAAAACCAATCTGTGATTCCATGAAGGGGATGAAACAACCTAACAAATATGTTGGATAAATTGACATTTGTTTTGTTCACTAGCATCACCATTTCTCCTGCATCATTCTATTTTCTATTCCATTTTCTCCTGCATCTTCTGGTTAAATAATTTAAAAGACTTGTCCCTGTGATCTGTAGAGCTTTTCCCTTCAGGACTCTGCACTGAGAATCTGTACATACACATTTCACTTCTGGAGCAAAAAAAAAATACACGAAGTACAGAAAGCACCACAAAGAAAAGTCAAACCATCTGCATCATAAAGATTCCAACGACAAGGAGCAAAGTTAAAGCCAAATTTTCTCCATCGTGAGAGGCTGTGGGCTGACAGTATCTAATTGACATGCCCAGCAAACCATCTCTTTTCATGCTCTGCATCACGATGTGAACACTAAAGGAAACACATCCATCAGGATCACCAAGTTCTCAGAAACTCCAGTAATTGCTCCACACTTTGCTATCACAGAAGGGAAATCAATCAGGGCTTCAAAAAACTAAACAAAAAAGCAGGAACGGGCAGCCCAGAGGAAAACTTTTCCAAAGTGCTTTCAGAAAAGAAAGGCATAAAACCAACCTGAGATAACTTTCATGTAGAGCAAAGCAAATAAAGGCACAGAAGTATTGGTTAATATTCAACCTGTATCACACACAACACACAACCCCAGCTGAATTCCAGAATGCCAGGTTATATTCAGAACCCCCTGGAGGCCCATCCATGAGAACAAACTCTCCAAGCAGGAACCTGGAGCTGATGCCTTGTGGTTTAGCTTTTATATTTTTCAAATTCTGTACTGCCTAGTGTGTAACTCTGAAGTTTCTTGCAGCCTGTTAATTTCTGCTCTCTTATGCTGGGTAGACATAACAAAGCCTCTCCAGGCTTGCTCTTCAAGGACACCCAGACCATCCTAGGCCCAAAAGTCTCTAAAGGGGGGCAAGCTGAGGTGAAATGACATCATTAAACTGAAGCTTTCATTGGAGAATTAACCCTGATATGCAAATGAACCAAACTTATAAAAGTGTGAAGAACTCGTGACTCAGGGTCCATCTTGGGTGTTGCCTTTGGCCTGCCCAGGGGGTACCTTTGAAGGCCCTTCAAATAAATACACGCTTTATTCCCTTATTCCTGTCTAGTCTCTGTTTTTAGGTGGCCACTTCAGGCATCAGAGCAAAGGCAGCAGCAGCAGGAAGACAAAAGCACAGAGCAATGACTGCACGTGGAGCACTGCAGAAAATGCCTGGCATTCATTCCCCCAGGAGGAACAAGGAAATGACACCAGCTCCCAAAACCTCCAGTAAAATTTATAATGTCACCCTACATCGCCTCATCCGGGGCCCGGCTGCATTCCTGGACAGCTGCTTCCACTGTGGGCTGCTCAATCATATTCGATGACACTGGAAAGAAAAATCCTGAGGATTAAAACTGCAGCAAGGAAGGAAGCAGCTCTCAAATATTTCACATAACACAGTTGAGTCTCCTCAGAGGAATACACACAAATAAGAATGTTTTCTGTAAGCTAATGACACGCTCTGTTTTACAGATGGATCACTTAATATTGCCACCAAAAGGACACATTCTTAGGGAAAAAAATAACACACGCACACTGTGCCCACCCTGAATTCCCTAAACATGGAGAACAAGACAATTATAGTTTATGTAAAGCTGCCAAATATATCACAAATGTGTTAGAGCTGAGCTTATACATTCTGGAGGTTAATTTGGTTCCAGAACATTATCACACGGATTACTGCCATAAGTATTCCAACACAGTTCTGGAGATAGGCACATTGTTGTTTTTATGGATTTCAACTGAATTGAAATTAGTTTGAAGGCCTCACCACCCTCACAGGGAAGAATTCCTTCCCAATATCCCATCTAACCCTGCCCTCTGGCAGTGGGAAGCCATTCCCAGTCTCTCTCCATTTTAATGTTTAAAATCACAGTTTCAGGCACAACGATGTCCATACAAACTTTCAGTAACTGTCACTAAAAAATTCTACTACTCTTGGAAAAGTCAGGATATTCTACACTGCCAACTCTTTAAATGGCACAAATGTCTTCTGCTGACACTGCAAACTTCAGTGTTCAACCAAAATAAAAGGCCAACAAATACATTTATCTCAGTCAACCCCTTACACTGCAATGACACCTCAGTGCCTCTGCTGCCAGTAGCTGTCTTTGTCTAGACAACATCAGAAACGCCAGGAAAACTTGCTCAAGAAAAAGAAATTGTTTACTTACAAGGCTGTTTTTCAACTGCATCGATGACATTTTCAATTATATCGTCAAGTTCCCCTTCACTGGTGGACTGAAAAGCTTCAGTGAGATACTTCAGGGCATCCCTAATCCCAGAGGAGAAAGCACAAAAAGCAATTAATATTCAATAGTTTACACAAACTGTGCTGATTTTGGCAGGTGAGCACATCATCATCACATGGCTTGTGGTTAAAAAGTAGAAATAATTAGTATTGCATAATAGCACACTGGTTTAAGTGAAAGAAAAAAAATCACTGGGATTGAAAATCTCAGGGAAAAGAAGTGGAGACCCTCAGCTTCATACAAAAAATTCCATGTTGGAAGGGAATTCTGAAGACCATGTGGCCCAACCTTTTCCTGAAAGCAGGGCTTGGGTTATGCTGTCCAGGGCCCCATGGAGCCAAGCCTTGAGTATTTCCAGTGAGGGAGATTCCAACACTTCTCTACTCCACCAACTTCAAAGTTTAATTACTATTACAATAAAGAATTAAATTAAGCTTGTGCCCTTTGTCTCTTGTCCTGTCACTGTGCAACCTTGAGAACACTTCTCACTTTTAGGAAGACTGGGATGACCTCCTCATGAATCTTCCCTTCCTGAGGCTAAATAAACCCAAATCCTTCATATCTTTTCCATGTCAGGTTCTCTGACCTTCTAATCACAGAATTCCAGAATGGTTTGGGTTGGAAGGGACCTTAAAACTCATCTCATTCCACCCCCTGCCATGGCAGGGACACTTTCCACTATCCCAGAATGCTCCAAGCCCTGTCCAACCTGGCCTTGGACACTTCCAGGGATCCAGGGGCAGCCACAGCTTCTCTGGGAATTCTATTCCAGAGCCTCCCCACCCTCCCAGACAGGAATTCCTTCCCAAGATCCCATCCATCCCTGCCCTCTGGCACTGGGAGCCATTCCCTGTCTCATGTCCCTCCCTCCCTTGTCCCCAGCCCCTCTCCAGCTCTCCTGGAGCCCCTTCAGGCCCTGGAAGGGGCTCTGAGCTCTCCCTGGAGCCTTCTCCAGGTGAACACCCCCAGTTTTCCCAGCCTGGCTCCAGAGCAGAAGGGCCCCAGCCCTTGGAGCAGCTCTGTCGCCCCTCAGGACTCAGAATCCCCACATCCCTCTTTTTGGACTCCAAACCTGGCTGCAGCCCTGAAGCTGGGAGAGAACCAGAGCAGAACTTCCAGCTCTTCCTGCTTCCCTCACACACCACGGCCTCCAGCACAGGACCACCTCAACAGCCCCACTCAGGACCTGCTCCAGCTTATCAATATCTTTGAATTTGGAGTTTTTTTAATTCTCAATAACACAAGAATTAGAAATCAGATTCTTCTCTCATCCTTAGACTGAAGTCTCACATTAAAGGTAACAATGTTCTTATTAATGTCATGTCTTGGCCAACCAAACGGGCATTTTGGTGATCAGCCTGACTTTCAAAATGTCTCAGCTCATGGAATTGTGGAGTCAGGAGTCCTGGACTTGTGTTCCTCACTAATGAAAGTATCAGGGCACTGTCCAAAATAATCACATCCCATCCACAACAGAAACAAAATTTAATTGATATTAACACGTGAGAAAGAAGGGGAAAATAAGAGCGATGGAGACTCAGTCTCTTATAAATCATGACACCTTCCACTGCAAGCAGGAATCACTTTTCAGTGACCTTGCTATCTCTAAATAATGCATCCTATTATATTTGGAAATATACCATTTCTGCCTTTGGAAATACCACTTCCTCCTCTGGAAATGCCACAGAGCACAAGAGTAGCAAGTGGAACTCAGAAAGAGACCCCAGAGTTGTCAGAGGTAGACAAAAAAGCCCCAACTAAACACGCAGCACCAGCATCAGGGAGGGCTCCAAGGGGAAACCGTGGGCAGCTTTTGGTGGCACCCAGTGGTGGGTGGATGGATGGATGGAGGGATGGAATGTAGGGAGGGATGGATGGATGGATGGATGGATGGA
>VZRV01008367.1:251876-276004 GCA_013398115.1 Falcunculus frontatus | reverse complement strand
TTTCTCTTTTTCCCCCATTTCTTTCCCCCCACAGACTGTGCTTTGCTGTCCCTTTCCTATGGGACACGGTTGCCTAAAGCCCCCTCACCCTCCCTTGGTTTTCCCTGATGTCCCATTCCAGCAGTTTGTGCTCACAGGGATCAGGAAAGTGATCTGGGTTAAATATAACTTTTTTTTCAGAGTTATATTTAAGCAGGATGTGCTCCTGATCTGAGTTCTCAGCACAGACAGCTGTACACGTGCAGCTGAGTGCAGGGCACAGCAGGAATGGGGGATCAGGAGCCTCAGTTTTCCATTTCTGACATCACAGCAATGCCAGATTCTCATTTCAGGAATTCTTGGAGCTAATAGTATTTCCAGATTTCAGATAATTAATGTTTCAGCTCTACTAAAGCTCTTCTAATGTGAATTTCACCTTCAGAAAATCAGAATGTTTTATAAACACCCAGTATCCACCTGGAAATTCTCTTCCACCACAGGAGCCCAACTTCAGCTGTAGTTCCTAATCCTAGTTATGCCCCCAACTGTATTTTCACCTTTTAAGTCTAAAAATCCTGAATAAATCTGTTTGGGATTGTTACATTTTGGCAGATTTGAAGGGGATTAATGTATTTTTTTTAAAATTGCAGGACAATGCACCTGATGGAAGGGGAATTACCCACCTCCATGTCAGGGAGCTGTGGGGCGAGCATCAATGGGAAGCTGTACATTTTTGGGGGATTTGATGATAAAGGATACAGTAATCGGGTATTGTAGTAATTTTTTTTTTCCATGACATTTGATTTTAATAACTACTAATACTTACCTTGCTGTTTATCTGATGTATTTATATTTGAATTAAAGAAAAATTTGAGGAAAAGCTTTCTTTTTCTAAAACTTTCTGTATTTATGCCAGTGCTTTCCCAATTAGTTCTTAAAAAATATTTTGACAACCTTAATTGAGATTAATCTCTGAATATAACTTATTTTTACTCTTTGATAGCAAGTCACTGCCTTAAATAATTAGGTAATAATTAAGGTTAAAATAGAGCTCCAGTTCTCCTTGTAACTGAAAACTGAATTAACAAAGTAGCTGAGATCAGTTGTTTTATCATTTAATATAAATAAAGTCAGAGTTGACTCCTGATGAGAAAATCAGTGCAATGGAGCCTCTCATCAAACTTGCTGCCAATTCTCCCCCTTTAACTTTGTTTTTTTGGTGTATTTGGCATTGTAAACTCACTGCCAGCTCCTCTTTTATTTCCAGACTTCTAGGGGTGGTGGCTTGTTTATTCTGGTGGTGATTTGTGCTTTATACTGAAAACACTGTCATTTTTTTTTTCCTTTCAAGCTGTATTACGTCAATTTGCGAACAAAAACCGGAACCTACAGGTGGAAAAAAATCACAAATTTCAAAGGTCAACCTCCCACACCACGTGACAAACTTTCCTGCTGGGTGTACAAGAACAGGTAACACACTAAAAATATTTAATTTGTGTTAATTGCAGAGAGAAGGTGTTAAAAAGTGAAGAGAACACGGGTTTGGGATGCAGGAAACTCTAATTTTTAGCTTGACTTGCTGTGGGATTTTGTGACAACTTTGTACCTGAGTTTCCCCACGTGTGAGCTGAATTAATGGTAAATAAAACCCCACTTGAGGAGAGGGGTGGGATATTTAGGGAAAGTTTGTGGAATGCTTTGAGACTTCAGAAAGCCATTATGCATCTATTATATGATTTTAACATATTAAAAATCATTATAAAAATTACTTTATCTGTCCTCTTAATGATTTAAAGCATTATATTATTACCTGCAACAAATACATTTAGTATATTTTCGAGGATTTTAACAGCTGACAGTTCCAAAGGCATTTCAGTGATTATCTTAATCTTGCAAGAACTGAGTCAGCCTGGACACTTGTGTTGGAAAAGTGACTAAGTGTGTTTAGAAAATAAACAGAATTTGGCTAAACAGAAATACTCCAGATTTTGTGTTTATTATGGAAAATGTCTGGATAATGAGGCATAAGTGATCACAACAAGGTGCCATGTCAGTGATTTGTTGTTAAAGCTGTTACAAACAAGTCAGAATGTGATTTATAGTGAACATTATCAAATGGAAATGATTTATCTCTTTCTGGACTCCACATCTAAAGAGGTTTTGCATAAGCTGTGCAATGCCCCTGGGTCCTATATCTTGGTTTTGTAATTCTAATTTAACTGCAAGAGATAGGAACATACAGATATTTGAACAACTCCCTAGATGTTGACACAAGACTATTCAAAACTAAATGCATTTATTCAGACTATTGTGTCATCTGCATGCTGAGAAAATCACCTCTTTTAGATGATGGAGTGGAACCTTTTCATTTCAAAAAGATTACTCATGGATGGCCCTTTCCTGGGTGGAATATTGGGCTGAGGATCCTTGCAATGGGAGATTTCAGTAGTGCTTGGTTGAAAAATCTCATTTTAAGACAAGCAAAGATTTTTTGTGTCTCAGGCATCTGTGGGACAAACACTGGGAACATCTGGGTACAACTTTTGGCAAGAAAATGGAACAGGAGCACAGGAATTTCACTGGAGAAGGGCAGAAACTGGAGCAGAAGGAGGCATTTCTCAGTCCTGGGTGTTATTTCCCATTTTTTCTGAGAACAGCACTGATAATAAACTTTTGGAGAGAGGAACAGAGACTTTGAGGTGTCTTGAATTATTTCCTTGTGTGGGTTTCAGTCAGGTTTGTTGAGGGTGTAGCCGTGACCTTCACAGGGTGCAACACAAAATATTCTCATTGTTTATGTTATTGCTAGTGCAGTAGTAACCCAAAATATTAATTATTACAGCTTATTCATTTTAATCTTATTTACAAAACAGCTCACTGAACTGGTTTTGTTGTTGTTTCAGGCTAATCTATTTTGGGGGTTATGGCTGCAGGAAGCACAATGAGCTCAGTGATTGCTTTGATGTCCACGATGCATTTTGGGTAAGAGATTTGTCCCCATTCCCACTGATTTGTCCTTTCTGATTGAGGAAAAAAAGATCCTTTTCATCATCCTTGATGAGTATGAAAATCTGTCTGGTTTTTCTTTTATTTATAGCATCAGCAGAAATGCAAATTTGGAGTCTTTTAAGATTTGAAATTCCAGATATTGCACATTGGGAGTGGTGGTTGTTCCACATATTCCAAGCTGCCAGTGCTGGGCTTGGAGTGCAATGAATTAAATGCTGTCAAAGCAGGAAAAAGGCAGGACTTTAATCTGAAAGTATATTTTAAAGCTGAAACTCCCAGAAAATTTTATTATTTATTTCTTTGAAGTAACATTAGGGAATTCATAGCTTCCCAAGTCTAACTGACAAATACTTTTAGTTAATTTATTGAATTTGTTCTCCAGAAAGATGCCTGGATTATTAACTTTCCTACAGTAATTTCTTCTAATTAATACAAAGATGTCTGAACAGAACATTGACAGGAAGCTCCTGACACCAAATGTTAAAGTTTGACACACAAGAATTAGTTTTATACAATCTATTTAATTTCTTGGTGTGTTACAATAAACTTGAGAAGGTGAAATTTGTCTGCTGCAGTGTCTGATGTTGGGGCCCAAAGCCAATTTTCAGCTGTCACCAGCTTGAACATCCCTGAGTGCTGCTGACCTTCAACTGAATCCAAGCTGCTGCAGCATTGTTAAAAATATCACCACATCTTTTAATGAAATTAAAACTACTTTAGTTTATTTTCTGTTTTGACAGATCCCTTCCGGGTTTGTATCCTTCAATAAGCAGAAAGATTTTCAAATTAAAAAAAAAAAAATTATATATATATATATTTAATTTCTTCTTTTTTAGGAAGGACAGATATTCTGGGGATGGCATAATGATGTTCATGTTTTTGATACAACCACACAGACTTGGTCTCAACCAACAATTCGAGTGAGTGCTTTTTAGTCTCATCTCTTGACACAATTGTGATTTTACTGAGTTTTCAATAATTCTTGTGCTCTAGAAATTGATGCTGGTAAAAGTAATTGGAAGGGACACCTTCCACTATCCCAGGCTGCTCCAAGCCCCAGTTGAGCTTGGACACTTCCAGGGATCCAGGGACAGCCACAACTTCTCTGGGAAACCTCAGCCCCTCCCCACCCTCCCAGCCAGGAATTCCTTCCCAATATCCCATCCATCCCTGCCCTCTGGCAGTGGGAAGCCATTCCCTGTGTCCTGTCCCTCCATCCCTTGTCCCCAGTCCCTCTCCAGCTCTCCTGGAGCCCCTTCAGGCCCTGGAAGAGGCTCTGAGCTCTCTCTGGAGCCTTCTCCAGGTGAACACCCCCAGTTTTCCCAGCCTGGCTCCAGAGCAGAGGAACCCCATCCCTTTGGAATACTGTATCCATGTATAATTAACATGGATAACCTGTCACAGATAACAGGAGAGCTCTGCCTTATTGAGATGAAAATATTCTATAAAGTTTCTAAAATCCAGGTGAGTTTATGTAAGAACTCAGTAGAAGTTGTATATTTTAAAGAGTGTCTGACAGTATTTTATGGTCTTTACAAGATGTTCTAAAATTCCTATAAAACCAAATGCAGAAACTAAAATTACCATTGCAAATTCAAAGCCAAGTTTTGCCATCCTCAGCTCTGATTTACACTGGGAGGACTTCTTGGCATGTGGATGTACCATCAAATTTTAAGATGTGATTTCCAGAGGTTTCAGTGGCAGTTCCTAATGATTTGTACATTGGAAAATAAAACTGTCCAGGAGATTTGCTGATGTTCTGAAGGGTTTTATTTTGGTTCTTTCAGGGTGGAGATCCACCTCAGCCTCGAGCAGCTCATACATGTGCTGTGCTAGGAAATAAAGGTTACATCTTTGGAGGACGAGTGCTGGTAATTAAATATTTTCTTGGCAGTCATATTATTTTCCTGGCAGTTATTGCTTTTTTCATTTTGTAGTAGGAAAAAAAATCCCAAATGTCTTTGGCCTAACTTGGATGTTCAGGGCTCTGAATCCAGGATGCTGCTTGTCATCACCCTCTACAAAAAGAAGAATATTTCTGTCTGTAATGTTAATGATTGTCCCAAAAAAAGGTAAAACACAGATGACTACATGGTAAATAACAGATCTGAGTTGGCTTTATAATTTAATTTTGCCATTTTTTTGCACGTAAGTGACTGAAATACAGATGTCTGGAAGAGGTAATAGACAAAAGGATGCAATCTGTGCATATTTAATTTAGAGCTGGATTGTGGCTGTGTGATTTTTAACTCTTCCTGACTCTTTTTAACTTAAAAAAGCCATAGGCATCACCCCCCTGATTATCTGTACCTAAAAACCATGAAGCCACCACTGGTAAGCAAGGAGATACTCAAACCTCTCAGCAACACTTGGAATTTCTCCAGTGCTAATTAAAGGAGATTTTCTACTCAGTTCTTCTCTGCTGAAGCATTAATATAAGAAGAGATTCTGTAAGGCAAGTTAAAAACCTCCCAATTTAAGTTACTGTGCACTCTTGTATTTTATTTTTAATTGAAGTCTTTAGCTCTTTTCACTACAGCTGATTTAGAGCCTTTAATCCTACTCAGCTAGAGGATGAGCCTGGATGTTTTCTCTCTCTACTCCAAAAAGTGACAGTGAAGAAGCTTCTGAAAGCCCCCAGTGCTGAGTTCCTGTAGTTCTGTTCTAGACAAGAGAAGGAATTAGTTTGGGAATGCCCCACAGTGAACACGTGCCAACTCCACCTTGGAAAGCTGCCACAGCCTCACCCTGTATTCCCACGTCCTGGCAAAAAAAGCAGTGTAAAACTGCACTTTGTTCCCCATTCCCTGGTTTTCCTGCTGTAACATTCCTTTGGCAAATCTCTAGTGCTTCCACTCCTGCTGCTCAGACAGAAACCAGCCCCACACACGGAGCAGGGGCAGAGTGACCACACCATGTCCAGCCATTTTCCAGTCTCCATTGCCTCCCACAACTGCAGGAAGTTTTTATTTAAGTGCTTCTCCAGAGCAAACAGAAAAGAAAATAATTCAAGTTGATCCTGTTTGTTCTTGCCATTGTGTGACCTTTGATTCAGGATCTCTGAAATTGTTGCTCAAGCCTGAGAGAGCTGCACTCAGCACCTTCCAGAGCTGTAGGTTTGGACAAACTGGGTTTGCAAATAACTGATGGAAATAAAAAGATTTGAGAAGAGGTTGAAAAATCAGGGTTATCCATGCCCTGAGTGAGCCCTGTGCCTCTGCCCTGGACTTGCTCTGTCCTGTGTGCTCATAACTGAACCCTTGCTGACCACAGCCAAATCCTGCTCCTGACTCAGGGAGCTGAGAGGGTGGAAAAAAACCCAGCTGGGAAGATGTAAAGGTGCAGCCCAGGCCCTCCTGCCCTGCCAGTTATTCCTGAACACTTCCAAAGCCTCCTTCCCTCAGGGTTTTGTCAGTGAGGGCTCTGTGCTCACCTCAGGGTTGCTGCACTCTTGAACTGCTCTGTAACTCTGGGGTTTCATGCAGCCTCTGCAAGTGAAATTACGATTTACCTGGAGCTCACCTGTCACATCTCCACTGTGCTGCTGCATGATTAAATCTGCCCTCAAAGGATTTGCCCTCAGGCTTCTGTTTAACTCTGTTTGACTACAGGATTCAGAAGGCTCTGATCTCAAAAGGTTTTTCTCTTCAGCTTCCTTAAAAACTTGCTAAATTTCAAGTGAAACCACTTGGGAAAGCGTGTCAGAGAAGAGTGAAATTGTGGAAAGCTGTATTTAATTCTGTAGGAGAGCAGTGAGTGTAATTTTCACCTTGGTGATTGTTATTGATCCATTTTCTAGCCTAGAAATAAATGGAAGGAAACATAAAAAGGTGAGGGAACATTCAGTGGGGCTTGAGGAATTAATGTAAGTCATGAAACGAGAAAGCTAAAGACAGCAGAAAAACACTAAATTTCCTGACACCAGCAGTAATTCTTCCCCAAAGGATGAAGTTTTGCTTTTCTCCAGAAATTAAGGAGCAAATATGGGCTTGCTCTGCTCCTCCTTCTCCTTCTAGTTCACCATAATACAAATCTTCCCAGGGAAAAGGCTCTGCAAGGAACCAGAAAGGGCCAGGAAGTGTCATGAGGCTTCTCCTATTCATCTTTCTGGGAGGAAAGGGCACCTTTTTCCAAACTTGGAGCTAGAACTGGTAAAAGAAGATGATGATGATGGTGATGATGAGAATCAGTTGTACCAGGAATCATTTGAAAACAGGCTCAGAAGTGTTATGTGGACTCAGTTCCTTCAGGTAAGCCCCTGGAAAAACAGGAATGGGAGAAAGTGGGAAGGAAGGAGAGTTAGTCCAGAAGTTGATGCAAGTCTTATGTTTGATTTAAGTGGAAAATTTTCGTGTTGAGAATGAAGTAATAAACTGAAGTCTTTGCAGCAGCTCTTCACACATCTGGTGCCTTAATGTAAGCATGTTTATATTTCCTGTTACCCCTCCTGTCAGCAAAGCTCAGAAGATTCCTGGAGCTGCAATCCTTCTCTTGGCAAAGCTTGGAGCTGGAATAGCTGCTTGATTGTAAATCCAGGAGGGAGAGCTGCAGAATTCCCTGTCCCAGCAGCGAGCTGTGAATAATGTCACCCTTAAAGCCTTTCATCGTGCTAATCCTGAGACAAAGCAGGTCCTGCTTAGTGTGCACTGGGCTGCAAAGAAATGAACTTGCCCAAGATAAGCAGGATGTCTCAGGAGCCCTTGCAGCTCAAAGGGAAATGCAAACCCTCTTAGGAGGCTTGGTGCTCTTAAGCCAATTAAGAATCATTTTAGGATTGGCAGCAGAATGATTAAATACAGTAGGAAACAGAAATGCAGGAGAACTGTGTGGCAAGTGATGATCCTATAAACTTGTGTTCTTTCCAGCTTCCCAAAGAAGGGTTGGGTAGAAAGGTGCTTTTATTTATTAAAGCCATGTTAAAGGCCTGAATCTTGTCCAGCTGGTGGTGTTTGGAATTCAAAGTGAGGTTGCTGTAATTATGCAGCTGTTGAATTGTGAGAATGTAAAGAATTTAATACATTGATTTCCCAGGGACCAGGAAACTGAGAACTTCTTCTTCTGCCTAATGCCTAGGAAAGGAAAGTCAGCGAGGAGGTCTTGAACAGGATCCTCTTGAAACCTTAATTTTCAACATAACAGCAACTTCCTTTGATAGATATCCTTCATATCAAATTGTATTACTCCAACATGATTGAATATTTTCAGTTGTAGAGGCCAGGATGTTGGGTTTTCCCCAAGTATGCAGAAGATCCCAACTGCATTTTGCTTTCTGCTTGGATGATTTGGTCCTCATCCCCTTCAGAGGCACCAGAAGGAGCAGGAAACTGGATAGACTTGTCATGGAAGACAGACTGTTCCCCTGGCTGTCAGCTGGACCACACTTTGTTGTTTTTATTCACCCTCTTGAGGGATAAAATGTCTCAGGCAATGCTCCAAACCCTCACAATCTGCTTGTCTTTATGCTGTTGCCCTCTCCAAAGGCACCCCAAAATGCTGATTTACCCTTCCCAGGACAGCAGGGTTAGCAGTACTTGGGCAGAGGAGGCCAGAGCATTCCTGAAAACCTTGCTGTTCCCTGAAATCCCTGAGAGACTTCCCAGAGCTCTGCTGGACAGCTCTGCAAGTCCCTCAGACTCCCTCTTAGGGGTAAAACCACTACTTTCAGCCTAGTTCTGCCTCAGAGGATCTGCAAGCTGGAGAAAGGCTTATTCTAATAGATCTATGGACTACCCAGGGAGAAAAGGAGTTGGAAGGTAAGGCAAGCTGCATTTCCCTACTTCCCAGATGATTTTTGTAGTCCCCAGGGGAATCACAGCTCCCAGTCAAGCAAAGAAATCCTTTTATCACCTTCTCCACCACCCCCAGAGCAGTCAGAGACTTCCTCCATCTCAAATCACAGGCAGATAAGGAAGTGGAAGGATTTCCCATTTTATTTTATGGCAAATGCTGAAGGGTCCTAAAACCTTGTCCTTGCTGGTGGTCACTTTGTGAAAGGAAAAGAGGGAAAAGCACAGACAATGATGGACTTTTTATGGGAATATTCTGAGTACAGCACTCCCAGGATACTCCAAGGAGTAGTGACCAGACAGGATACAAACTTCTGATCACAGTGTCAAGAAAAATAACATCAGGCAACGATAGGAGAGTAAAACACCTTCTACATTTCCCTGCCAGGAGTTCTGTGGATGGAAGTTAAATACATTTGCAGGAAGTGGATAAATATCACAAAGTTCTCCACTATTAAAAGCTAAAATTGGCCCCACAGTGCTGTTGCATGACTGGAAATATTCCTGACAGGCATTTTCCTGAGAGTTGCATGGTTTTTTTTGAGGAGAAAAGCTTTTCATCTGCCACATAATTCAGATTTATATTAAGGCACGTGGGTACAGATTTCTTCAAAATTATGATACTTGGAATATTCTGTCCCAGGAAGGCCTCACTGAAATAATTTGTTTATTGTTTGCTTAAAATAACCCGAGTGGGATTTTATTTCTTTGTTTTAGCAAACCAGAATGAATGATTTGCACTGCCTGAATTTAGACACTTGGACTTGGTCTGGAAGGTAGGTTTGCCTCTATAACACTTCAAACTGAATTTAGGAGATGGAAACATATTGTTAAATAGTTCCAGAGCTATTCCTGCAGCTTTTCCAGGAGGAGAATGAGGGTTTGGGGACTGTTCTAACAGCTGCTAGGTTGTGATTTCAATTGAATTTAATTTGATAGTGGTTACTAAGCTTTTCCTGCTCTGCACCAAAGCGTTGATGATGCTGTTTAAAGCACAGCATGGAGTGATTTAACAGCCTCATTTTCAGCCTGGGTACATTTATCCATATGGAATTCCAGGTTTGAAGGCTTTTTGAATGCAGGTTTTACTCTCTGTAGTTGGGCTAATTACAGCACAAAGTGGGGAAGGGTCTCTTCCATCAAAGATTTCCATGAAATCTTAAGAAATTAAGATTTTTCCCAAATTCCAGTTATTTCTATATTGTGATCCAAGAATAGCTCATAAGATTTATCCATGATTTAGTATAGACTTGGATCACTGTAAATTTAGGAATCTTCTGTTCAGCTATTGCAGCACCTCTGCAAAGAGTTTTTGAGAGCCTGAAAAAAGAGATTTAAGACTAAAAAAAAAAAAGATTTAAGATATCAGGGGGAAAAAAGAGTTTTCACAGTGTGTGCTGCTGTTGACACTTCACAGGAGATAAAAGTGTTCATATTTAATCATTATTTATTTCATCTCCTAATCACAAAAGGAGCCAATAATTATTTATTAGTAAATTAAGATTTTATTTACTAACCAGTCAAGTTTTTTTTCTTACTCAACTCTACACAGCTTTCTTAAGGAATTGCACAATATGAACCTGCTAACCCAGGATTATCATCCAGCAGGGGATTGCAAGATTTATTTTAGCTGCCACCACCCAGGAGTTGTTTTCCCTACGTTGAGCTCTACTAAATTGTCATTCAATATCACGTTATTTCTGGTAGTGTGACCATTTCTTGTGCATGAAAATTGAAATTTTATCACTGATCACTATTTGTTTTATGGGGTTTTTTACCCATCAGAGCCCAGGCTGCTCCTTGGCCAATTTTAGAAGCCTCTTTTCCAAAGCAGGCACTTGGATTCAAACTTGAAAACAGCTTGGCCTCAACTTCAGTGCCAAATTTAGCAGGGCACTTTTGCAATCCCTGTTTAATTCTCTCTGATCCTTCAGCCTTTGCTTCCAGGTGGAAAACTCAGCAATTCCCAGCTGGGAGATCCCTCCAGTCTCACCCAGGGCATTTCTGGGGCTGAGGCAGCTGCTCCAGAGGGAGCCATGGACAATAAATCCCAGTTGGGTTTGGCAGGAGCTGGATTTCTTCACTGGGTGCAGAGGGAATTCAGATGAGTGTCTGCACTGCTCAGGCTGAGCTCACATCTGTGTGTGAGGTGTTACCTCAGTTCAGAAAAGTGCACTTAAAAAACCAACCAAAACTGGGTTTTTGGGATAGCAGCATCTTTACTGTTCACATTCTCAAGCAAATCCACCTAAAAATCAATTTCAATGCAGCTCAGCTGAAATAGATTTCAAATCTCTATTTTTTAACATGAGATTCTAGCAATAATAAACCTGCATCTGTTTTGTACTTAGGAAATCCCCTCTTTACTAATATTTATTTCAAAGTTTGGGTGAGCACCAGGTTGAAGAGCTGGTAGCTTTGGGATCAGAGGCAAAGCCACAATCCTTGTGTCATTTAAAATCATTTTCCTTGGAGTGGAGAGGCTGTAGCCCCTCAGGATTTATCAAATTTTATCTCAATTAACTCTTTCCCTACATGTACATGCAGTTTATTTGGGTATTTAATCTGTTTTTTCACTGGGAGAATACCCAAAGTGGTTCTAGGACAAACTCTTGATGTTTTCTGCCAAATTAATTTTCAGCATTGTTTAAAAATCTGGGTTTTTTGTTTCTTTGTTTCACCCAGGATTAATATCAGTGGAGAGAAGCCCAGAGATCGCTCCTGGCACACACTGACTCCCATAGGGGATGACAGACTTTTCCTTTTTGGTGGCCTAAGCTCTGATAATGTTCCTTTGAGTAAGTAATTTAGAGATTATCATTCCATTGTGCACTTCAAATCACACAAACAAGGTGTGGGATAGTCTTACAGGAGTTCCTTTCATAGAAAAGGCAACTTGTTTTCATGAAAAAAAACTGAAATTAGCAAAAATAATTTAAATATTAATAATAATAATAATAATTTTACAGATAAACCCATTGGGAGGATTTTCTCAGTTTACCCAAAAGAAAGATTAAGTGTGTTTTAATTCCAGATTTCAGTGCAGTGAGGGTTCTGTGACAACATTAAATTACCAAGAGGGAAAAGATGCAGCTTCATGAAGTGATGATATCACAGTTGCTGTTATCTAAATAAAACATGCTCTTAGAACACAGAGCTGTTTGTGTGAATAAAAAAGGTAATTCTTTGTCCCAAAAACCCCACTTATGAATGTTCTTACATTGTAGGTGATGGTTGGATCCACAGCATTGCAACAAATGGATGGAAACAGCTCACCCATCTGCCTAAGAGCAGGCCTAGGTACAGAAACACAAATCATGTGTGCTTTAAATTCAATCATTTAAAGAAATAAACCAATTTTATATTATTGAACAGTATTTTAAAAGAATATTTTAGAATATTTTTAGAATAATTTTAGAAAATTAATTCAGTGTGGTTGAGTAGTTTGCTGTAACACCTTATTTGCATTCATACCTCGTTTTTAATTTGTGTTTTTGTTATCACTGATGCTTAATCACATGAAAAGATGTTTTTGTGATGATGGATCTGAGTGTCCAATTAACCTGGTGCTCTGTAGCCAAATTATTGTTAGATGAATAAAACCATAAAAACTTGAGGAATTAATAACCAAGGAGAATAATAAGAGCTCATTAATGTTGATGCATTTTTAGAAACAGGGGAGGAGAGAACCATGAAAAAGTTGATGCATCTTTCAGGGTTCAAAAGCAAAACTGAGTGTTAACACAGTGTTTGAAGCATTTTCTGTGTTTCTAAGTTAAATGCTCTTCAACTGATTTGCTCTAGATAGTAAATATTCAGTTTTTCATTGAATTCATTCTCTGCATTCACCCAAGAACTCTCAGCACAATTTAATTTCATTCTTTTCTGATACAAAAATGTCCAGTTCTGGACAGACACACACAGACACACCTTCCTGCCTTGTGTCTGTTACTGAAATATCTTCACCTCCATTCATTTTCTTCCTGTTTTATCCAATTCTGGGCTGTCTTTTAAATACAACAGCCACAGCTAAACCAACTTCTCTGCTTTCTTAACACTTCAAACTCTTTCAAGCCCAAATAAACTCAGAAATCAGCCTCACCAAATATTTTCTTTTTATGATTAATGATATTTTCTTTCTGTGATCTTTTTATGATATTTAAGGACTGAGAAGTCCTTAAATACAGCACAGCAGTAGCAGCCAGGGCTCTGTATTCAGTTCTTTAGTCTCCTAAACCTTCCCTGTGTCATGATTTTTACTGGAAGAGGCTTGGGAAGGGCTGGGATGTGCTGGGGAGCAGCCCCAGGAGCAGCAGCTCAGCTGGAATAAACTCTGTGCCCTGCTCTGCAGTGGGGCTGGCTGGGAGGATCAGGGATTCCTGAGCCCCACGTGGTTCCCAGGCAGTTCCAAGGCAAATCCCTGGGATATCAGTGGAGCTGTCTCCTGGCTGTGCTGGCTCCTGAGGGAGCAGAGCCTTTGGGTCACATCCTGGCAGGAGTCTCTTGAGCCCCCTCAATTCCAAACGTGGGTCTCCACCACCTGAGGATTTGGGTTGTAGGGCTGAGCACCTTTCACTGACCTAAATCTTTATAGATTTATAGACCTCCCCTCCTTCAACCAAACCCCAAAACCTCATTAACCTTTTTCAGGAACTCACAGAACCCTTAGGGTTGGAAGGGCCCTCTGGAGACCATCCAATCCAACCCCCTGCCAAGGCAGGGTCACCTGGAGCAGGTGACCCAGGGCTGTGTCCAGGTGGGTTTGGAATGGCTCCTGGAAACGTGGATAAAAGGAGCCACACCAAAAACCTGTCTGTACATTGAACTAGTTAAGTGTCAAGTACTTGTGCCATAATTGTATTTACTGCAGGAGCTCTGCAGCTGGAAAAGCTTTAAGGCAGTTCAATTGCTCCTATGACTTAAAATGCAGGGCAGTAATACATATATGTGTACTTCTTTTATATATTTCTCTTATTTTGTAATAAAACTCATTAGTGTCTTTTCCTGATGCTTCTGCAACTCTAAATTCTGTAGAGAATAATTTCCTTCAACCTTCAGTTTTAGAATTTTTTTTTAAAATTGCCTTCTCAGGTGATTCTGAATGGGTAGAAAAAACTGTTCCTCTTCCCATCCATCAGTTGTACTTCAGCCAACGTTTTGCGTGCTGGGTTTAAATAGAGAACAAAGTGGTTTTTAACTCCTGGATTCCCAATGTTTTCATTCCCATGTAATGCTGTTGCTGTAGCTGGAAGAGCCCTGTGTGATTTCAATAACGTGCTTTGTTAGAATGTTTAGGTGATTAAGTTAGAGCAGCCCATGGAAGGACAGAAACTCTCAGGCAGTAAGAAAAGCCTCAGGTTGCAAGCTAGGATGTCACCAGAGTCAAGGCAGGAAAGGCTTCCCAGTGTTCTCCGTGACCAAGCCCAGAGTTTCCCTAATGCAGATCAGGCAGAGACAGATCTATCCACAGGTATGAGGAAGGGAAAAGGTGAGGTACCTCCTAAGGACTGATGTGAGTGGAGAAAGAAAGGGGGAACGTTTATTTTTGCATGAAACTTCAGTGGTGCGTTTGATTTCAGTTCAGTAGCTCTAAAGTCCATCAGCAGTGGTGATAGACCAGCAGAAAAATCGGATCATGGAAAATAAATCTCACGAGGGGTGGCTGCTGAAAGGGCAGAATCTTTGTGAAAGCGAGATTATAAAGTCAGGCTTTGCTTTTGTGGGGTCTTTCTCACGTATCATGGTGTGATGTAAGTCATTGACTCACAGAAAGTGATGCCAGGAGTCTTTGGGGGAAGTGTAAGACTGGAACAGGATAATGGAGATCCGAGAGCTCAGGGATCCCTGTCAGAACTGAGAACCCCCCAGTCTGAAAGCCACGGCATTTGTACTTCTGAACCAAAGAAAGTGGAAAATTGCAAAAGGAAAAGCTTGGCAAAAGTTTGGTTTGTAGAGTCATCTAAAAGTTTTCCACTGTGGTGATAAATAAGACAAAGTTGATGTGCCCAGAGTACAGAGGAGTCAGATAATGACAAAATTCGCTGGTCTGTATGAAAATAACTCTCATGAGGTGGGGAGTCACATTGCTCTCTCCTTTTATATTATTAAACAAACAAACGACATATTTGAAGGTATCATTTTTTACCTCTGAAATAATGGCTTTGTCTTGCTGATAACACACCAGTCCTTGTTTCTTGGGCACTCATTGTGTTTGTGGTTTTATTTCCAGGTTGTGGCACACAGCCTGCCTTGGACAGGAGGGAGAAGTGATGGTGTTTGGTGGCAGCAAAGATGATTTGCTCTTTATGGACACGGTCAGTAACCTGAACAGTAAATCCCATCACTGGGATAATTGTAATTGATAGAAAATCATGGAATGCTTTCAGCTGGGAAGGACCTTAAAGTCCATCTAATCCAACCCCCTGTTGGGCAGGGACACCTCCCACTATCCCAGGTTGCTCCAAGCATCATCCAACCTGGCCTGGAACACTTCCAGGAGTCCAAAACCTCTCTGAGCAAATCAATTAATAAATATATTTTTATATAGGATTTTAATTTAAAAAAAAACCAGAACCAGATTGAGACCTTGGCTCAAATTGGTAACTGAAACCATTATAAATTACACACCACTGAGGAAATTATTATAATTTATACACCACTGATTGCACTGAGGAGTCCCCACCTGAGGCTTTCTGGACTGACAGAATAAAAAGGAATTTGTAATTCAGATTCCTTCTAAATAGTTAGTCAGGTATAATCAGTTCTGAATCGTGCACGTGGTAATAAATGTGACATTAATGTAGAAAATACCTGAGGTAGAGAAGCTGTTTGCCATTTTAATGGTTCTTTTTTTCTCTTGATCAGGGTCACTGCAGTGATTTGTTGATATTTCAGACTCAACCTTACTCCCTGCTCAGGTGAGTTGGAGTTACAGGATCCCAGAATGGTTTGGGTTGGGAGAGACATCAAATCCCATCTCGTTCCATGGGCAGGGACACTTCCCACTATCCCAGGTGTTGTTTCAGCCACGTACTCCTGCAGAAATGGGGTAAAATACCCAATTACCTCCTCAGGAAATACTTGAACCCTTCCATGTGTGATGCTGCACAGCAGTTTAATCACTGGTGCTGTGTAATTCCCTGCACGTGCACCCTCCACAGCTGTAATTAACACCTGCAATTAATGCACATCACCAGCTTTTATTACTTAGAACATAAACCATTTCCTTCAGGTTTTTTTTCTTTTTCCTGTTTTCCTTCCTCAGGCTGTGTCTTGACTGCATTGGGAAGAACGCAGCTCTCTTGGAGAACCAAATCCCCTGCTTGCCATCCAAACTTCTGCAGGAAGTGCTGAAAAAAATCACCTTTTGGGCTGCCATGACCCACAGGCAGGAGAGGAAAGCTGAGACTGAGAGACAAAGCCAGCTCCACTGCACATGAAGCAGGGCAGGGAGATGCTGGGACACCTCAGAGTGGTTTCTTAGTGAACTTTGCTGCTGTTCCAGAACAGCTCTGTGTTAAGCTGGGTTTTTAAGTGAAGTTTGACTACAAATCCTTTTTATGGGAATCTCTTGTTTCCTGCGTTATGGAAAACTGATGCAACTTCATTTCTAGATAATTGTTCACCTCTGCTGTCGTGGTCTTGACCACACAGCCCACACAACCTGTTCTTTTGGAAGGGGACAGGATCCATTTCAGCTGGATAAAATATGATTTAAATCTAAAAATCCTCCTTGGCCTTATCCCCATCAGCCTTCCCAAAAAGATAAATTCAACTCGGTGTCTTGGGGACATTCACACTTTGTCAGTCTTAAATTTGCCACCACCACCACCAAATCTTGATTCCACCAGCCTCTGACCAAAATCCAACCATGGAGCCCCACACCTCACGCTCCGAGTAGGAAAAATCCATCAGGGAATTGTGGAACTTGGAAGAAAAAGCTGCAATGAGCAACATCACCTGGTCTCTATAGGAAAACTTCAGTTCATCACCTGGTTTTACTGTTTCTGTCATCAGGAAGTCCTTTTGGAAATAAGTTGTATATTGTATTTTGGATGTGCAAAGTTTATATTTCATTCTTGTTGAAAAAATACCGACAACAAAGTTGCTTATTTATTGTTTAAAAAAAAAAAGCAAATGTAGTACTGGTTATTTTTCTGTTTCAAAAATTTAGTTAACAGGAGCACAGTCATTAAAATTTTATAGAGAGTTGAATCAAGAGGCATTTTGACAAGTTTCTGATAATTTAACAACCTGTAAAAATTAATTTCTTGGGGAAAAGAGGTTTGGGGGGATCAGATTTGTATCAAAAAAGGAAGTTTTGTGATTGGGTATTTTAACAGCCTAGTTTTTATGTGCTGAACTCCTTCTCCTCCTTTTTTTTTGGGGAGGGGGTGGTTCAGATGCCCCCCTGAGCCCCAAGGTTTGATTTGGGGGGATTCAGGAGCCCCAAGGTTTGATTTGGGGGGATTCAGGTGCCCCCAAGGTTTGATTTTGTGGGGCTCAGGTGACCCCCAAGGTTTGATTTGGGGGTTTGGGATTGATTTAGTGCCCCCAAGGTTAATTTTGGGGGATTCAGGTGCCCTTGATGTTAAATTTATCGGGTCCTGGTGCCCCCCAAGTTTAATTTTGGGGTTTTTCAGGTGGCCTCATGGTTAATTTAGGGAGGTTCAAGTGCCCCCAGTGTTAATTTTGGGAGGTTCAGGAGTCCCCAGCATTAATTTGGAGGGGTTCAGGTGCCCCTGAGGTTAATTTTGGGGTTATTCAGCTGCCCCCAATGTGAGTTTGGGGGGTTCATATGCCCCCGATGTTAATTTTGGGGTTGTTCAGGAGTCCTCAGGGTGAATTTGGGGGGGTATGTTTGCCCTCAATGTTAATTTGGGATGTTCAGATGCCCCCAGTGTTAATTTTGGGGTGTCCTCGGGCCCCCAGTGTGAATTTTGGGGTGTCCTCAGGCCCCCAGGGTGAATTTTGGAGTTGTTCAGGAGCCCCCAGTGTTAATTTTGGGGTGTCCAGGTGCCCCCAATGTTAATTTGGGGATCGTTCAGGTGCCCGAGGATTAATTTTGAGGTGTCTGGGTGCCCCCAGGGTGAATTTTGGGGCTGTTCAAGTGCCCCCAATGTTAATTTAGGGTGGTTCAGATACCCCCAGGGTGAATTCTGGGGTCGTTCAGGTGCCCCAGCATGAATTTTGGGGCTGTTCAGGTGCCCCTGTTAATTTAGGGTGATTCAGACACCCCCATGGTGAATTTTGGGGTGTCCGGGTGCCCCTCATGTTAATTTGGGGTGATTCAGATACCCCCAGGGTGAATTTCGGGGCTGATCAGATGCCCCAGGGTGAATTTAGGGGCTGTTCAGGTGTCCCCAGGCTGAATTTCAGTGCTGTTCAGGTGCCCCAGTGTTAATTTAGGGTGATTCAGATACCCCCAAGGTGAATTTCGGGGCCGTTCAGGTGCCCCCACGGTGAATTTCAGGGCTGATCAGGTGCCCTCAGGGTGAATTTCGGGGCTGTTCAGGTGCCCCAGGGTGAATTCTGGGGTAATTCAGATGCCCCCAGGGTGAATTTTGGGGTGTCCGGGTGCCCCTGTTAATTTGGGGTGATTCAGATGCCCCCATGGTGAATTTCGGTGCTGTTCAGGTGCCCCAGTGTTAATTTAGGGTGATTCAGACACCCCCAGGGTGAATTTTGGGGTGTCCGGGTGCCCCTAATGTTAATTTGGGGTGATTCAGATACCCCCAGGGTGAATTTCGGGGCTGATCAGGTGCCCCAGGGTGAATTTAGGGGCTGTTCAGGTGTCCCCAGGCTGAATTTCAGTGCTGTTCAGGTGCCCCAGTGTTAATTTAGGGTGATTCAGATACCCCCAAGGTGAATTTTGGGGCCGTTCAGGTGTCCCTAATGTTAATTTGGGGTGATTCAGATGCCCCCAAGGTGAATTTCGGGGCCGTTCAGGTGCCCCTAATGTTAATTTGGGGTGATTCAGATGCCCCCAAGGTGAATTTCGGGGCCTTTCAGGTGCCCCCAGGCTGAATTTCAGGGCTGATCAGGTGCCCTCAGGGTGAATTCTGGGGTAATTCAGATGCCCCCAGGGTGAATTTTGGGGTGTCCGGGTGCCCCTAATGTTAATTTGGGGTGATTCAGACACCCCCAGGGTGAATTTAGGGTGATTCAGATGCCTCCAGGGTGAATTTCAGGGTTGTTCAGATGCTCCCAGGATGAATTTTGGGGTTGCTCAGGTGCCCTCAGGGTGAATTTCGGGGCTGTTCAGGTGCCCCAGGGTGAATTCTGGGGTAATTCAGATGCCCCCAGGGTGAATTTTGGGGCGGTTCAGGTGCCCCCGTGTTGATTTAGGGTGATTCAGACACCCCCAGGGGGAATTTTGGGGCGGTTCAGGTGCCCCCGTGTTGATTTAGGGTGATTCAGACACCCCCAGGGTGAATTTTGGGGTGTCCGGGGGCCCCTGTTAATTTGGGGTGATTCAGATGCCCCCAGGGTGGATTTCGGGGCTGCTCAGGTGCCCCTGATGTTAATTTAGGGTGATTCAGATACCCCCAGGGTGAATTCTGGGGTGATTCAGCTGCCCCCATGGTGAATTTTGGGGTGTCCGGGTGCCCCTGTTAATTTGGGGTGATTCAGATGCCCCCAGGGTGAATTTCGGGGCTGCTCAGGTGCCTCTGATGTTAATTTAGGGTGATTCAGATACCCCCAGGGTGAATTCTGGGGTGATTCAGCTGCCCCCATGGTGAATTTTGGGGTGTCCGGGTGCCCCTGTTAATTTGGGGTGATTCAGATGCCCCCAGGGTGAATTTCGGGGCTGCTCAGGTGCCTCTGATGTTAATTTAGGGTGATTCAGATACCCCCAGGGTGAATTCTGGGGTGATTCAGCTGCCCCCATGGTGAATTTTGGGGTGTCCGGGTGCCCCTGTTAATTTGGGGTGATTCAGATGCCCCCAGGGTGAATTTCGGGGCTGCTCAGGTGCCTCTGATGTTAATTTAGGGTGATTCAGATACCCCCAGGGTGAATTCTGGGGTGATTCAGCTGCCCCCATGGTGAATTTTGGGGTGTCCGGGTGCCCCTGTTAATTTGGGGTGATTCAGATGCCCCCAGGGTGAATTTCGGGGCTGCTCAGGTGCCTCTGATGTTAATTTAGGGTGATTCAGATACCCCCAGGGTGAATTTCGGGGCTGTTCAGGTGCCCCAGATGTTAATTTAGCGTGATTCAGACACCCCCAGGGAGAATTTTGGGGCTGTTCAGGTGCCCCAGTGTTAATTTAGCGTGATTCAGACACCCCCAGGGTGAATTTCGGGGCTGCTCAGGTGCCCCTGATGTTAATTTAGGGTGATTCAGACACCCCCAGGGTGAATTTAGGGTGATTCAGACACCCCCAGGGTGAATTTCGCTGCTGTCCGAGAGCCCCGCGCCTGCGCGCCGCTGCCGGAAGGTGCCGCCCGCCCGGCGGATGTTGCGGCGCGGCCGCGGCTGAGGGAGGGACGGCGGAGGGGCAGCGCCGGGACCGCGGTAGGAGCGGGACGGGGCCGGGGGAGACTCTGAGGGGCCGGGGCGGGCTCGGGCCGGGCCGGTAACGGCGGCGGGCAGCGCTCGGGCGGGTGCTGCGATGTCGCGACAGTTTTGAGGCTGTCGTGAGGAGCCCCCCCGGGCCCGCCCTGCGCTCGGGCATGTCGCGACAGGAGAAGGTGTCGTGAGGAGCCCCCGCCTGCGGTGTGTGAGGGGAGTGGGCAGAGAGCGCCGGGCTGAGGGGAGCTGAGGGGGAAATGGCTGAAGGGACACGGCCCAGCGTGTGTGAGGGGAAAAATGAATCGTGTAATGTTATATATATCTATTATATATAAATATTGCATGTATGGTATTTTTCCGAGAGGCGGTGAAGACGCCGCTAGCTCGAAGCAGGCAAGTTTCACGGAGCTGTGGGCAAGGCTTGCTAATCTAAATTAGGAATCGTAATTAAAGCTCACGGAGAACCCCCCGAAGGTGATGCAGCGTCTCCGTCGTGGGAGTGATTAAAATTAAACAGCAAAAATCCCTCAGGAGCGATGTAGGGGAATATCAGAGCCCGAATATCCAACCCTGGAGTGCAGGGTGTGATTGTCCCACTGAGGTCCTTTTCCCTGCCTTTGGATGCACGAACTTGGGCTGTTGGGTTTCCCTGAGCTTTGGATCTGCATCTTCCCAGGACAGTCCGGGGTTTGGCATTCTGCATGGATCTGGAGCAGGGACATTGGTTCTGTGGAATTTTGTGCAGGATGGATGATACTGTCCTGCGTTGGAGGTTTGTGTGGGGGGACACTGAAAAGCTCCAGGATTTGCCGCTATTGTAGGCAAAGCTGTCGAATTTATTCCTCTTTGGACTGGGGGTTTTTTTGACATCGTGGAATGGTTTGGGTTGGCAGGGACTTTAATGCTCATCCAATTCCACCCCTGCCATGGCAGGGACACCTTCCACTGTCCCAGGTTGCTCCAAGCCCCGTCCAGCCTGGCCTTGGACACTTCCAGGGCTGGGACAGCCACAGCTTCTCTGGGCAAATCAATTAAAATACTTACAGATAAGATTTTAATTTTTTTAAAATGGAGACTTTGCTCAAATTGCCAACTGAAACCATTATAAACCGTGCACCGCTGAGGAGTCCCCACCTGGAACTATCATCACTCGTGGAATAACTTTTCCCACTGAAAGAAACAACACTGTGTAGTTTCTCCTGGTTTTCCCCTCTGTTTTTCCAAGCCCCACAGTGTGTCAGGGAGGTTTAGGTGGATATCAGGAAAAGGTTCTTCCCCCAGAGGGTGCTGGGCACTGCCCAGGCTCCCCAGGGAATGGGCACAGCCCCAAGGCTGCCAGAGCTCCAGGAGCGTTTGGACACCCAGGGATGCCCAGGGTGGGATTTTGGGGTGTCTATGCAGGGACAGGGCTTGAACTGGATGATCCAGCTGAGGGAATTCCGTGTCCCCGTGTGTGTAGCACGTCCCGAGATGGCCGATGAGAACGAGGAGCTGCCGGCGGACGAGGAGCTGCCGGCGCCGGCCGAGGACGGCTTTGAGCAGCTGGAGAACGACAGCCCCGCCGAGCGCAGCGGGCACGTGGCGGTCACCGACGGGCGCTGCATGTACGTCTGGGGAGGATACAAGGTACAGCTCCTCTGGAACAGCCACCCACCGCGCTGGGAATTGTGTCCCATCAATCTGGGAGTGACGCTGGGAAATTATTCCTCCCCCGCGACACAGCAGCTCCAGTGAACCATTTGTAACACGACGTCGGGCTGTTTTGCAACGTTGAAATCAGTCACGAGTGTTAAACCTTGGCAGATAACGCTTGGATTTTGGGGTGTTGTTTGGCAAAAGGGTGAAGGGAATATTGTCTGATTGGAATTGTGCACCCTGGGAATGGTGTTTTTATTTACACAGCTGTATTTTGGGTGTTAAGGATCCCAGGTTGGTTGTTGTTGTGCTGGGGGGTGCTTGTGCTGCAGCACCACAAAAATCATTTTAGTGACAAAATCATTGTCAGTGAACTCAGTAAATAAACTCCTGTCATGGAGGGGGTGGGGGAATGAAAGAGGAGCTTCTGGCTCATTTCTGCTCCTTAGCTTGGAGTATAAAACAGAGGTTTAACTTCTTTTACCCCATCTGACTCTTCTGGGAGCTGATTGTCCCCAGCAGGTGCTGAATCAGGCTGATTCCTGCTCTCTGTGCAGGTGGGAGGTACAGGAGTGTGGGAACTACAGGCACTGCTCCAGCTGTGATCTGTGCTGTGGTTAGGTCCCAGAGGGGGTATAAACATTCCCAGGAGTCTGGAATTCCATGTGTCCAACATCCTTCTAACACTGCTTTTCCTTCTCTGACCTGTCCTGCAGAATGCCCAAGTCCGGGGATTTTATGATTTCTACCTGCCTAGGGATGAAATATGGATCTACAACATGGAAACTGGAAGATGGTACAGTAAATCATTAATGTGGGGGGAAAATGTGATAAATCCTTCAACTGGTGTGGAGAGCACGCTGAGGGGCTGAGCAGGGAGAAAGTTCCCTGATCCCTTTCTTTCCACCTATCAAACTATTGCAAAAATGTGTAAAATATTTCAGGTTTGGAGGTTTTTTTTCTGTGAAAACATCAAATAAGTTTTCCCAGGGTGAAGCAGGAGAGGCAGCTGGGACAGGCAGCCTGGATAGGAGTGTGTGATCACCAGTGTGAGGTGTTTTGGGATTCCTGGGATAGGATGGAGCAGCTGGAAATTGTGTTTGTACCACTTTTGATTCCAGTGGTGGTCAGGGAATCCCTGCTGAGTTTTTGTCCTTTCCAGGAGTTGTTTTTAAAGGTTGATACAGCCAAAGAAGCTCCTCAGGGCTTTGCAGGAAGTGGGATTTCAGCCATGCTCCCAGCCCTCCCTGAGGTCAGGGACAGCCTTGGACACGGGCTGGAATCTCCTCTCTGTGGTTATGATGTTTACAAACAGGAAAAATCCAGGAGCAAAGTAGAAACCTGCATTTCACACAGGTGAATCCTCTTTGCCTGAGGATTCTGAGCATTCCAAACTCCTGAGCTGGGCAGATGGGATTCCTACCCCCAAAAACCCCATGTATTAACTAAACTGCCTTTTCCCCACCCCCTCCATCATAACAGGGTAGTTCTGTGAATTGTTACACCTGAAAAAGTGGGAAGAACTGAGAACTGAATGTCCACAGTGACCTGTTGTGATTAAAACCCTCCAAATAAACCCATCCTTGTTCACTGTGAGCAGGTGAAATATTCCAGCCTGTTTTTCCAGGAAGAAGAGCAAGACAGAGGGAGATGTTCCCCCCTCCATGTCTGGCAGCTGTGCCGTGTGTGTGGACAGAGTGGTTTATCTCTTCGGGGGGCACCACGCTCGGGGCAACACAAACAAGGTCAGGAATTCCTTTATCCCATCCTTTCCCATGAGGATTGTGCCCTGGAAACTTCACAGCCCTGCAGGAACACCCTGACCTAGCACTGGTTCTGTTCTTGTGCAGTTCCCCCATCAGTTGGATTGTGTCCCTGCCTCTGAGTTTGCTGATTTTAAAAGATGGGAATTGCCAGAGTTGCCTGAAATAATATCAGGAACTGGTCTGGGACTGGTCTGGAGTGGCTTGAAATGTTTCTCTTCCCTGGAGTCTGTGATAATCCCAGAATCCCAGAACCATTTAGGTTGGAAAAGTCCTCCAAGATCACCGAGTCCAACCTTTGACCAATCACTTCCCTGTCAGCTAGAATTAATTAATGATATTTTCTGGCAGTATGGTTTAAATTAAAGAATTTTGGTTTATATATAAATAGAAATGTATGAATATAAATTAAATATTGTATAATAATAAATATAAATTAATAT
>VZRV01008367.1:234209-251858 GCA_013398115.1 Falcunculus frontatus | reverse complement strand
TGTATAAATATAAATATTTATTTATATATATATAAATATATAAATGTATCATTTATATATTTAAATGTAAGATTATATCTTTCATATGTAAGTACAAACTAGAAGGAGTTTGATGGAATTTTTGCAGACAGTTTGAAGCAAACCTCATCTGTAAGGTGTGACCTCTTCCCTTCCTGCTGTGGCATTCTTACATTTCAGTTCTTTTATGTAAGTGTAGCAGCTGGTTCTCTTCCTGTAGAGTTCTGTAAATGCAGAGAAGGGGTGATACTGTAAAAAATGCCACTTTGTAAACTTTTTAACCGTTTTTTGGTTGTAAGACAATTGTACTCTGTACACACCTTCATTGTATCCCACAACAACTTTTGGATGCTGAAACTCAATGTCCATAACCCTGTTAGTGGTGTAAAAATTGTTTGAGTCTGCAAAAGGGTCATGATTTGAGAATCCATATTTTATTCCCAATGTTTTCAGTGCTCTGGTTTCCAGCCAGGAAAAGAACTTTTCCTTTATTACAATTTCTGTACCAACACATGTGAATTTAAAGTTGCTGTTTTAACAAGACTTAAGCTTTGAGCTGTGCGAGTTAAAAAAAAAACCCTCTTTTTATTTTCCCAGTTCTACATGTTAAATTCCAGATCCACGGACAAAGTGCTGCAGTGGGTGAGAGTGGAGTGCCAGGGGGTGCCCCCCTCGTCCAAGGACAAGCTGGGGGTGTGGGTGTACAAGAACAGGTGAGGCCTCAGGGCAGGCTCTGCTCTCTGTTGGTTCTCCCTCCTCCTCCTCCTCCTCCTCTCTTCAGTCCCTGTGGTGCTGGCTGGGGATGTTCACCTGGAGAAGGCTCCAGGGAGAGCTCAGAGCCCCTTGCAGGGCCTAAAGGGGCTCCAGGAGAGCTGGAGAGGGACTGGGGACAAGGGATGGAGGGACAGGACACAGGGAATGGCTTCCCAGTGCCAGAGGGCAGGGATAGATGGGATATTGGGAAGGAATTCCTGGCTGTGAGGAGGGGGAGGCCCTGGAATAGAATTCCCAGAGAAGCTGTGGCTGGCCCTGGATCCCTGGAAGTGTCCAAGGCCAGGCTGGATGAGGCTTGGAGCAGCCTGGGACAGGGGAAGGTGTCCCTGCCATGGCTGGGGTGGAACTGGGTGGGATTTAGGTTCCCTTCCCACCCCAGCCATGTGTGGTGATTTTAGAGTTTAACTCCTGTGCTGCTTTGGCCACTCCATGGAGAGAGCTCCCAGTTAGGAAATTTGCTGTGGGATTTGCTCCAGGGACTCAGGAAAGGTGGGAAAATCCTTGTGTGTCCCTTCCAGCTGGGGATACTCCGTGATTCTGTGGAATTGCCCACAGTGCTGGTTTTCAGGTCCTTGATGTGGGACGTGAGCTCATCATCAGCACAGCTGATAGGATCAGTTTAGATGTAAATCTGTGCAGGGCTGCAGTTGTGGGTGGTTAATTAGGTGCTGCAGATTGCTTTCTGTCATTCCATAATCCTGTAGGAATTTCTGGCAAAGCCATGCCAGTTTCTAATACAGGCCGAACCCCAAAGATAAAATTTGGAGGTAATTCCCATTTAAACTCCAGGAGGACAACATGGCAAAGGCCAAAGTGCAGTGACCAGGCAGCACACCCTGACAGCTTCAGAGATTTGGAAGTGGAGCTAAACTTGGGAGCCTGAGGCTGGAAAACAGAATCCAAAGGGATTTAGTGTGGGTGGGAGGGTCGATGAGGCAAGAAACAAAGCTCCACACCTGGAAAACCAGAGGAGCTTCCCTTGTTTTCTGAGCACAGCCTTTATATTTGTGTTTATATTTGTGTTTATATTTGTGTTTATATTTGTGTTTATATTTGTGTTTATATTTGTATTTATATTTATATTTTATAATAACAGATGTGACAGAATTTCTGACAGCTCTTGGTCCATGTTTTCCTCCAGGCTGATATTTTTTGGAGGCTATGGCTATTTTCCTGAAGGGAAACAACGTGGAACGTTTGAATTCGATGAAACTTCTTTTTGGGTAAGTAACCCTGGAAGCCATTTATTTTTCAACTTCTGATATTTACTCAGTGCTTATTAAAACTAATTGCTTCTTTATGGTGGTTTTTTTAAAGAATTCAGGTCTTCCTAGAGGGTGGAACGACCACGTGCACATTCTGGACCTTGAAACTTTCACTTGGAGCCAGCCCATAACTACGGTAATTAATGGTCTGCTGTCAGTTAATTAAGTCACAGCTCACTAATGTTATTTAGTACTTTTCTTGGAGCCATTTCCACTGAATTTAAACCATTCGTTTAGACAGATCCACTCTCCAAAAAGAGGAAATTTGCCTTTTATTTTGATCTGTCTTCATCCATTTTTTTCCTGTCTCTTGCTTTGGTTCATGCTTCAGCTGCGTTGTGCCCCCAGGGAGCTCAGGACAGTGAAATGTGTGGTTTGCTGTCACTCCCCACTGCCAGGTGATGGTTTGTACCTGTCCCTGGGGTGCTGAATTGTGTCAGGAGAGAATTAAACACTCCTAATTACAAATGCACACACTTGGAGTGTCCCAGGAGTGTTCAGGAACAGGGAAATGGGGTGGCGTTGCCACAGAGGTGAAGGAAATGAAATACGACACAAGGAACTCCAGATTGCCAAAGAATTGCTCTGGTTACTTCATACAAGTCTCAAGTAGTTCAGAAACTCAAGAAAAATTCTGTTTAATGGAATCCCAGAATGGTTTGGGTGGGAAGGGACCTTAAATCCCATCCAGTTCCACCCCTGCCATGGGCAGGGACACCTTCCACTGTCCCAGGCTGCTCCAAGTCCTGTCCAACCTGGCCTTGGACACTTCATGATTTATGGATATAAGGATTTATTATGTCACTGTCTCATTTACAGTCTGTGGCTGAACCCCTGTGCTAAAAGCAAAATTTATACGCTTCAAGAGGGAAGAAATAAACCCCATTTTTAATGAGTTTTCTGATCTTCCATCCATCAAAAAACCAAGTCTGCACACTGGCTGATTTACTGGCTGGTTTTTTTCACTCTGTTCCTTGCTGGCCTTAAATCTGAGTTTGAGTTGAGCCTTTCTTGTCCTCTGATGACTGATCTGTGATGTCCCTGTCCCTCCCCAGGGTAAGACCCCGTCCCCTCGAGCCGCTCACGCCTGTGCCACAGTTGGGAACAGGGGCTACGTGTTTGGAGGCAGATACAGGGTAAGCTCAGCCCAGTTTAACCTGGGATTACCCCAAACCTCATCAGGAGATTTGAGCCACGCTCTGCTTCGTTGTAGGAGTCCAGAATGAACGACTTTTACTACCTGAACCTGGACACGTGGGAGTGGAACGAAATGTGGGTACTCAGACTTGATCCGTGTCAAATCCTTTGTGTCTAAAGAAATTTAACTTGGCCTTGGGTCACTGCAGTGTCCTGCAGATCTCTGAACAGCAATCAGAGCAGCAGGATTTTATTGTCCTCGTGGTGATTTGGGGTGTTTTTATTGCAATCCAGACTCACCCAAGGCATCTGCCCTGTCGGCCGATCGTGGCATTCCCTAACACCGATTTCCTCGGATCACCTCTTCCTCTTTGGAGGATTCACCACGGACAAGCAGCCCCTGAGTAAGTCATTCCAGAGGGATTTGGTGGTGGCTTTGTGCTCTGGAACAGCTGTGCACAGGAGCTTGAATGATTGCCTTGAATTCCTTCTAAATTCCTCCTGTGTGCTCCAACTCCTCATTCCAGGAGTTGCTGAGGGTGTGGAGACACCAGAACTTCCAGCAGTTCATCTGTTCTAAAAATGTATCTAATGCAAATTGCAATTAATAACAGCTTTACAATTCTCCACCTTCACTCCCTGAAATCTCTGTTACATTAAACACCTGTTGTCAAACAGGAGCCAGTGTTTTATAAGGTTCTTTCCTAAAATATTTGATTTATCTAAGAACAGAAACGGGCTGTGCTACACCAGAGTATTTGTGTATTGCAGCAGCTTAGAGAACTAACAGAATCCTGGTTTTATCTGGGATTTTGCTTGTTTTCAGGTGATGCCTGGATTTATTGTATCAGCAAGAACGAGTGGGTACAGTTTGAGCATAACTACTCTGAAAAACCAAGGTATGGCAGACAATTCCCTGGAAACTCGTTACAGAAGGGGTGTGGAAGCACCTGGTGGTGGCTGTCAGAGAGAGGACACTGGTTCCTCCTCACAGCTCTCCTTTTCCATGTGTCCCAGAGGTGCAGATTGTTGTGTGCTCCCAGAATTCCAGTGAGTGCCACACAGGACAGGTGCTGCAGGCAGCCTGTGAAACAGCAGGAAACACGGAATTTAGGGTTTGATCTCAGGATTTAGGGTTTGATCTGGTTGCAGAGGCCTCTGAGCTGGGAGGGCCAGCACCAGAGCTAACCAGAACCAGTGTCCTTCTCTGCCAGCAAACCAGGCACGGGCCAGTGTCACCAAGGTCCTGGCCAAAGGCTCCTCCTGTGCACACCCAGGGCTGTTCTTGGTTCCTGCTGAGGAAATAGGAGTTGGTGACCTGCAATTTAAAGCCCCAAAACCTCTGTGATGCACAAGTGTGACAAGGAAAACACGAATCTTCCTCCCTCTGGTTTGGGAAGTGATCTGAGCCAGGTTAGGGAGTTCAAGCAGTGATGCTTCCTGGTTTTCTCCCTTTGGCTGGGTTGGGATGAGGAGGGATTTTCCCAGAGCTGGGATTTTGGGTTAATGCAGTGCTGCTTTCTGTTCCAGGCTGTGGCACACGGCCTGTGCCAGCGAGGAGGGCGAGGTGATCATCTTTGGGGGCTGTGCCAACAACCTTCTGGCCCATTCCAAAGCTGTGAGTTGGTTTTGAGCTTTCCCTTCCCTTGGCATCTGCAGTGCTGGGATCACCCCAGCATCCTGATCTCTTGGGGATCACAAAGGTGCACAGACAAAGCCTGAGGGGGAAATGCTTTGCTCCTGTGCAGAATCCCTCAGTGCAGATGCCTGAAGGCTTGGAAACCTGAGGGCTTCCTCCAGCATCCCTGCCCAGGGCAGGTTGGAATGGGATGAGCTTTAAGGTTCTTCCAACCCAAGCCATTTTGGGATTCCCTGATCCCATGATTGTGTGAGCTTGGGCTGCTTTGGCTCCTGCTGTGAACCCACAGAACCAATTCTCCCTCTCTCTCCCACCCTCCAGGCTCACAGTAACGAAATCCTTGTGTTCTCCCTACAACCAAGATCTCTCGTAAGGTAAGAAAGCGAGACTTCAGCATGGAACTGTCGTGTCCCAGCTTAGCTGGCAGGAGGAATTCCTGTGAGGGGGGGGAGGCCCTGGCACAGGGTGCCCAGAGAAGCTGTGGCTGCCCCTGCATCCCTGGAAATATCCAAGGCCAGGCTGGATGGGGCTTGGAGCAGCCTGGGATAGTGGAAAGTGTCCCCTGCCCATGGCAGGGGTGGGATGGGATTTAAGATCCTTCCCCCCCAACCCATTCTGTGATTCTAAGACAAAAGTGAGGCAGGGTCACCACTAGTCCATGTTCCCAAAATACTGGCAAACCTTTCTCCCTCTACCAAACGCTGCCAGAGCAGCAGCCAGCTGTGAGGATAGAGCAGGATTCCCCTCAGCACCTCTGGCACTGCTGAGAGGAATGAGCTCCCCGTGCAGCCCCATCCCTGCTGACAGCAGCCCTGTGTTCCCAGGCTGTGTCTCGAGGCCGTGATTTGCTTCAAGGAGATGCTGGCCAGTTCCTGGAACTGCCTGCCCAAGCACCTGCTGCACAGCGTGAACCAACGCTTCGGCAGCAACAACACCTCGGGCTCCTGAGCCCCGGGCCGACGGGCGGGGCCCTCACACCCCACAGCCATTAAAGGTGTGTGCTGAACCCTCTGTGTGTAGGTAGTCGCTTCTCGCCCTCCCGTGCATGTGAATGGCCTAGAGAGAACCTCTTTTTGTGTGAGATGTTCCAATAAATGTATTTAATGCCAGAGGAGACGGAGCCTGAGCTTAAGCTGCAACCAGGTCTTGGGTTGTGTACCCTGAGGGGGTGAGGCCGACCCCGAGAGTGGGGAGGTGTCCGTGGGGCCAGGAGCTGGGAATGCTGAGCACACCACGGCTCTGGAGTGTTGCTTTAGTGGAGGCTGCAGGTTGTGTTTAGTCCAGAGCTTCACGTTTTGCCACAAATGCTTAAGGTCAGAGAAGCAGGATCTGGAACTTGTCCCGTTGTCGGTCGATAAAACTGTCGTAAACCTTGAGATGTTAAAGCACCACTACTCTCTGCTTGGCTGTAGTTTGGGTTTTTTTGGGGAATTTTTATGTTGTGGAACTTCAGTTGTGAACCTTAGGTAGCAGATATTCTGCCCTGGGAGTGCTTGTGCCAGTTCCCAGCCCTGTGGAGCTCCCCTGCACCTGGAGCTGCCCCAAGGATGATGTCCCCTGGGTGTGGGGACATGGAGAAGGGTCAGCCCTGCCCTGGCTGACCCAGCTCTGTGGGGACACAGGGGCCAGGGCCAGGCCGTGCTGCTGTGGGGGAAGGGGGGGGGATCATGTTTTAAGCTGTCTTCAAAAAAACAATTAAAAACTTGGACTTGTAGAACAATTCCTGTGCTGTAATTCCTGAGAGATGCCGTGGGTTTATCCTGACTCCCAGCCCTGCTCCTCCTCCCCTCCACAGGGTTCTGTCAGGGCAGGGGGGATCTGAGCCTGCACCTTCCCTCTCTCCACAGCCAGGGAATGTTTGGGGGAAAACACAATTCCACCTTCCCAAAGGAAGCATTTTCCACTGGAACTGCCCTCCTGGAGGCTTCCAGGCCCTGCCACCTGCATTGGGCAGGAAGGAACTGAACACCCTGGAGTTTTCCTGCCCCAAATTCCAGAGCCTTTGCCCAGCAGTGGGGAAAAAGCACTCGAACAGAGAAGCAGCAGCAGGGGAGGACATTCCTGACCAAATGCCAGCAATTTACTTCCATATTTATCTGCAATTTGTATCAGAGTCCAGCTAAACCACCAGGAATGCAGGCCCTGGGTCTTGGATCAGTCCTGGCCGTGGGTCTGTGTCCATCTGTCCCAGCTCTGGGTCCAGTTTGGGGGTGAGAACCCCCAGCATGGAATCACTTCTTCTTCATGTTCTGCAGGTGAGGTGCAGACACTTTCACCTTCCCAGGAATATTTCTTGACAAATCCGTGTCCTAGGAAATATGGAAGAGGAGAAAGTGACCACGATGGAAAAGCATTTCCAAAGCCTTTCCTTGGCCCTGGTGAGCAGCTGGCTGGGAGAGAGGGGCACAGGGCACCTCCAACCTCAACTCCCAGTGCAAGCACCTGCCCCTGGCCCAGCAATTCCCACTCCCAAAGCCAGAGGGTTCCTTGGATGATGCTGCTTTTGTCAGAGGAGTGACAATGCGGGAGCAAAAGGCCCAGTGCTACCACTGAGGCTCAGTTTCTGATGGTTCTTCCCAGCTCAGGCAGCACAGCTTTCCCAGAGAAGCTGGGAAAGGTCCCAGGCCAGGCTGGACAGGGCTTGGAGCAACCTGGGATAGTGGAAGGTGTCCCTGCCCATGGCAAGGGGTGGTTTTTAAGATCCTTTCCCCCCCAAACCATTGCAGGGCTCTCAAACCTTCCCCAGCAGAACTGACAAATAGCACTGCTAAAAAAAAAAAACCCAACAGCACACTCGGTTTTGGCAGCATTTCCCCCCAAATTGGCTCTTGTGGACATTCTGCTGCTGCTGTTGCTCTACACAAGAGACACTGCAGAGAGAGCCTCACCTTCACACTGCGGAACAGGTCCTTTTCTCGTGCACTGGCTTCTTTGGACTGCATAAAATTGTGCAAGGCAATCTTGGCAGCTGGAAAAACACAGGGAAGAGTGAAACAGCTTGGAAAAGCACACTGGGGTCAGCAGGCAGAGCACAGGAAAGGATTCGGGGCTCTCAGACCATACCTTTGCCCTTCTTCTGCGTGCCTGGAGTGAGCTTGACTTTATACCTGCCCAGAGGAGAGGTTTAAGGTGTAAAGGTGTAAATAAAACACACTCAGCACATCCCCTCCCGAGAAACCACTCACTTGTAGTTGGTCATGGCTGTGTAGGGAGCACAGATGGGGACAGCAAAGAGCAGGATGTCCTCGGGGTGGGGCTGCCCAGTCAGGGAGTCCAGCAGGGCCTCGCTGTCCTGGGGGACAAAGAGCTCCACTGGACCCAGGCAGGAGGAGGGAACAGGTGGCCTTCAAGGTCCCTTCCAACCCAAACCATTCCATGGTTCCATGATCACTTCATTGGCATGGAATTACCAAGCCAGGATTCAGGACTGATCCTTTCTGATCACAAAAATCACATCCTTTGCTGGATCTTATTTTGGGCCCCTCAATGGATTTCCAGGGTTACCCAAAGCTTCCCCCAGCAGACACCGTTACCCTCCTCCATTAAGGAATTTAAAGGAATTCACTTATTCCCAGCCTTGGGCAACACCCACAGCCTGTAATTACAGAAAAGTTTGAAGCAATTTTATATGTAAATAAACTTCTGAACTAAAGAACAACCTGCACTGCTCATTGTGTCATCCTCCAGCCCAGAGCCACCAGGGCAAAAACCAGGGGCAAACATCCATGGAGCCAGCTCTGGGTTTATGGAGGATGTGGAGATGAGCAGGAAGAAAAGGAGGGTAATTTTTAAAAACACAGCTAAGGTGGGTTCAAATTCCTGGAGGGCTCCCACATGTCCCAGTCTTGGCAGGAACACAGCCCCCAGCTCGGCACTTACAGATCTGAGCATTTACCTCCAGCCCTGGCTGCTCCTGGTCCTGCTCCTCCTGCACACACAAACAGAGGACACATCAGGGCTGCAGAAATCACAGAACTGCTTCTTCCTCCCCTGTCCCAAATGAATTCTTTTATCAGCAGGCCCCAGAAAGCCCCATTCTCCCTGCAAACAGAACTGAGCTCGTTCCACAGCCAAGGTAAGAGCAGCACTTTGCCGTGGGTGGGAGGGTGGAGTGTTTCTTCCCAACCTCTAATTTGCCTGGCACACGCCGAGCTGGGAGGAGGGAGATGGGGCTCAGAGATACCAAATCCCAACAACAGGGCTGGGAGCTCAGTTACAGCTCGGCTGAGGGGGTGGTGTTGGATGAACGGGATCCTCGGGACTGCTCCGAGCCCCAGTTCTGCTGTGCTGGGAACAGGATGAGCACAGGGATTGCTGCAGGGCTTTGGGCTGCTCTGGGAATCCAGTGGGCTCCCTGAGCCCTGGCAACAGGCACAGAGCTCTCCACAGTGCCCAAAATCCATGGGGAGCTGCTCAGCTTCCAGGGTGGAAGAGCTACACAGAGCCAGGAGAGCCCCGGCAAGGGACAGACATGGACAGGTGAGGAGAGGAGCGAGCTCCTCACCTTCTCACCCTGTTCCTCACCTTCCCCTCCTGCTCCTCACCTTCCCATCCCACTCCTCACCTTCTCCTCCTGCAGCTCATCCAGGGCTGGGTCCTGTGCCTCGTGCAGCAGAATTCCAGCTGGGAGGGTTTCCTTGCCCCCTCCAGCAGCACGACGCGGGGGTTTGGTTTTCTGCTGTTGCTTCTTTGCTGCCTCTTCTTTTGTCTTCCCCTTCTTCCCCTTTTTCCCTTTGTCCTCCTTGGTGGAGCCTGCAGACTGTGGTGACACAGATGGTCAGGGCTGGTGATGGGAGCCACCAGACCCCGGGGGAAGGCACAACTCCACCCCTCACNCTCCTCACCTTCTCACCCTGTTCCTCACCATCCCCTTCTGCTCCTCACCTTCTCACCCTGTTCCTCACCTTCCCCTCCTGCTCCTCACCTTCTCACCCTGTTCCTCACCTTCCCCTTCTGCTCCTCACCTTCCCATCCCACTCCTCACCTTCTCCTCCTGCAGCTCATCCAGGGCTGGGTCCTGTGCCTCGTGCAGCAGAATTCCAGCTGGGAGGGTTTCCTTGCCCCCTCCAGCAGCACGACGCGGGGGTTTGGTTTTCTGCTGTTGCTTCTTTGCTGCCTCTTCTTTTGTCTTCCCCTTCTTCCCCTTTTTCCCTTTGTCCTCCTTGGTGGAGCCTGCAGACTGTGGTGACACAGATGGTCAGGGCTGGTGATGGGAGCCACCAGACCCCGGGGGAAGGCACAACTCCACCCCTCACCCCCAGCAGCTTCATGATGAGCTCCCGGTCCTCCTCATCCTGGTCCCTGTACTTCTCCTTCATCTTCTTCATTTTACTCTGCAGGAGGAAACACCAACAGCTTCAGAAATGATGACTTTTAGCAGAGTTTTGCAACCACAGCTGCTGACCCCACATGCACCTTCCTTCCCAGTATCCCAAAACTCTTTCAGAGCAGTTCACCAGTAACCAAGGGACTGGTTCCAGTGAGCTCCGTGCTAACGCCCACCACCATCATCCTGAAAGCACTGAAAGCACCACCACGAGCCTAAAACCACCAGGCAGACATGGAAATCTGGGAAATCTGGGATTTCTGTCTACACTTCCATGCCAACAGCTCAGCCCAGGGTCCCCCTGGTCCCTGCCCACCTTCTGGCCCCGTTTGATGGGCTGAGGGGCTGGAGCAGCCTTGTGGCTGTTGGGAGCAGCCGGAGGTTGGGTCTCTGCCTCTGTCTCCTTCTGCTTCTCCTCAGGCAGCTCTGAGTTCTCAGAGTTGTTCTGCTGCTTCTTTTTCTTCATTTCTCTGAGGAGAACAACCACAACACCCTGCTTTGTTGTGACAAGAGAGGCTGCTGCTCTCTCCTGACAGCATTCCCACCCTGCTTCCCTGCCACGGGGATCTGGAGGAACACTGGAAACAATCCCTCCTCAGAAAAACCTCTTCAGCCCACGAGTGCACAAGAAACTGTTCCCAGCCAGCATTCCCAAGGGACAGGAGCAGGATCCCACCCTGGAAATGCAGGATGGACAATGGGCATGGATCAGCCCAGGCTGGGAGTGGGTACAGATGTGCCTGTGCCCAGGACATGGGCAGGGAATGGGGAAGAGGCATTTGCCCAGAGAAGCTGTGGCTGCCTCTGGATCCGTGGAAGAGTCCAAGGCCAGGTTGGATGGGGTTTGGAGCAGCCTGGGATAGTGGAAGGGGTCCCTGCCCATGGCAGGGGGGGGGATGGGATGATCCTTAAGGTCCCTTCCAACCCAAACCATCCTGGGATTCTGGGATTCCGTGGAACAGCCACTGGCTCTCACCTCCTCTCCTTGGCAGAGAGATGCCTCCGGCCCTGGGCCCTGCTGTCACTCTGGGGAGGGAAAGGCAGTTTAGAGCAGACCCTGCCCAGCAGCTCCCACTGCTCTGAGCCACCCATCGGAGCTGGGACCTTACCAAGTTGGGCTCTTCCTCTCTGGGGATGATTTTCTGCAGGGATCTGTGGGGAGATGGAAAAGGAGCTCATCAGCAGACGCAGGACAGCTCACCATGGACACACCAACCACAGCCCAAACTCGGGCAGCTTGGCTGTAACACTTTCAGCTTCCTAGTGCTTGGCAATCCCAGCTTTGGTGCCTGGAAAGGGCAGGAATCCTGGGATTCATTTTACCAAACAAGCCTTAGCTCTCTGCCAGCTCCTCTCATGCACACACAGGCACCAAACACAGCCTGGGCACCGAGGGAGCCCCGACATGCAGCTGCCCAGGCACACAGCACCCACCCAATGCATGCACCCCCTAAGGAATCCCCCTTCCAGGGACAACAGGGAGATGAGCTCAGCCCACAGCCTTGCACAGAGCAGCTGCTCTGCACCAGCCTGGCAGAGCAGAGCCAGCTCAGGACTCAGTGTCTGGGGCCTGAGCAGCCCTGAAAGGAATCTGAGGCAGCATTCCCATTGCTGAGCATGGAAAGAAGGGATGGCAGCTCATCCCTGGCAGTGTTTTAGAGACCCTCAGGTGCCTCAGCTGCTGCTCCTCTCACCTCTGGGACTGAAGGTGTGACAGGTCGATTGTGGTGTCTGGGTAATTCACTTCTTCCTCCTTCACTTCCCTCTTTGGCTCTGGATGTTCCTCCTCAGATTCTCCATCGTCCTCCTCGGAGTCAGCCTCTGGAGCAGGAGTGTTCCCTCCTCCCTGCTCCAGCTCAGCAACGCCCTCCTCACGGCCACTCTCAGCTGTGGCTTCCTCACCCTCTGCAGCTTCCTCACCCTCAGCTTTTTCCTCCTCACTGCTGCTGTCTCCTCCCTCTGGGGCACACAGGGCAGGAAAAAACACAAAAACACCAAACTGATCCATCATGGAATCCCAGAATGGTTTTGGTTGGAAGGGAACTTAAAAGACCAACTCATTCCACCCCTGCCACGGCCAGGGACACCTTCCACTATCCCAGGGTGTTCCAACCCCATCCAACCTGGCCTTGGGCACTTCCAGGGATCCAGGGGCAGCCACAGCTTCTCTGGGCACCCTGTGCCAGGGCCTCCCCCCCCTCCCAGCCAGGAATTCCTTGCCAATATCCCATCTATCCCTGCCCTCTGGCAGTGGGAAACCATTCCTCCTCGTCCTATCAGTGATCCAGAATCTGGGATCACCCAGATCCTGAATGATCCCCCCCAGCAGCACCCACAGCACCCAGTCCCTCCCACTGTACCTAAAAGCTCCACTTCCTCAGCCACCAGTTCACTGGCACTGCTGGAAACCGTGTCCAGGTCCTCATCCTGGATTTTGACCTTCCTCTCTTCCCGGTGTCTCCAGACACAGCTTTCATCCACCTAAAAAAGAGGAGCCTCTGTGTCAGTCCTGGTGGTGTTCACACAACACCTTGCTCAGCTTTTTCCTCCCTTTTTAACACTTTTTGCCATCAAAGAGCAAGAAAATTAAAACAGCTCATTTAAACCCAAGTGTGCCAACCTCAAAAGTCAGGGTGACACAGAGCTGCACTCCCAGATTCCCTAAATATTCCCATGCTCCAAACAGAGCTGGGACAAGAACCCTGGCAGAGGCAGGAATGTCCAGAGCCTGTTTGAAATGCAGATGGTGCACACTGGGCTAAGATGGAAATGAAAGCAGTGTCATTATCAGCAAGAAGCCTTTTATGGGATTTGTCCCAGTGGGAAAAGAAGTAATTGGGAATACACTGATAAGCAAGATGCACAAAATAAGCCTCCTGCAGCTCAAAGCAAATTACAAAAGCCAGCAGGAGCTGCATGGGAAAAAGCTGTACCTTAAACAAGAAGCTGAAGCCCATCATCAGATAGGAAGGTGGAAGGAAATTCTTTTTCCCTGGAAAACAAAGGCAGAGTCTCATGAGGAGGTTTAGCAGCCATGCTGCAGGATGGACTTTCAAAATTCATTTTTATTAGAGGCTCTAGGCTACCCAAAAATTACACTGGGGCTTATTTTATCTCTGGGATGAGAAGAGGAGAGCTCAAAAGCAGCTGAGTTAATGAACTTCTGCCCAGGGCTGAGCTCGAAATGCTGCTGCAGCTGCCTGATACTCAGTCTAAGCCATTCCCAACAGATTTCTGGGAGAAGAGTGGGATCTGCTGGCTGTTCACAGGGAAGGGGTGGCTGCCACTGCAGGACAGCCCAGCACCTCTGGGAAAACATCCCATTCCCACCGTTCCCTTGTGCCTCACCTCGGATCATGAAGCTCCCAGTAGTGAGATATTCTCCTGTGGGGGCAGTTTTAGAAACCTAAAAGAAAATCAAGATAAACTGTAAAAAGTCTCTGTGGCAGAAGGCCAGCATCAGGTAACAACAGCACCAAGAGAAACATTGGTTCAACAAAACTTGAATTCCTGGGAACAGCTCTGCAGGACTCCATACCCAAGGGATTCTTCCCCTCCCTCCCAGGGAATTTTCCTAAGGGATGTTTCCAATCCAATCACACACCACCAGCACTGTATTTTAGGAGTCCTGGGTGAGTAACCCAGGAAACAAACCCAGGATATATCCAGGAGTACTCAGGGAATAAAACCACCAGGACTTTGCTGTGATCTCCACACCCTCACACAGAATTTTGACCCGCACCCCTCAGCTCCTGTCTGTGGTCACATCCCAGTTCCCTGGGATGCTGAGGCTGGAAAGCTCATGCCTGGGGTGTGCTCACCTGGCTGTGGGTCACCCACCAGGCACTGGTGACCACACGGGCGTCCCAGGCAGCGCTGTAACACAGGGCCATGGTCCCGGCCTCCGTCAGCGTCCGCGGCGGGATGGGCTCACCTGGGGAACACCCAGCACAGCACGAGCCAGTAAATCCCACACTGCCCTAATCCAGCCTGGGAATCTCCCAGGAAGGACTCATTCAGCTCCCAAGGGAAGGCACTGCCAGCTCCTGCCCCCCCCAGGGTCCCAGGGGTACCTGAGGGGTTCTTGATCACGCAGCTGGTGGCTCCGTGCAGATCCGCGTGCACGTAGATGTCCCCTGGGAAACAGGAGACTCCAGTCAGAGCCACGGATCCCCGGAGCCAAGGAAGTCTCTAACATTAGTTGGAAATGGCTGGTCTGGCTCAAGGGGCAGGATGGGGACACAGAAGCCTTTTGGTCCATCCTCACCCCAGGGAGAATCAGCTCCCCCATCCAACCTGCTCTCACCCCATGGCACCACAGGGACTCCCATCACCAAAATTCCCTTTGATCCAAGGCCCAACTCAAGGACAAAGCAGAGAGACCTTCCCATGTCACTGCTGGACATTCCCAAAACTGGGAAAGAGGAGGGAAACCCACACATGCCCTCCATGGACTCACCTGGTTTGAGGTAACGCTTCACAATCAGCTCGTTCTGCTGCTGATCCCTGCCAGCAATGACCAGGTAATTCTCAGAGCTGATGAACCACAGGAACTTCTCAAACCTGCCAAATTCCAGCAAATCCACGGTGTGAGAAACACCTGGAACTAACAGGACATTGCACAGGTGGTTTTTGATACCAAACTCAGAATATTCCATCTCAGCATCTACAATTTATGACACTGCAAATAATTTCACTTCCATCCACAGGCCTGGGGCATAAAAACAAGGCATGGGACAACTACAGCATCACTGGCAGTGAGATTTGGAGATGAAACAAGAAGCACCATCACCACAGCCCTCCTATTGATTTCTGTTTTAATAATTCAGTTCTTAGATTAAAAGCTTTGGGTTTTTTTTTCATTTGTTGGATTTTTTTTAAATCACAGAAGCCCAGAATGGTTTGGGTTGGAAGGGACCTTAAAGCTCATCCAGTCCCACTGGACCACACCTTCCACTATCCCAGGTTGCTCCAAGCCCAGTCCAACCTGGCCTTGGACACTTCAGGGATGGGGCAGGCACAGCTTTTTTGGGTTATTATCCCTGGGAACCATTCTGGGATTCTCTGAGCTTAGGAAGCAGCTTTAAGAGGACTCCATACAAAGTGCAGTGCTCAGAAATCCTCAACAGCTCCACTTCTAAGCCAGTGAAGATCCATCCTGCCACAGGACATGGGAGAAGGACAAGGGAGCTGTACTTGCCAATAGACCTTTCTGGCTTTCTGGATGGTGGTGACTGTCTGAACTTCCCTCAGGGTTTGCTTCGTCTTCTTCTCGGCTGATTTAAAAGCCTGTTTGGACAGAAAGCACCATCACCATCCAGCAGGAATCACAAAATTCCCAAGTGAACATTGGGAAAGTTGGTAGGAAATGGCTCTGGACTTTATCACAGTGCAGGCTCCACCCAGCCCTGCTCCTGTGAGACAGCTGCCCTTAAAACTCCACCCTGGAGAGCTGCTCCCTGCAATGATCAGCTCTTGGATTGGAAGGATTTCCACTGATTTTCCACTCTAAGTCCTGCTCTGTCAATATCTCCACCTGCTCTGAGTATTCCCAGTGCTACTGGTGGAAAAGGAGGATCTGCAATCCTCCACTGAGCTCAAAATGCCAAGAATAAAACAACCCTGGCTGGTTGTTTCTCCCTTTTGTGTCTCATTAGGGCTGCTCAGAGCAGGTCAGGATTTTCCACTTAGCAGTGGCAGGGATTTTCCTTTTAAATACCTTCTCAAATCCAAGGGAAAAAAAAATACCTTTTCTGCAGCTTCCACTGTTTTCTGAGTTTTCTTGGCTGCGTGTCTTTTGTGATCATAGTACCTGTGAAACACAAGTGTTTGTCCCTGAAATCCCAGCAGATCCACTCCTTCATCCTTATCCCACTTATCCCAGGCCTCTGCATTTTGTTCCATGGGCAGAACTGGACTCAATTGATTAAAAAATACAATCAGACAGTCACAGAGCAGCTGCTCTGCACCAGTGAGTCTGGAGCAGGGAAATTCCCATCCCAGAGCTCAGGGCAAGCTGCCATTTCCATTTTTAACTCTTATTTTTAATAAGATATCCCAAAGCCCTTCCTCCTGCAATATTATCACCAACAACTGCAAACACAGAGACATTTCTACTACAAAAGCACACATTATCTAAAAAAATCTTACTTTTTGGCATTGGCATAGGCAGACAAATTGAGATCAACATCAACCAATGAGGGTTTGTTTTTCTGAGGTTTCTTCAGCTGTTTGGTTTTGTTCTTTTTCTTTTTGCCCTTTGGTTCTTCTGTTTCTTCTTTCTCTACATCAGCATCCTCCTCCTCCTCCTCCTCTTCAGATAACACATAAGGGTTCCTAAAAACACACGGCATCAGATGATTAAGATAAGAGAAGTGGTTAATTTTTAATCCTTGGTGCAATGGGCTCTTAATTTAATTCTCTCAGAAGTTTGGGAATGGCCCAAGGAGCCTCTAAACCCTTTTCACTGTGCAGACACAGGAAGGTCCCTCATTCCAGCCCATTTGTGTCTTGGAGTCAGCCAAAACTTGGAGGAAAAAAGAAAACAAAAGCAGAAGATGAAGAGCCCAATTTTTCCAACCCAAGGAACCGAGTGAAAACAACTTTATTCTGTACACTGACATTTCTCAAAGTGAGGAAAAAACTCATGGATTAACTTTGCCACCTCCCAGCTTTCACACCAGAACTTCTGGCTATAAAAAAGATACTTTGGAGGGGTTTTTTTAATCTCTAAGCTCCTGATGGAGTGTGAGATGAGGTTTTTACAGCAGTACACTCACCTCAGCAGCATGGTGATGTGGTTTGTCTGCAGCTTTAACTCTTTGATTGCCGTGGCCACGGGGTCCCCCTGAGCCTGGGCCTCTTTGACGATGGCCCCGATCTCGGTCCAGTCGATCTGGTTGGCCAAAGCACTCCTGACCACCTGGATGGCCCTGTCCACCACCTCCAGGTTCATCTCTATCAGCTCTCCTTTCAGCTTATCAGCTTCCTTAGGGAAAGGACAAGGTTGGAGCCATTGGAGATAAACACATGCTCAGAAATAGTTTTGAAAAAGTGGAAGGAGTGGAGAAGAAATCCAAGACTGGATCGAAGTGGTGGCACAGGATAACATCCAGCTCCAGTCCTGCCAATCTTTGGAAGTGTTCCAGGCCAGGTTGGAGCAAGCTGGGAGAGTGGAAGGTGTCCCTGCCCATGGAGCTGGATGGGATTGAAGTTCCCTCCCGACCAAATCAATCATCCCATGGTTCTGTGATTATGCATCTCATTAATTAAAAGCCCAAATGTGTCTTACCTGAGCCTGCTGAAGAGCTTCCAGTCTGTGCTCATGGTCCCTACGGACATTTTCAAGTTTCTTCAATGCTTGTTTTTCCTTTTAAAAACAAGATGGCAAAAATAAATATAAATATTTTATATAAATACAAATTTATTTTGTACAAATACAAATATAAATATAAATATATAAGTATAAATATAAATACAAATATAAATAC
>VZRV01008367.1:216703-234151 GCA_013398115.1 Falcunculus frontatus | reverse complement strand
CAAATAGAAATACAAATAGAAATACAAATAGAAATACAAATATACATGCAAATATACATGCAAATGGCATCAGGTAATCACTGCCAGAAGCAAGTGAAGCCTCTGGAAATCCAGGAGCCATCCCAGCTGCCCCAGTCCTGGATCAGGACACACCTGCTGCAAGGCCTTCAGATCAATCTTCTGCCCCTCCAGCTTGGAGTAGAACTCATCTGTTGCCTGCAAGAGAGAATCAGGCTGGAGAATCTCCAGGCTGGCCTGGCTTAGAGCAGGCAGAGCAGGGTCCCTGCAGAGAAGTGGCTGCAAAGCACTAAAAGAGGTGAGAGAGGCTGAAATAATCTCCAGGAGCTTTCTCCATTTCCCTTCCTGTGGGATGAATCCAGCAGGACACTCAGGGCTGTGTCTCACTGCAAACACACAGCTAAATAAGTGGCCAAACTATGGCTCAGCTTTTCTGCTAAGAAATGAGGCAAAAGAAGCTGCTTTGGTTCCAGTTAAATGGTTCCAAAAGCCAGATCTCTCTGCCCTGAATTCCTGCTGCTCCACTGGGTCAGTCAAAAAACACAAAGACCCAAAATGCCTAAGAACTGCTCCTGGTGTTCCAGCTGTGCTTAAATCTCAAGATGAGGAAGGTTTGGGGCTGCTTAGGTCATCAGAGGGACTTTGGACAAGGCATGGAGGGACAGGACACAGGGAATGGCTTCCCACTGCCAAAGGGCAGGGATAGATGGGATATTGGGAAGGAATTCCTGGCTGGGAGGGTGGGGAGGGGCTGGGATGGAATTCCCAGAGAAGCTGTGGCTGCCCCTGGATCCCTGGAAGTGTCCAAGGCCAGGTTGGATGAGGCTTGAAGCAGCCTGGGATAGTGGAAGGTGTCCCTGCCCATGGCAGGGGTGGCACTGGATGAGCTTTGAGTCCCTTCCAGCCCAAACCACTCTGGAATTCTGTGAGCAGTGAAGGAGATGACAGGAATTCAGCCAGAAAGCAGAGCAGGAGCATGAAATGGGAATTCTGGAGATCAAGGTCAGGAACAAGAGGCAATTAATGATTCCAGATGTTAAAGAGTCGAGGATCAGGAAGGACAATGCCCGAGGAAACACCAAATCAGGGGCCTGAGGATTTCAGAGCAGTAACAAGAAAAGTGTAAATGTGATGTTAACTCCAGAGACAACTGAGATTCCAGCTCTCCAGGACAAAACATTTGGGATTCTCTGACTGGGAACATCCACCTCCCTCACAGATTGCACACTCAGCTCCAGGATCTGAGCTCAGGACACAGCACTGCCCAGCTGCAGCCTAAAGGCCCTGCTGGAGTTGGCCTTTTCTCATCAAACATTTCTCCATAAAATGAATCATCCCTTCCAAGGTCTCTGCTTTCATTAACAACCTCTGCACTACGTTTTAATTACTCTTTTTAGCAGCAGTCAATTAAAGCACTTAAGTACAGCATCAGCAAAAGCACTGTACCTTATTGAATGAGTCAAATTCCAAGTAGGGACATTTTGAATGTTGAGAAAACAAGAAAGGATGAAATTCCTCATATCTGTAAAATACACATTTGATATTATCACCTGAAAACTAATTTTTGTTATGCAGACTAGTAGGAAAAAAAGAGAAGAAATACTTCAGATATTTACGTGTAGATATCTTCTGCTGGTTTATCTGGTTCCAGACTTGGCTTTTTCTCCTTCTTCTGGATAACATAACCCTGAAACAATACAAAAATATCATTTTTGTATCAAAAGATATCAAAAGGTTTAGGTGTAACCAGCATGAGACAGTAAATAATTCCAGCAGGGAACCCTGTGCCTGAGTAAATCCCTGCCCCACTGGCTTGTCTTGACTCCAATTTCTTCTGGAAAAAGAAGTGAACTTCTTCCAACCCTCAGGATTACCCCATAAATGTACAGCTCATGTGCAGAATTTATTATAGAATTTATTACTGTATTAATTTAATAAAGTAAATTATTACTTTAATATTATTTATTAAAGCCCAAATCTCCCAGGATTTACACAACCTGTTTTATTTAATTTGCATTATTGAATTGCTGCCCACCCCATGGAAAGAACACCTGACACCCAGGAATAAAATCCACAGCTGGGAACAACAGGAATTTGCACATCCTGAGCAATTCCTGCTTGCCAGGAGAACTCTGCAATCCCAAATAACTGATTTATTAGACCCCCAGACCCACCTTTCCACTGAAGTTGTCAGTGAGGGCCATGTATTCTTCTGCTTTCTCTAGAGCTGAAAGAACCTTTTCAAGGTTTTCTAAAGAGGAAAAATAAACCAGCAGAAATATTTCATCCCTCCTGCTTCGCTCCAGCAATTATTGCTCACTTTAAGCAGGAGTCTAAGTTTACATCTGGGAAATTTTTAATATAAAAATCTATTTAGGTGCTTTTAGGACATAATTATTCAAGTTTCAGGTGGGGAAAAAAAGACCACACAAATACCAGCACTTTATGAAACTAAAGCTGCAGAGGCAAAGCATAAAGAAGAAGCTGTGAGAAGTTATTTTTTACAGCACCATAATCCAGTAGGAAATAAAAAAATCCTCTGGATTTATGGCAAATAGAAAGCACATGAGGAAAAGAAGACTGCAGGAAAAAATACTCTGATTTTATTACTCAAATCTTTAATTTCCCCAAAAATGTAAAGCTGCTACTTCACCAAATCCCCAATGTTTGCTACAAATAAAGACTTTGATGTTAATTCTTCTTGTCAGACATCCTTTGCACAACCAGAACTCACCTCATGGGTGAGGTGATGTCTCATGATAAAACCATTTAGACTACAGGAAGAATCTGATATTTTATCTCCAATTCATGCACAAATCAAGAGTTTTAATGTAAACAAGGCTGGTCCTCAAGCTAAAAACACTAAAAAATAAAACCACGTGGTCAGAACTATAGTTTTACTCACCTCTTTGGAAAAAAAAACCCCACTACACAGACATAAAAATCTCCATATTTGTGGCCCAGCCTTTAAAATATTATACCTTTATTTTCCAGATGTTGATCTATTTTGACAGCTCCAGAAAATCCAGCTTCTATAAGGCAGTGCTCAATGAGAGTGGCCCCATAAGCTGTTAAAAAAAAAAAAAAAGAAATAATGGATTATCTGTAGAAAATATTTATAATTTACATTTTAAAAAAAATCTGAACACAAGGGCATGAGAAGAGTGAGAAGTACCAAAAATCAGGGAAGGGGAAGGAGGGATGGGTGGATTTCATGGATGGATAAGTGGGAGGGAATGAGAAACAGCCAAAATTCCCACAAAGGGAAAAATTGTGGGGATTTTAGAGTGGAACAGCTGTGCCTGGTAATTGGATCAGTAACACCATGTGAGGCCAAGGTTTCCTACGTGATGGGATCAGAAACACCAAATTCCAGCATGGATACAGCAAAACTGGGAGCAGTGGGGGACAATAAATAGCAATTATACAGTAATATTATTATTATATAATAAAAGCATTCATTTAGGAGACCAGGGTAGAGAAAGAGAGGGAAAACTGGTGAAAAAGAGAATTAAGAGATGGGGAAAGTAACACTCAGGTGTGATTTGAGCTGTTCAGGAAATTCTCTGCTTGATCAGCATTGCCAGGTCAGGAGGAAAACCAATTTTGTTCTGAGCACCTCACACAAGACAAATTTGGTTCTGTGCTCAGGAAGATCTGACTTGACACTTGCAGCTCCTGTTTGGTACCAGGATGGTGCAAAATGCCCCAAACCAGAGCTCCACCAGAGCCACCCCCAGCTCTCATCCCTGCAGCACCATGGGCAGGCTCAGCTCTGTGCAGTGGGCTTGGAATCAATAAATCTCTGTTTTCCAAGGCAACCTGGGCTACTGAAAGGTGTCCCCACCCATGGCAGGGCGTGGAATGAGATGGGCTTTAAGGTCTCTTCCAACCCAAACCACTCCAGGATTCTGTGATGTGTTATTCACATTTTCCAGCATGACATGACACACATTGATTGACCTCATTTCATTTTCTAACAAAGCCCAATTACTTACGAAGGAATGGGTTGAGAACCCTCTTCAGCTGTTCCCCTTTGGGTGCATTTGATATGATTTCAGTTAACCTGCAGGAGACAAGGGAGAATTGCAATTAGAAAGAATAACGTGTTTTAAAACAACAAAACAGCACTGCATTGCTTAAGAGCTACAAAACATTCCCAGCCTTAAAAAAAGAAACTAAAAACAGCCTGTAACACATGAGGAACTACCCAAAGCTTTTCACAGCTCCAAGGAATTTGGATTTATCCCAATAAAGACACCATTTAAGAGCTCTGAAATTGAAATTACCTGTCCAAAGTCGGCAGAGGCACAGCAGCTTTTGCACTGTCCACAGGGTACCGCTCCCGCACCGCAAACCTGACATCGTCCGCTTCGTCCGTGCGGAACCTCAGGATGTTCAGGATGATGAACTCGTGGTCAGTGAGGACAATGTTCCCCTGGGAGCACAGGGACCCTCAGTGAGGCCACCCTGGTGTCCCTGCCCCCCCAGGGGACAGAGCCCTGGCTCACCCTGTCATAGAGCTCCACGATCAGGTGATAGGCGGCCTCGTCGCTGCCGAACTGCAGGTCCACGATGCGGTCGATGCCCAGCTGGTTCACACTCACCAACCTCCGGGTCTTCAAATGCTTCCGGCACTGCCAGGGGTGGGAAAAACATCTGGGATATGCCAAAAATATCTGGGAATGGCTCGGCTACAGAGCCCTCCTGGGGCAGCAATCAGCTTCTATTGAATTCAGATGTCGTAAGAGCAAAAATGCTGGTTCTCACCAAAGTGACGCCTTCATTTTTATAATTATAATTGATCCCAATTCTTAACATTAAGATGTTTTTTCCATTGGAACCTGCTGTTTGTTTAGCTCAAGGGAGCAGCTAGTTCAAACACCAAGAGTTTATTTTGTAAAGAGAACTGGGATTATCCCTGAATCCATCTCTGCCGTGGGAAGCCACCCCAGAGAGTCTCTGCTGAGTCATTTCTGGCTGCACCCTGAGGATAAACGGATCCATGGGAGTCATCCCAGGGTGTGTCCCCATGGATCTACCTGTGGATCCACCTGCAGGAGCCCAGCCTAACAGCCTTGAGCAAGGTCTGAACCCCCAAAGCCCAGCAGACTGGACAGACGACTGTGACCACAGGGTGCTGCATCCAGCGCCTAAAATTTTGGACAATCCAACTGGAATGACAAGGATTTTACTGGAACAACATTCCAGAAGGTCTGGGAGGTCCAGAAGACATGCAGCAGGTTAGAAGAAGTTTTTATTAATTTAAATATCCACTGTTTCAGGCACTGAACATCAAAGATGTGATCCCAAGCCCACGTTTGCTCTTCCCTCATCTTCAGCCACCCACGGGATCAGGATTCATTGGGATAACCCATCCCTATTTTCTTGCCTCCGAGGACAGAACGTGAACATTCCTTCCTGCTATCCAACCATTTCACCAAAAAACAAACTCTGGTGAGTTTACCTTCATGGCAAAGCTCGATGGCATCATGTTCTTTGGCCACTCAAACTCCGTCATGTGGATGCGGATCCCAGATTCCAGCAGCAGCGTGGCTTTGCAGTCCGGCCTGTGGGCAAAACAAAGGAGCTGGGCCCCAAAATCCCTGTGGATCCCTTCCAAATGAGGATATTCCGTGATTCCACGTGGCAAAGGAGCAGCCACCCCTCACCACCCACCCGTTTGCAAAGTGTTTTCTGCAGTGTTTCCCTCTCCATATCCTATTTCTTAAGAACTTTTTGGGTAAAAATTCCTGCGTTTTACCAAAGAACAGCAGAATTTCCCTGAAAACAAGTCAGAAATTACTGCAGGCAACTTAAAAAATCTGGTTTGCACACAGCATTTCTAAAGGATTTTAAAATAAAGCTATTTAAAGCTCTTACTTTTGCAGGCGAATGAGATAGGTCTTGTTATCCACATCATAAACGTTGTTCACTCTCATTCCCAACAAGCTGCCAAAAGGAAAACACAGAATGCTTTGGAGAATCCAAAACACAAAATCCCAGTGGCAATTAAAGTATGCAGAAGGGCAAGTTATGATAAATCAGTAAGTTATGATAAATTACCGAGTTATATAAATTACCAAGGAGTAACCAAAAGGGCAGCAAAGGAAGATTGATGGAATGAGCTGGGAGCAACAACCACAGAGAGATGGAGAAACTGCTCTTAAGATACAGCAATTAAGGGATGGAGAAAATTAGATGGAGAAATTTATATTACTGGGTAAAATGCAGAAAGCTGCCAGTTCCTGCCAGCCCTCCTCTTTGTGGCAGGGATGCAAAATGTACTGGTTATACTGGAGCACCCTTGCAAGCACAGGGCATCAGTAATCCCAGTATGAGCACTGAACTGGCCTGGGGGGTGTCAGTCACTCCCTTCAGAGTGGGGCTGGACATTCAGAGTGCCCCGGACACCAGGAATGTGTCAGAGCTCCACAGGGATGGGAGCAGCTTCCCAGATGGGTGGGAGTTGTTCAGACTGGAGAAGGGAAGGATCCAAGGAGAGCTCAGAGCCACTTCCAGGGCCTAAAGGGGCTCCAGGAGAGCTGGAGAGGGACTGGGGACAAGGGATGGAGGGACAGGACACAGGGAATGGCTTTAAGGCAAAGGAAGGTAGATTTAGATGGGATATTGGGAAGGAATTCCTGGCTGTGAGGGTGGGGAGGGGCTGGGATGGAATTCCCAGAGAAGCTGTGGCTGCCCCGGGATCCCTGGCAGTGTCCAAGGCCAGGTTGGACATTGGGGCTTGGAGCAGCCTGGGATAGTGGAAGGTGTCCCTGCCCATGGCAGGGGGGGGATGGGATGGCAGAGCGGATGAAGGGGTTATGCTGAGCCCAGACAGGGCAGTGCTGAGGGGCAGAGCGGGGCCGGGCAGAGCTGTGAGAGCAGGACACGATGGACACACAGAGCTCCCACAGCCCTGAGGCCACGGCGGGGCGGGGGAACCGGACCAGGACCAGGGCCAGAAGGAGGAACGGGGACAGAAAAAGAACCGGGGACAGAACAAGAACCAGGAGCAGGGACAGGACCAGGACCCACCGGGCCGGGCCCCGCTCCCCAGGGGCCGCACGGGCGGGGAGTGCCGGTACCTCTGCCGCAGCTCGGCGAGCACCGCGCGGATATCGACGGTGCTGAAGCGGGACTTCATGGCGCCGGAGCCGCTCGCCGAGACCCACAGGGATCCCGGCTCCCGGCCCCACAGACCCGCAGGGATCCCGGTCCCTCACGGTCCCTCACGGTCCCTCACGGTCCCTCACGGTCCCTCACGGTCCCTCCCGGTCCCTCACGGCCCCTCACGGCCCCTCACGGCTCCTGGTCCCTCACGGCTCCCGGAGCTCCGGGGCCGCCCCGCGCCTGCGCCCACGGGCGCTACGGGTCGCGCCCAGCGCCAATCCCCGGCGCTCCGCGGCCGCGCATGGGCCGAGCCGGGCGGGGCGGTGCCGCGCGCGACCGACAGGAGGCGCTGTGAGCGCGGGGAGCTGAGGGAGCGGGGGGCGAGTGCGGACCGGGGGTGACAGAAAAAAGGTCCAGGAGTGACAAAAAAGGGTCCGGAGGTGACCAAAACGGGTCAGGGGGTGACAGAAAAGGGTCCGTTTGTGACCAAAGAGCCCCGGGAAAGAGCGGCAAAAGGGGGCAAAAAGGGAGGGTCCCGTGTGTGACTAAAAGGTCGCGGGGTGAAGGGGGAGCGGCAAAGGGATCCCGCGTCTCTCTGTGTTGAGCAAGGGAAAGGAGCCCACGCGTGTCCGTGTGGGACAGCAAAGGGATCCCGCGGGACCCCGTTTCAGCAGCGTTGTTGCAGAGTTGTTCTTTTGGTTGGGGATTAGCGTTTGGGGTTGTCAGGAGGCGGTGTATTTTGTAAGAAGCGGTGAGGGTGCGTTGCGTGCGGGTGTCGGGAGGAGGCGGTGTTGGCGTGCGGGGTGCGGAGGGCAGCGCGGGGCTGTTGCGGGGCTGTTGCGGGGCGCGTTGGGGGTTGTGGGGGGCCAAAGGGGAGCCCGCGAGTCTCTGTGTTGGCCAGGCTAACCGGCNAGCTGGGACTACAGGCGTGCGCCACCGCGCCCGCCGCTCTCAGCCCGCTCCGCCGGCGATGTGGTTTGTGTGGAGCCCGCCCCGCTCCGCCCCTGGCCCTCCTCCTGCTCCTCCTCCTGCTTCTCCTGGTCCTCCTCCTTCTCTCCCTTCTCTCTTTCTCTTCCTCCTCTTTCATCTTCTCTTTCTTCTTCTCCTACGGCGCCTTCACCTTCTCCTCGTCTTCCTCCTTCTTCTCGTCCTCCTCTTTCTCCTTCTTATTCTCCTCTGTTTCCTTCTCCTCCTCTTCTTCCTCCTTCTTCTCCTCCTCCTCTTTCTCCTTCTTATTCTCCTCCGTTTCCTTCTCCTCCTCCTCTTCTTCCTCCTTCTCGTCCTCCTTTTTCTCCTTCTTATTCTCCTCCGTTTCCTTTTCCTTCTCCTCTTCTTCCTCCCCCGTCTTGTTCTGCTTCTCCTTCCTTCCCTCTATCCTTTTTCCCCCTCTCCTCCCTTCCCCTTTCCCCTTTTCTTTCCCCCTTCCCATTCCTTCTTCCCCTCTTTGCCCCTGTCCCTTTCTCCTTTTCCCTTCCCCTTTCTCATTCCACTTCTTCTCTTCTTTCCCCCTTCTCCTCCTCCTTATCTCTTCCTTTCTCCTTCCCCTTTCTCCTTTTCCTTTCCCTTTCCCCTTTCACCTTTGCCTCCTTCTTCCCCTTCTTCCCCATTTTCCCTTACCCCTCCCCCTTCTTCCCTTCTCCTTCCCTGTTCTCTTTCCCTTTACCCCTTCCCCTTCTTTTCCTTCCCCTCCTATTTCCCCTTTCCCTCCACTCCCCTCTCACCCCCAGCACTCACTCAGTTTTTCCTGCTGAAGAAGCAGCCAGGCCAAGGAAAGAGTTCCCCCTCCCCATCCTCAACACAAACCCCAATTCCTCATTTCTTACACATTCTGTGGGTTGTTACCAGAGATTCACAGTGGGATTTAGGATCAGGGGCATCTCTCCCATGAAGGAATTTCTTTAAAAGAGTAGTTTTGTGTCTCCTCCTTCTCCTTTTACAAACACCTCATTTTTTTCTCTCTCTGTTCCTCTCTCTTCCCCTGTAGAAATCCCTGTGAGAGGTGGTTCCTGCTCCACTCTCCTGGATGGGATTCCCCCCTGTCCTGGATGGGATTCCCCCCTGCCCTGAAGGAAATTCCCCCCTGTGTCCATGCTGTTCGTGCCTCAGCACTGACAGCTCCCCAGCCCTCTCTGCCCCCTTCCTCAGGCAAAAGGGAACGCTCCTGCTCTGCCTGGGCTGTGCCACAGGGAATATCCACAGGCTCCATCCCACTATGGATCAACACCTGAATTTTGACCTTTTCCAACTCAACCAAGTTCGGTTCACCCTTCCTTAGGCAACCTGGTGATCCCAGCTCCCTCAGGAGCACCATATCCACACTGAACTTCCACCAACACAACTGCTGCAGCCCAAAATCCCAACCTCAGCCTTCCCAGCACTCGGATCCCGGCCACAAACCACCAGATCCAGCTGTTCCGCAGATTCCCTGACATCCATCCTGTGCGAGTTCTGCCTGGCCACACAGTGGCAGTGGGGAACTGAGGGAATGTCCTTGAGCTCTCTCTGGTTTATGTTTGAAAACGCACGGATAGACAGGAATGATTTTTGAGGAGGTTTAAGCCGCTGAGAAAGCCCAAACTCCTCATTTGGAGCCAGAGGAGGCACATCCTGCTGCTCTGTTCTCATTTCGAGCCAAGCGAGGCACAGCCCGGAGCTCTTATCTCCAGGACAGCTCCGTACGGAGCAGATCAGGGATGTCCCACTCCCTGCTTTGAAAAACTCCTCGCAGAGCACAAGCTTCCCGATTTGCCAGCGTTTTCCTGAGAGCGTAAAGCTCGGAGCCGAGAACACAAATGAGCTGTGACAGCAAACACCCGCCGGAGCAGGGTAATGAGACGCTCCTGGGAGCTGGAATGCCTCGGTCTGGAGCGGCAGCGTTTGAGGGAGGGGTGGGAGTGACTCGCAGGCAGAAACACGAGGGGAAATGCTGCTGAAAAGCGGCATTTCCCAGTTTAACAGTTACATCTGCTGCGATCCCAAAGGAAATCCCAACACACCCCACCAAAACCTGAGCACGCCCGGGTGGGCGCGGCTGAGCGCGGCATCTTCAGGAGGAGCATCCCTGCGAGCGCTTTTGCCTTTCCCCGCTGTTGTGGCTGCTCCGTGGCACGGAGAGCTGACAAAGGCGCCGGGTCCGGGGGCAAAAAGATGCCAAAAGAGGCTGGGGCCAGGTGACAAAGATGCCAAAAAAAGGCTGCGTCCCGCCCTGTCACCCAGGCTGCGCTCCAGGTTCTGTTCACAGGCGCTATCCCGCTACCGAGCGGCACGGAGGCTTTGACCTGCTCCGTCTCCGACCTGGGCCGGTTCACCCCTCCTTAGGCGACCTGGTGGCCCCCAGCTCCCCCGGGGCCACCATATCGATGCCGGCCTTAGCTTGGACGCCCGCTCGGCACAGCCCCCTGCAGCCCAGAACCCCCGGGCTCAGCGCTCCGCCAGCCTCAGCCTCCCCGGCGCTTGGATTACAGGCACAAGCCACCGTGCCCGGCTGCTCCCTCTGCTGCCTCTGCTCCTCTTCACTCCAGGACCGCCTCCTCCGGCCTCGGGAGCTCCTCGATGCCGCAGCAGGACGCTGGGAGGAGCAGCAGGCACGGGGAAAAAACAATTTAGTTCTTCAAGTGAGCATCCAACACAATATTTTGGTTTAGACAAGTCAGGTTATGCTGTTGTAGGCTGAAAATTTAAGTTCGTGGTCCTGCTCTGAGATGTGCCCAGAGAGAGTTCAGGAGGATTTGCAGAATGTCTGAGAGGCAGCCTGCTCCCTGCAGGTGTCATGAGCTGAATGATTCTCAGCAAAGGATAAAAAAATAACAAAAAACTAAGGCAAGGAATAAAATTCAGGAGCTTCTTGCTTTTATCCATTCATATCCATAACAGGATATCCATATTTCACTGAGGATATTTCATCTTAACTCTGTGTTTTGCCTCTCTCAGAGAGACCTGCCTCAGGTATCCCATGGGAATAACCAGCTGGTGCCTCTCCTCCATGGATGGCTCATGGGATTTTGTTTCTCCAGTGCAGAGGTCATGGCGAGGGTGTCCTGCCCAAGCAGGGACGTGCTCCTGCTCCAGGCAGGGACACACCTCCTGCCCTGCCAGACCCACCCGGGAGCTGTCTGAGCACTTCTTCCAGCCTGCCCCGAGTTACTGGAGCAAAGTCCAGGGCAATCCCATCTCAGGGAAGGAAAATAAGATTTTCCCCAGTGCTGCACAAGCCTGAAGCCTTAAGGATGTCAGGGCTGCACAGGAGAGATCCCAGATCTTGTTCTGGGCTCTTTTTATCTCCTTAAGGAAGAGCTGTTGGTGACAGCTGGAGTTTTGGCTAAAGGCTTTAGGATAATGATTTAGGGCTCAAGGCATGAGGAGAGGGAGGCCTGGCATCCACAAACAGGGGAGAAAGGCAAACCATCCCCACAGAAATAACACCAAACACATCCAGGCACCCCCTCCCCTCCCATCCCCTCCTCCTGCCACTGACACGGGCACTCTTCTTCCTGCCACAAATACACACATTTCTCATCACATCAAAAAACCATAGCAGGAGGGATTTGAGAGAGCACAAAATTACATGTTTTCCCTGAGGAAATCGGATGGGAATGGGCTTGGCAGACTGAGGAGGGCCCAGGCACAGTGAGGATGCACATGGAGGGTCTGACAGAGCTGTGCCCTGGAGCAGCTCCAAAGCAACACCTGAGATAGAAAATGAGCCCACTCAGAGCTGGGGACACCTCGGGAGCTCATCCCTGAGCTCAGGGTGTGCCCTGCCCTCTGCAGCTCATCCCACAGCCGTTGTATCCTGCCCAGCAGGAGCAGCTGCTCCAGGATCCTGCTGAGCTCCCCAAGAGATGTGGCTTTGTGCAGAGAGTTAGGGCTAAGCCAGGCTCCAACCCTAAATATAACCAGCTTGGGGATCCCACTGAGCTCCAAAACTCCCCCTTCCAAGGGCCAGGCAACCACAGAATCACGGAATAGAATCACAGAATACCCCCAGATGAAGGGACCCACAAGGATCATTGAGTCCAGCTCCTGGCCCTGCACAGGACACCCCAAAATCCCACCATGGGCCTCAAATTATTCTTACTCTTGTTAAGGTTTCAGGATTTTTCAGGCTGGTGTTGCCATGGTGGTGATCCAGGATTTTGGCATACAGGGCATCCTCCCCCACTCTTCATTTCCTCTGTCTGCTCCTGAGATCACCCTGGCAAAGGAGGACCCAGCTGGTTTCCCAATAGCACCTGTAAGGACACTTTGATGTACTTAAAATTAACAAAAACCCTAAGCAGCCTGGAATCCCAGAATCCCAGAGTGGTTTGGGTTGGAAGGGAACTTAAAAACCACCCAGTGCCACCCCCTGCCATGGGCAGGGACACCTTCCACTATCCCAGGCTGCTCCAAGCCCCATCCAGCCGGGCGGTGGGGATTTCCAAGGATCCAGGGGCAGCCACAGCTTCTCTGGGAATTCCATCCCAGCCCCTCCCCACCCTCCCAGCCAGGAATTCCTTCCCAATATCCCATCCATCCCTGCCCTCTGGCACTGGGAAGCCATTCCCTGTGTCCTGTCCCTCCATCCCTTGTCCCCAGTCCCTCTCCAGCTCTCCTGGAGCCCCTTGAGGCCCTGCAAGGAGCTCTGAGCTCTCCCTGGATCCTTCCCTTCTCCAGGGTGTCAAACTGCTTTTCCTGCTGGGATTTCCACTTTGGAGGATCCCTTCCTCACTTCCACAGGGGGCTGGAGGAATCCCTGGAGACCAGGACAAGGCTTTCTCCTGATGACACCTGGGGGATTTTTAGCGATTCTTCAGGATCCTCACAGCATCATTTCAGCACACTCAGGCTCACAGAAACCTCCTGCAGTCAGGATGTTCTCCAACACCCTTCCCACCTCTACTCCTCCATTTCATTAAGGGATTGGGAAGATCCCAGGGATGTCTCTGATGTCCCTTTGCCTGTAGCACACACCACCTTCAAAGGCTTCAGGTTCAGCTTCCTGCCAATGCCAGCTGCTGCTGCACCCAGAATCACAGGAAACAGGGCTGAGACACCCACGGGAACCATCCCCACCCCTCCCTGCCCACAGGCAGCAATGACCAGGGCCAAGTGCTCTGGGAAAGGCCTCTCTCCCTGACTCACCCGGCAGAGGACACTTGGCCCATTGTGTCACATATCTCCGTGACAAATCTAGCCCTGGAATGCCATTGTTAGATCGAGGATGTCATTTGTTTTCACAACAGGAGGATTTATCTAACACAGATACTAAACCCAGAGTGTTATTATATTCCCTCTTCCTTCCTTGGAAAGCCACAAAGGTCTTTGAAGGATCAGTGCAACAAAGGCTTTTCCCATCTCTGTCAAAAGAGGGAAGCGAGGCAAGATGGGCTGCACTACATTAAAATAAATTTGGCCTGATGCTCAAAAATGATTGGAATCTGATTTCTATTCAAAGACACAGAAATTCTCTGATTGATAAGTCTCAATTTCCTCAAGGTTAGGTTAATTTGGTTAATTTGGTGTTCCACGTTGCTGTGACAGCACCTGGACCTCTGGTGGAGGGCAGAACATGGAAACACAGCCGTGCAAATCCATGGAAAACAATAAATGCAAACCTTGGTACCTGCACCGCCCACAGGTTCCTTATGGATAACGAAAGATAAGGAAAGATAAGGAGCAGCCACGCCCAGCTGAGTTACCACAAGGTCCCACTGGTATTTGCTGCTTTTCTCCCCACGCTGTAACCCCTAATCACTTTATAACCATAATTGCTTTTTACTCTCTGGGCTGTAAATCCCCAGCAGGTACACGGGACACCCCATCCCCTGACACGCTTTTGAAACATTTACCTCACTTTCAAAACATTTAACTTAACTTTTAAAACATTAAACTCACTTTTAAAATATTTAACTCACTTTTAAAATATTTAACTCCTGTCGGCTACCCAGTAACTCACTGGGGGTTGCCAAGGACCTGAGAAGGGTTTTAATTCTCCAGCAGGTGTTTGAAACTGAGCCCCTCCTAAGAGCTCGCGTTTTTCAGGTGATTTAGAACATTTTAAGTGTATTTTAAGTGTTTTCTTTGGGTATTTGACCTTGACAATCAATCAGCAGTGTAAGACTGTGCTGTGTGCAGTAGATGGTGCCCAGAGGTGCATTTCTTTCCCTGGGGGTGGTTACAGGGAGTAGATTTATACCCATTTCCTTCAGGCTGGGCACTGAGATGAAGAACCTGCTTTGCTCAGGCCATCATACTCCATCTGTGCTGACAAATTTCCACCCCACAGCTGTTTAAGTCGCTCCCTTAAAAATAAGGACCTGTTTTTCCAAATTCCCATTTCAAAGGCTGGATTTTCCCAGGTGAGCTGCAGGGGCTCTGCAGGGACACAGCAGTGGGATTCCTCAGACAGCAAAGCCTTTTTTTTGCTTTACTTATTTACTTTTTTACTTATTTATTTACTTATTACTTTTTTTTTAACTTATTTTTTAAACTTATTTTTGTATTACTTTTTTTTTTACATATTACTTTTTTATTCTTTACTTTTTTTTGCTTTACTTACTTTACTTAAGTTATTTCCATTTGCTTCCTGTTTAACCTCCTTCCTGTTCACTTAAGGAAACCAACAGGACTCTCCAGTAAAAGGTTCCAAAAGTAGGTGGTGCTCTCTCTCCAGCTTCTCCCCCATTCCCTGCGGGGTTGGTGAATGTGAGCTGCCAGGATTGACGTGCACAGAGTTTATTAGTGACTAATCTGAGATCTTAACTACCCCAAGTGCTGAGTGCTCAAATGTCTTGTTGCTACCTATCCTCCGAAAGAGCAGGAATCATTCCTTTAAAAACACAGCCAGATCGTGGCAAATCTTCCCCTGGTGCACGGACTGTGAGGTCGGGAAGTTTTTTTTTGAAGGGCAGGGAGAATCCTTGGAAATAAATCCCAGCACAAGTGGAAATGCATTTACCTGAGTGAATCCCATTTCTCTTCTGAGGAAGAACTTCTTACAGTGCAGTGATCAGGCACTGGAACAGATTGCCCAGAGAGGAGTCTCCTTCCCTGGAGTTATTCCAGAATGAGCTGGACACAACCCTGAGCCCCGTGTTCTGGGATGGCCCCGCTGGAGCAGGGAGGTGGCACCAAGTGACCCCACTGTGCTCCCTTCCAACCTGAGCCACTCAGGGCACATCCCCCCATCAGTTTGGGATTTCTGTGGGAAGATGTGCACCTCATCACTTCCCTCTGGCAGGTTTGGAGCCGTGGATGACCCTGGGAAGATCAATTTTGGGTGCTCTCAGTGGGTCAGAGAGAAGCAGAAGCTGCGACCGCAGCCTGGACTCGGCCACGAGCCTTCCCAGGGATACTGGGAAAGGAGCAGGGAGAGGGATAACAGGGATTGGAGCAGGGTCCTGTGTCTGGTATCAAGCACAGACAGGCAGGAGCCCTGTGGGGAGAGGAGCAGAGCAGGAAGCACCACTGAGTCATTGGGAGGGCCTCATCTCCACAGAGCCCCAGTGCAGGAGCAGCTCAAAGAAACCCTCAGCACCTCTGCAGGTGTTGCACAGGTCCCATCACTTTTCCAGGAGGGAAAGGACAGAAGGAGTTCAGGAAAGCTGTTTTTCCAGGTGAAATGGGTAAAGGTAAGGCAGGCTGAGCCCTATCTGCACCCAGTCCCCAGAGAGGAGGGACAATGCAGTCTCCAACAAAGCAAAAAAGGCCAAGATTCAAAAGGAGAGACCCAAGGAACAGCGTGTCCAGGTGCAAAATGGGGAGCAGATGATGGAAAGGGAACTTCCCCACGCTGCAGTTCCTCATTCCATGGGGTTTCGTGGTGCCCAGAGGTGGGTGACACAACCTGGGGGAGCTCAGCATCCCAGACCCCATCCCGTGTTCCACCACCTGGGCTTTATTTTCACTTAATCCTTGAGATCCACGCTCCTCAGCTGGTGGATCCTGGGAGAAAGCCCCAAAGGAACCTCTCAGCTCTTAAAAAAAAAAAAAGCAGAACAACCTCAGCACGGTCACACCCTCCCCTCAACGCTCTGCACTGTCAGAACAAAAGCACCAGAAGTCATTTCCTGAGAGCACAAAAAGCTGCTCTGAGGCCGAGGGAAGAGCGACTGATTCTGGCTCATGGACAGAGGCAGGACCTTAAAGCTCCTGACATCACCTTTCTCTACTATTTTGACCACTCGTGGTCTCATGATGCCTGATTTAATGAACTCACCAGCACGGAAATGGTCACACAGAGCAGAGCCAAGTGAAAACCCACTCATGTCCACATCCTGAGGTTAATTTTAGCCCTGCAAATATTTAGCTCTGTGTTTAGATAAATATCCCATGCTAGTGAGAGAGGAGACTGAACCAGCTGCATCCAGCAGGATCAGGGTGTGCTGTAAATCCCAATCCAGTATGATAATTAGCAGTATTATCTGCTGGTTTAATCATCAGAGCGTGAACTCTGGCAGTGCCCGGCGCAGGCAGGGACACTCCTGAGCCCTGGGGTCAGCAGGTTGTAGGCTGGCACAGCCTCTCATCAGGAGAGGCCATGGATGGGATGTTTTCCTTGGCATCCTCCCTCTTGGCTCGCTGCAGGAAAAGAGCAAAGCCTTCCTCGAAAACTCCTATTGACATCACAGAATCATGGAAAATCCTGAGTGGGAAGGGACCCACAGGGATCATGGATTCAAGTCCTGGCCCTGCACTGACAACTCTGAGGGGGAAGAATCCTTTCTTGATCTCCAACCTAAACCTCCCTGGCACGGCTCCAGCCATTCCTGGCCCAGAGAGAAGAGCTCGATGCCTTAATAATTCTGTAGTCTAGGAAAACTCCTGTTCTCCTAAAGACACCAAACCATTCCCTCTGGCAGCTCCAAGAGGAATTGCTTTCCATGTGCCAGGACATTGGCCATATAAATCAACTCAAAATCTGGTATTTTTGAAGGGAATGGGAGGATATGGTGAAGTCAATCCTACACAATCCCAAAGGAATGCACACTGTGCTCTCCAAGAGGAGACCCCAAAGTCATCAAATCCATCCCAGTGGAAGGTGTCCCATGGCAGGGGCTGGAAGGAGATGGGCTTTCAGATCCCTCCCACCTCGACCCAGTCTGGGATTCCACGATTTTGCTGGATTTGCATTCCAGGTGCCGCTTCCCCCGTCCACTCCACGAGCTCAGGAGCAGCCACCAGGAGCAGGAGCTGGGTGGGAACCCCCTGCCCCAGCAGCCCAGGCCCGGAGGAGCAGCCTGGCAGCGTGTCTGTGCCCCTGGCACTGTGTCCGTGTCCCTTGCAAAGTGTCCGTGTCCCCGGCACCGTGTCCGTGCCCCCGGCACCGTGTCCGTG
>VZRV01008367.1:155856-215785 GCA_013398115.1 Falcunculus frontatus | reverse complement strand
CGGAGCAGCGGAGCCGCCTCCCCGCCGCCCCATGCGCGGCCCGCGCTGAGCCCCGCCCGCCCTTCCCCGCCGGGCCGGCGCTCGCCCTCTCGCCCTCCCTTGGATGCCGCCGAGATGGGCAAGGTGCTGTCCAAGATCTTCGGGAACAAGGAGATGCGGATCCTGATGCTGGGGCTGGACGCGGCCGGCAAAACCACGATCCTGTACAAGCTGAAGCTGGGCCAGTCGGTGACCACGATCCCCACCGTGGGCTTTAACGTGGAGACCGTCACCTACAAGAACGTCAAGTTCAACGTGTGGGACGTGGGCGGCCAGGACAAGATCCGGCCCCTGTGGCGGCACTACTACACGGGCACGCAGGGGCTCATCTTCGTGGTGGACTGCGCCGACCGTGACCGCATCGACGAGGCGCGGCAGGAGCTGCACCGCATCATCAACGACCGGGAGATGCGGGACGCCATCATCCTCATCTTCGCCAACAAGCAGGACCTGCCCGACGCCATGAAACCCCACGAGATCCAGGAGAAACTGGGCCTGACCCGGATCAGGGATAGGAATTGGTATGTGCAGCCCTCCTGTGCTACGACGGGGGATGGACTCTACGAAGGGCTGACGTGGTTAACGTCCAATTATAAATCCTAATGGGAGAGGAACTATTTAGTCTACAAAGAATTAAAGAAACAAAACAACAACAAAAAAAAAAACGACAAAAAAACCAACAAAACAAAAAAAAAAATAACCCACGTGGCTTTCCAGAAGAATGATTCTCTACTGAAAAGTAAAAACAAAAACGCATCCATAGGATTATGATCACCTTTCTCCAGTTGCCACCCTTTCCTCCTGCACCCTTGGCTGGATTCCTGTTCTAACTCCTCCTGCTTGGCGTTAGGATGCTCTAACCTCCGAATGTGACACGAACACAGGCACTAGATGCTATGGCAGACTTCCAGCAAACAGGGGAAGGACACATTAGAGACTTGCTAAGTAACTTTTTTTTGGTTGTTTTTTTTTTTTTTCCTTTTTCCTCTCGATAGCCCTTTGCTGGTTTGATTATTTTGGGGGATGTTGGGGGAGGGGGTCCATTTTCAGTGTATGCTTTCTGGGTCTACTTTTTTGATTATATATATATTTTTTTTTCTCTCTCTCTTCTCTCACTTTGCTGTAGATTGCTACTTTTTTGCATTCCTGCAGGATATGTTGCTAGGTCGACTTCATCTAGTAAACTGAAAATTGTTGCTTAAAATCAAACCGCAGTCTGTCTTTTTATATTAAGGACTTTTTTTTTTTTTTTTTTTTTAAAGTTCTGTTAATCTATAACTAAACAGTGACTCAGTCTGGCTGCACGGCTCAGGCTAATGAGAGGGGAATTCTTGCCTGCAGTGGCAGAGAGTGGGAATTCCACTGTAACGTGTTCAAAGTGCGTGTCGGGCGCCGGGAAATGTTAAGAACTGCTTTGGAATGTCAGCTGGGAAGTTCTGACCCATACATCATGCATGAGGAGGGATGCAAAACCAGCTCCCCACACCACATAGCAAACGAGGCATGAACGATGCTGTAGTTCCAGGGTAGGCACTGGGCAGGTTTTTTTTGTCTTAAATGAGGTTTAGTTGCAGTTTTTTTACTACTTGGTGTCGGTCCCCGGGCCGAGGCTCTTTCCAGCAGATGCAGCAATAAAATGTTGCATGAGTTTGACTTGAAATCAGATGTTTTGGCAAAAGTCCAGCACTGACTTGCCTCTCACTTCCATCTCAAGGCAGTTGGAGACACCTAAACCTTTAAAGGATTCCTGATTCTTTCCAAGAGAAAGAAGGAAGTTGTTATTATTATTATTACTGTTCTTTTTTCCATGCTGGAGCCTTGCAAAGAGGCGAGTTCCTTGCTGAGCTCTGCTCGAGCCCGGGGGTTCTGACATCAGGAATGGCCATTTTGAGGAAATCACTTCTTGCTTTAGTTTTCCAAGCCTGGACTGAGCTCCTGCGAGTGGCTGGAGCCTCCCTGTGTCCTGGTTGTTGCTTTAGTCCTGTAGGAAAGGGAACTATGTTGGATGTCTGAGGCCCATTGAGTAACTACTAATGAGAGCGGGGAGGGGAGAGAGAGAGAATCGACGCTGAATGTAAACTTCCATAATTAGTTCTTAAAGGGCAAGCAGCTCGTTAGCCATGTCACAGCCTGTAGCTGGGACTGGCCAATCAAAAACCCCACCCAGAGCGAGTATTTGCATAAAAACTCAATCAAGTATTAATTAACTGGGTGCACAAACTGTTAAAGCAGCTGGTTCTTATTCAGCCTTAAGGATTAACTTCAGATTTCTTCCAGGAGTTAAAACTCCATTGGGGAATTCTAGGAATGTATGCTACAAAACCAGAAGAAAATGGCTTTTATTTTGCTTTTTTTTTTTTTTCCTGAATTGTTTTCTGTTTTCAAGAATATAAGTTTTACATGGAATTGGGGGCATTACACTACATTGCTGCAGTGGTGACTCTGCATGCTGAGTACGTTGTACATGGAGCTCTTACCAAAGATGTATGGGAAGATAAAAATCCTGAATTCACTTCTGAAATCCAATGCTTTGGAGCACTTCAAAGTCCTCTTAGAGTATGGTTCCAAAAAAGACTTTTCTGGATGTGGGTTGCAAATGGGACTGGATGGGTTCTTGGTGCTAGAAGATAGAGCATTGATGGACTTTGTGAATTAGAGAGAGTCTGCAGAAGCTTAATGTAGAAATAACTCTTCCATCTCAGCCCTAAAGAAGAGGAAGTGAGATTAGTTTATTTTAATCCAAGGCTTTTTGCCATTGGAATATCATTGCTCTATTTTCTAGCTTTTATTTTTTTTTTTTCCTGTTGCTGTAACTTAATGAACAGTGTGGTGGTATAAAAACTTAAAATTACAACAATATGGTTACTGTTTTCTTCTGGAGCATCAATAAAATAGCCAAGCACAAAGTAAATGCCTAAACTGGAAAACTTGAAGCTCTATTAATGGTTCTTGAACTTTCTTAAACCTATTCTCAGTCAACATGAAAACTTCAATACCTTCATTTTTTTGTCTGAGTTGGTTTCCTGTGTTTCCAAGCGCTGGGGCAGCCTTTGCATTAAGTTGACTTCACAATTTTGTATTCCCCTATAGAAGTAACTTTGTTATTCTGTTTTGTAGGTGAAAGGAAACTGCTTTTGCTTCTGAATTTTTTTAATGGGTTTTTTTTGGGGGGAGGGGGGAATGGGGAGGAAGAGATGGGGGAGAAAAAGTTACTGGAACGTGGTGGCAGAGCCGTCACAAAGAAACGGCCAAAACCCCACAGGTTTCACTTCCAACGTGTCCTTTCTAGGCTGTAGCTGGACCTCAGCACGAGGTAGTGGCTGTCAGTAGGAAGAAGTGGGAATTCTGTACGAAACAAACCAGTCTGGAGTTCCAAGTGCTTCGATTTGTGTTCGTGTGAATTTATGGAGTAAGTTTTGAATGGCGTTAAATCGTGTCCGACCAAGTGACTGAGTTTGTGGCCTGTGATCTCCCTGACTGAAGTACCCAGGAATTTTGTGTTCTCAATATGGCTGTAGTGTTGGTAAAGAACTAAATAAGCAGAAAATAAAGCAATTATACAGCGGAGCTCTCCTGGTATGTTACTTATATTGAATTATGAGAGAAGCAGAAAGGGGCAATCTGGTGCTGGAGTCGGGCGTTGTGCTGGCATAAAGAGGGCTCTGTTCTGGATCTCCCAGATTGGAAGCCTGGCTGTAATTCCTTTGAGAATTAGATGAGAGACTATTTTTATAAGTGGAAAATGAGGATGCTGCTTTAATATTCCCACTTGAGCAAATTTTATTGTCAGGGTTCTCCAGCCTCGGTGCCAGCCCCACGTAACTCAGGAAGGTGAGGGCACGGAGGGAGTGTCACTGCCGTGTTCCAGGGAGGAAATTCCTTGGAAAGGGCAGCCATGAGGTCGGTGTGGAACATGCAGGGATGGACAAAAGGGCTGATGAGTGACTAGGGGTGATTGTGGAGTGACAGATGTGACGTTGGGACTCTGTGCTGCCTGAGTAGGACACGAGTGAGCTGATAAAAGGACTTGGGCAGGTGCTGGGGCTGCGGGGGGCTGGGAGCAGTGGGATGTGGATCCTGTGACAGCTGCCATCCCCTGGGAGAGGCAGTGGGGTCACAGCCAGAGCTCTGCCAGTGGAGGGCACGGCGAGGGCTCCGAGGCTGCTCCCACAGCTGCAGGTGCCAGGCTGGGTGTCAGCCCTGGAACTGTGTCCTTGTTGGAAAGCTTTGGGAACCCTCAGGAGCATCATTACTTGGTCTAGTGAGCAGCAGCCCTGCCTGTGCAACGAGCTGAGCTTTGAGGTCCCTTCCCACCCAAACCATTCCGTGATTCCACGATTCTCCAGCCAGGTGGGCACAGGGCTGTGATTCTCTGCAGAGCCTTTCCCCTTCCAGGGTGTTCAGCTCTGTGTGCCTGGCTGTCAGTGCAGGGTGTGGCTGGGTAAATGAACTTACTGTGACTTAATTAAACTGCTCGGAGCTGGGAGACAAGCAGGGGGAACTGGTGTGTCTCTCGCTGTAGTAATGAGTCATATTTCAAAATGCCGGCGCTTATCGCGTCCCATCGGAGCGCGGTGAGCCCCAGTCCAGACCACGCCGTGACTCAGCCCTCAGCAGGGCTCTGCCCCCACTCCCAGGGCTCTGTCCTCATGGGCAGGCCTTGGAAAAAGTGTGCCCACCATTCCTAATTGGAAATTATCCCTGCTAATGCAAGTCCTCCCCAAAGGAATGTGTCTCGCTTTAAGAACGTTGTGAGAACAGCTGGGCACAAGGGCTGGGAGAGCTGAGGTGATATCCCTTCTCACTGGGGTTTGGGAATGGGGAAAAAAGGGACTGCCAGGAGCAGAGACTTTGCTGTGGATGTGGAAGCAGCCTTGGTGTGAGCACTGTGACTCAGACTTCCCTCTAACACACTGCTGTGCTTTTTATCTTGGATTTGCTTCTGATATCTCTCCAGCCTGACAGGCTCAACGTGGGGAATCTGAAATCCCCTCAGCTTTGGTGCTTTCTGGAAGTTTAAAAAAAGCTTTCCCCTCATCTCATGGGGAAGCATCAGCTCCCAGGGGCTGTTGGTGAGTGAGTGTCACCTCTGCTGAGTGACTCAGTTCCTCTTCTGAGGTCCTGCGCGCGCTCGTGTTTCGGAATTGTGTCTGAGCAAAGGCTCCAGGCCGAGGTGGAGCCCCACAATCCATCTCCCTTTCAAAAGTGGGAGCACCCAAAGAGCAGAATGGTGTAATTTTCAGCCAGTGTCAGCTCTGGAAGGTGCAGGGGTGAGTCAGAGCCCCGGGAGCTCTGTGAAAGGTGGTTTTTACAGGCGGGAAATGGGGTGTGCAGGGGGTTGTCCAGGAAGTGGCTCTGCTCTTGCTTAAGAACAGGTATCTCTGGCCTCCTTAAGAAATGAGGGGGAAAAAAAAGTCAAGATGTGAGTCACTGCTGAGTCTCACAGTGGTTTAACAGGCTCTGGCCCTTGCTTTGCCTCAAGTTTTCCCTTCCAGAGGATGCACTTCACTCCTCTGTTCCTGGTTTTTTAGTTGCATCTTCCAAGACAGCTTTAGTTAGGAAAAATGCTTCAGCAGGGTTTGATGGGTGTCCTGTGAGATGGAAATTGGTGATGCTGGGAAATTGGTAACACTTCAAACACTTTGTTTTCCTTAGGGGTTTTCAGGTGAGTGCAACCCTCAGGGGTGCCACCAGCAGCTCCTGGGCTCCAGCTGCCTTTCAGTGGGTGAAAACTCCCTCAGTGGTTAAACAGAAAAGAGGAGGGAGCCAAGGTGTAGAAAAGAGCCTGAATTCCTGACTGTGAGAGCGGGGAGGCCCTGGCACAGGGTGCCCAGAGAAGCTGTGGCTGCCCCTGGAAGTGTCCAAGGCCAGGTTGGATGGGGCTTCGAGCAACCTGGGACAGTGGAAGGTGTCACCCATGGCAGGGGGGGCACTGGATGAGTTCCCTTCCAACCCAAACCATTCTGGGATTTTATAGTTCTGTGAACTCCTAAAATTATTCCCATGTTTGTGCCTAGAATGGATTCCTTGTTTGAACCATGGGGGTAACACTGCCTGGACCAGGCACCAGCTTCATCCCAAAGTTTCTGATGGAGCAGGAGGGGAGGTTTTCTCTCTCATCATTGCAAGGCATGAAAACCTGTGAAAAGCTGCAGCAAACACTGCATTGCATCCGATGATTGTCGGGCTGTTTTCTGGGAATGCACTTTTATTTCACATTTTGGGGGGAAGAGGGGAAAAACCTCAAGCAGCCTCTGCAGCTACAGGAGAGTAGGACATGGGGTGGGCTGTCTGGGACACCTCAGAAGCAAGGGAAGCAATTTCCCAGGATTATCCTGGACCATTTGAGAAGACCACATTGCTCTTTGCGTGGCTGAGCTCCAGCACTGCTCATCCCACGAGGCTCCATCAGAGGAAGGCACCTGCCTGGATCATCGCTGCAGGGGATGGAAAGGAGCAGAGGGAAGCATCCAGGGCCAATCCAGCCCCAAAATACCTCTGCCATTCATGCAAAGCTGGCATTGGAGAAGGAACTCATTCCATGAAGGCTGGGAGTTCCAAGGTCTGCTGTGCCTGGTGCTGACAGCTCCTAAGTGGGCAGCACCCCTGGCTTGGTGTGCTTGCTCCAAGAGAGACTTTGCACTTTGTGTGTGGAACGTGGGACTGCAAAGTCCCTGTGCTGTAAATATTTGTTATTTTTGCCCTGAGGAGCTCTGTACATTTTCCCTGAGGAAGCAGGGGGCTCCTGTGGAGCAGCACAACCCCGTGGCTGGGAACTTCCAGCCGCCACGCACCAGCGGAGCAGGATGCGCCCGCAGTGATCCCATTAGCTCAGCATCTGCCAGGATGCCTTTCCCCACAGGGGCTGGATTAGGCTGGAACTGACCCAGCTCTCCAGGAAGCTTTTCCTATCACGTACTTGTGGCTTTCAGGCTGCTGCCCTGGCTGTAACCAACCCCAGCACCCGCCTTGCACTGTGGAGAGGGAGCTTTGGCAGGCGAGCAGGGAGTTGGCTTTACCTTTGCCTCCAAAGAATGTCTGTTAAGTGTCCAAATTCCATCCTGTATATTCTGGAGCTACTCATATTTTCAATATAATGAGTTTTTTGGGCTGTGATGACTCAGACTGGACTGGGTTTCACATCAGCACTTAAAAATAGAAGCATTTGGGTAGAGAGGTGAGGGGCAGCAGCAGGACAGACACCGCTGGTGTGCTCCTTGCTGCCTGACACAAAGGTTTGGGATGAGCTTCCCCAGCATCTGCTCTCTGGAAGAAGAGCCAAGCTCAGCAAGGGTCGATGTGGGAGCCGCTGGCGTCCGGCGCTGCGTTGTGGAAGGAGTTGAATCACTGCCAACGAGCTGTCCCTGGATCTCTGGCTCATCTTACAACCTTGGACTCGTTAATGAATCCAAAGTCCTCCAGCCCTTGCCTCCAAACGTTTTGAGTATGTGGCATTTGAGAGCCAGGGTCACCATCCAGGCTGGGATCTGGGTGCTGGAGATGCTGCTGGGCTGCTCCTGCTGCTCCCCTGCAGCTCTGCTTTGGATCTGCTCCTGGCCACGTTGGCTGCAGTGCTCTGGCCTCTTTAGGGCGGGCTGGGAATGCTGCAGGGAGCAGGGCAGTGGTGTGTTCTCCTTTAAGGAACGCTGCCTGCAATCTCAGGATCTCAGCTCCTGCTGGACCTGTTTGGCTGATGCCTCATGGAGAAATCCTGCTCTGCATTTTCCCCTGGATGTGAGGTTACACTTTTAACCACAGCACCAAAACTTCCCAGCTATTGTTTCCATCGTGGCCATTATTATGGTTTTTGGAGGGGGATGCATCTCCCCACCAGGGTGAACTGCAGCTTTTCCACCTTGTTTGGAGTTGCCTGTGGGTTTCCCTGACCCGAGGCCTCCGGGTCAAAGCCTGGAACCTCTTGCTCTAATGCCACACTTGCTTTTTCCCTCCTCACCATTCCAGTGTCCCCCCAGCCCCGCTGTGCCATGGGGGAGAAGGGGCTCCACAGCTCCTCCTTCCCCTCTCCAGGCTCTCCAGCTCCCGGAAATGCTCCCAGTAGTGAAACTGGTTAATCACGTTGACACTGGAGGAGTGCTGGCATCCGAGAGGGATCTGTGGATTAACTGGTTCCGGTGTTTGCCAACTTCTCGGCAGCCTGATGCATTATTCAGCAGCCGGGCTGCTTTCGGGCCTTCGGAAAATCTGGAGCTTCCCAACACTCGAGGGTTTATGAACTGACGTCTCTCCTTGCAGCTTCCTCCTCCCCTGGATTGCCAATTAACCGCGGGCAATTAAACACCAGACCCGGAGTATTTTGCCGCCGGTTCCGTACTCTGCAGAGGAGGCTTGTGGTACCCACAGCTTCCTCCTGGGCTCTATCCCACCTCCCAGCATCCGCCCTTGGGAAACCAGGTGCTATTTAAGGCATGGGATCTGTGGACTCGTTTAACATCTGCCAACTGCCCGGCATTCCCAGGTTGCCAAAAATGTGCACCACGGCAGCGGGGAAGGCTCCGGGACAGCCGCAGCTGCGTGGCTCCGGAGCAGCCCATTCCCAAACCTGCAGTTCAGGCCGGAGCACTTGCAGATGGCAGATAGGGAGGGAGAGGTGACTCACGGAGATTAAATATCCTGCTGTGCCCGCCTCGTAGGCAGCGATGGCTCAACACACCAACGGCACTCACAGGCGGCTCCATCATTCTTGCTTTTCTTTTGCCTCCAGGTAGAGGGGAAAACTGGGAAAGGCAGAAGCTGTGGTAGCTGGGATGCCCCTGGGGGAGGCAGGAGGTGGGGGATGAAGGGACAAGAGGACAGAGAGGCAGAGCAGTGCCTGGAGGAGGCTCGTTCTTTCTCAAACGCATTTATATCCATTGGTTTCAATGGCAAAACCCGGATTGCCGCATCCTTTCCCACGCCGCAATCCCGCTGCTGACTCGGTGCCAGCGGAAGGCTCTTGCAGGGCCATCAGGTCCGAGACAAGGATTTTCCACCTTCTCTGATTGTTCGAGGCACTGCAGAGTTGTTGTCAGAGCCTGTTCCCCGTTTTGGAAACATAATTGGAATTATGCAAATTCCGGTGCGGCACCGGTGAGTGACTGACGAGCTCCAAGCCCTGCGCAGCCGCTCCGGAGTGGGGCTGTTGGAGCATGGAAGGGCCCGTTCCATCCAGGGAGAATTGGGGACTCAGCCCTGCTCCTGCCACAGCTCCCGAGCATCCCATCCCGCTCCGGGGATGCTCGGCAGAGCGCAGAGCTCGGCATGTTCCTGCCGGAACATCCCGTGCTTGGAGCTGCGACACCATCGCTCGGCCACGCTGGTGTTGCCAAAATTCATCACGGTCGGGTTTTGGGGATGCTGAGCTTCCCCAAAATGGCAGCTCGGGGGGCTGTTTAGTGGGAGCAGAGTGGGATCTGGAGCGCGAGGCTTGAGGGACTGGAGCAAAACTCTCCCTGTGAGGGTTGGGACTCTGCTGCCATCCAGACACGTGCGAGAGTGGGGATGGTGCCTGGATCCGGCTACGGTTCCCACCTGGAATGTGGTTTGGGCATTGCCCCGCTGGCCTGGGAGCCAGTCTGGAGAGGGGAGGTGCTCTGGGACACCCTGTGGCTCGGCCGTGCCGGTGGGAGCGGTCACTGACACAATCCAGGCTCCTGGGAGACGCCGGCTCCTCGGAGCGGGATCCTGGGAGGGGCTCGGGCGCACGGACAGGCGCTTGTCCTGCGCAAAGTCCTCCCGCAGGGAGATTTGTAAGAGGAAAGAGGGATTTTGCCAAAATAACAGCACTTTCCCCCCCCACACACACCCATCTCAGCCTTTCCATCCCGCAGCGGTTCCTCTTTTAGCAGCACGTCTCCTAAAAAAAAAAAAAAAGTGTTGACTGCAGCTTTTCTGGAGGCTGCAGCGCTCCCGCCCCGGTGACTGCACAGCTCTTCCCAGCCTCCTTCCCGCTGCGGTTCCTGGGCTGAAGGCAATCTTTTCCGGTCTGATCGCATGGCCAAGGAATGTACGTGCACATACAGAGTGTCTGGAGTCAGTTAAGTGCCAACAGCCAGGCTTTTGGGAGCAGCAAGGAGGAAAAAATGATGCCCAAGTTGCTGCTTGCCCAGGTCCCTTCGGATTTGGGACGTCGATTCGGCTGCCCCGTCCCGACCTCGGTGGCTCAGCCCATGTCGTGGGTGTGTGGCAGCGATTTCTGCCTCTCCACGGTCAATAAAGTCTTGGCCAAGTGGAAGAAAAATATTCAATCCGGTTCGTTTGGAAGGTAATTCCAGCTAATAAATAAACGGGGTTGGGAAAAAATCCAGCGTGGCCAAGGAGCGCATCATCGGCGCTCCCCCAGAGACGCTGCGGAGGGGGATGAGGATAATTAACAAAGCAATTAATGCAAGATATGAAGCTGCTTCCCAAATACACGAGGAAATCCAGACTCCAGCTGTGCTGGCATTCCCTGTTCTGGCAAAGGCCCTGTCTGTGCTGGAAGGGGAATGCATGTGATGTGTTCGTTTGCAAGGAGCCATTTTCCAGGAGAAGCAGCAGGTTGGGGATTTCTCATCCTCCAGCAGGTCCAAAACCTCTCCATGAGCTTTGGTGGGATCTGTGCTGCCCCCTCAAGATAAAGCTGGAAAAGGCCAACTGGAGCAGGAGGACCAGCAGCTCTTCCCAGCTGCCAGGGCTGGGTGATCCAGGGCCAGAGCTCCCTAAGCATCTTTCCAGGCCAGCTGCTTTGTCAGCTTGGAGCTCTTGGATAAAAGAATGGGATGATGTTTCTGCAGCAGAGCCAACATCGAACGCGCTCAGCTTGGCTGCAGTCCGTGCGTGGGGCCGTGCTCAGGCCCGGAGTTGGATGGAAATACCTTTAAATGTGGATCTAAATTGGATCTAAATCTATTTCTGTGCTGGGGGTGAGCTCAGGGAAAGGGAAAAAACCCCAAAGACTGCTGCTGGCTCCAATTGCAAAGATTCATATATATTTTTATATATGTATATATATATATATAAAAATAAATAAATGGAAAGGCTTATCTATGAGTTCAATGAATCCCAGATTTTATGGATCAGACAAACCAGATGACACCACACATTATAAAATCCCAGAATGGTTTGGGTTGGAAGGGACTTTAAAGCTCATCAGTTCCACCCCCTGCCATGGGCAGGGACACCTCTCATTATCCCAGGCTGCTCCAGGCCCTGTCCAACCTGACCTTGGACACTTCCAGGGATGGGGCAGCCACAGCTTCTCTGGGCTGCTGGGGGGTCATGGCAAGGAAAAAAAGGCTCTGATGTGGCTTCAAGCGCTGTCATGTGATTTTTTTGGGCAGACACACCATCCTCTCTTGGTTTGTGGGAGATTCAGGAACCGGATCTGGGCATTTCTGCCCTTTCTTTACATGAGTGTGAAGCCTTGGGAGCACCTCCCCATCTCCCAGCCGTGTCTTCCTGGCACCAACTCCCCTCTTCCCAAAATATCCCCTCCACAAAGCTCTCACAGCTCAGGCTGCCCCGACAGTGTTCTCAGGGCGTTGCCTGCGGGCCTTCCCACTGAATTATATATAACACTTGGGTTTGGGGTGGGATTTTTGGGAAGGAAATCTGTTGCCAGGCAATGGAGCTGTGGCCCGGCTCTCTCCTCCCAAACTGAGACTTAAAAGTGTGTGTAAAATATCTGAGACATCTCAAGTGGGGTTGCAGGAGGCTGGATCACGGGAATGTGGTGGAAAAGCTTCTGCTGGGGTTGGGAGAAGGTTTCTCTTTCATTTTCCAGAGCCAAAGCTGGAAGTGGAGAGTTGTTTGATCCCAGAGGCAACAAGAGATATGGAGGATCATGAGAAATCCCCCAAGGGTTCCTGTGGGGAGTCCTCCCCATGGATTTACACCCAGGATATGTCCTGGACAGCATGTGTAAAAATCACTGGGTTTTCCCCCAAAAGGAGGGAGGGATCAGCCCCACCATGGAAATATTGGGGGGTCAATCTCAGCACCACGAACTGGAGCATGAACTTCAGCACCCACTCGTTAATCCATGGCACCCACAGTGGGTGTAGATGAAGCAGAGGGTCAATACTGACCCATACCCCACAGCTGGGGGCTGATAGAGCCCGTTGGCCTTCCTGGGAAAGCTCCAGTTGGAATTACAGCACCAATCCAGGGAGTGACTCCATCCTGATACCGATGAGCATCGCCCACGCCACAGCCCCGGGTGGGAGCCCCTGTTTTGCTCCAGGCCTGAAACAGCCCCACAGGAAGGTTTCACCTGACAGCAATCCAGAGGGATACAAAGTTTTCCTGATGTTTTCCCCAGCTGTTCAGCTCGGGAGGGAAATCCCACCGGCGTGCTTTCCTCATTAACCACTGTCACATTTTCCAGGCAGAGCCTCGGTGTGCCAGGCGCTGATTTGCATCACCAGATCACAAGGATGTGACCTAATTAAATTTCAGCTCTTTTTAATATGATTTTCATACTCGGCAAGGGTTGTTTTTTTTTTTTTTGGACCTGTGGAACCAGCTGTCTCGGCAGGGATGTTTCAGGCTTGGAATGGAAGTGGAGAAAACATCTCATTTCCCACTGGGAGTGGCTGTGGAGGCGAGCTCTGGGGTCTCTCCAAAGCCTCTCTCTGCTCCCAAAGTTTGATTCACAAGAGTGAATCGTGTTGTTTTTTTAGGGCAGATTTTTTATTATTATTTATGCACAGGGGAACATGTTACTCCCACCCCTCTTCCCATACAGATGGATTTAGGTCACGCTGGGAAGAGGGGTGGGAGAACCTGGAATGAACAACATCCCTCCTGGAATGAACATCCTTCCCAGGGCTCGGCGCTGGGTCTTACAAGATGCCTCCAGTCAAGACAAGCCCCATCAGACCCCTCCAAGGCCCTCAGCACAAGACAAATCCAACAATTCGATGCACCCAGACTTCCCCAGGAGTCTTTTAATCACCCAAAAATATTATTTTGAGTCTTATTTTTCCCTGGGAAGGACCCATTCACCAGTGAGGGTAACACAGGAGGGTATCCCAGCTGGTTTTTTGGCTGAACGAGTAGAATCCCCCGCGTTCTCCCGTTGCTATGGCAAGGGGGAGTGCTGGGATTTTTGTGCACGGGTTGGTAAATCCAGCCCGTTCTGCACGGCTGATTTGCCCTCCAATTAATTAAGGGCATTCTTCACTTCCCCTCGCAATTAGCATAAAGAAAACCCAATTAACTCCTGCACGGTGGACGCCGAGCGCCGCATTGGGCAGCGTGAAACCTTCCTGCTCTGCTGTGGGAAAAATCCCGTTGACCAAAGATTGTCAGGCTGATTATAGACCCCACACTGGTGCCCAGAGCTCGCTGTGTTGCCACCTCATCCCTAGGGAATCACCCAGTTTTCCCTGAGTGAATCACGTTCTTGGCTTTGCCAAACCCGCTGACGTCGGGGTTTGGCTGCGAGCTGGGAATTCGGGTGGAAAAGGAGATTTGGGTGGCAAAGGAGATTTCTGGCCATCCTCAGGCAGCCTGGTGCCTGTGTGTCCCCTCCTCCCACAGCTCCTGGGCCGTGGTGGTCACTTTGCCCAGTGCCCGGAGTAAAGGAGGTACAAAAGGGCACCTCCACTACTCCTCATCCCTTGGCCACCCATCCTCCTTTTTTAATGGCTGAAGTCATGAGTCTGGGAGCAGTCTGGGAGCAGTCTGGGAGCAGTCTGGGAGCAGGCTAGGAGCAGAATCTGGGAGCAGAGTCTCTATGTCCGTGGCATCCACACCCCAGCAGCCACGCCCATAATCCCTGCCATGAGGTGCAGCAGGTATTTCCTGTTCCTGGACTGCTCTGACTTGCCCTGCATGGCTCTGGCTGCCCCGAGCAGCTCCCAGCTCTCCCAGATGGATTTGGGTCCTGCACGAGCAGTGTGGCTGCAAGGATGAGCTGTGCTCTCTCCAGTCTCCCAAAATAAATATGGGAGGAGGGAGAGGATGGCAGTGCCCTGCCAAGATAATGGGTGAGAGGTGACACGGTCTGACCTGGCTCCTGCTGCCTCACCAAGTCCTCAGGATTTGCCCCCAGGATTGGCCTCTGGAATTCCCACACTGCCACATGTTGAATTTGCCTCATTCCAGGGGATGCCCAGGTGGTCTCTGAGCAGGGAGGTGATTTGGTGACTTCCAGGTACTGTCCTACGTTGCTCTCTTGCCTCCATTGGCTTCTGAATTTTGGTTTGGTTGGACAAACCATGCTCTGGCTGCTTTGTCAGCTCCCAGATGACCCAGAGCAGACCCAGTGTCCTCCCCAAGCCAGGAATTGCCAAGAATCCCAAGTGCTGGCACCACCAAGCTTTTTTTTCCTGCTAGTTTAACACTATTTAGATGTTTGTGTCCAGTGCACTGGGCAAACCCTGGGTTTGGATGCAGACAGAGCAGCCTCCTTCCCACAAAGGCACCCGGAGCATCCCACATTTCCAGCACCGAGCTCTGAGCCTGAGGAGAGCTGGATCTTTATCCATGGAGGGGGTCAATCCCATGTCCCCCACACCCTCCCCAGGGCCACCCACAAGGCTGTGACAAAGTGATCACACCGACCACGATTACACCGACTGCGATGACAGCGACCATCCCAAACATCCAACCCCGACCACGACATCCAACCCTGTCCTGTCCTGTCAGCCCCTGCCAATAATCCCCGGGGACAAAAGACCCCGAGGGCAGCTCCCGCCCACGCCTGTAATTCCTCCCCTTCACTCTAATCCCCAGCCCTTCTGTCGCAGTGGCCAAATCCAATTAACCGTGCAAGGATCGCACTCCACCGGCGTTCAAACGGAGCTGCGGGATCCCTCGGGATGGGTGGGGTGGAGAGGAGCCATCCCTGCCTTGAGTGGGGTTTATTCCCGAAAAAGAGACCTTCTGAGAGCTGGGAATTGTGTCTGGGCAAGGTGTGAGGGAGGAGAGGTGGTCTGGGATTTGTGGCTGTTGCTCTGCTGGGGGTGACTCTTTTTTCCCATTTTCCCAGTTGGCTTGGTTGTGGTACCAGCTTCCAAGGCCCCACTCCAAACACTCCTATGGGTCCTACTCAGCCCCCAAGACTTAATATCCACTTGCTCGGGGTTTGCCATGAGCCTCTGAGCTCTATTTCATGTCTGGTTGCAGAGGAAGATGCTCTGGTCCACTTCCAACCTGGCATGGAGGATGCCTGGGGATTGGAAGGATGTTCTCTAACCTGGCCACACTCCCAAGGGTCTCAAGTTCTTTTCCCATGATCTGGTTTGCCAAAAAATGGAAAAAGGACTCAGCATGGAGGTACCACAAATTCAGGACAGTCCCAGTGAACCCCCACCAGGAACAGGGTGCAGCCAAAGAAACACTCAAGAGTTTGGATTTGCAGCTTTTGCCAGGCTGAACTCGAGCTGCAAAACTGGGATGCGAAATCAGATAATTTTGGGATGGCGAAGCTCCTAGGACAGAAAGAAGGAGGGGGACAAGGGGAACTTTGCAAGGTTGCAAAGGCAGCAGGACAATGAGGAAGGGCTTTGGTGGGGACCATGGAGGATGTGCCAGGGAGATGCTGCCTTTCTGGACACAGACTGGGTAAAATAATAAATGATGGCTGGCCCCAGGTGGCCACAGAAGGAGCAGGCAGTGCCTTAAATGAGGCGGAGAAACACGTGGAAGCGGAGGCTGAGTCCAAGGGGACGAGGTCCAACCGGCCAGGGGATGGCTGTGGGCGGCACATTGACCACTGGCAGCTGCTCCGAGACCTGAGCTAATGTTTAGCTTTGGACTTTGCCAAGTTGTCCAAGGGGTAAAGGAGGAGGAGGAGGAGGGCGGGTGACCCATGAGGGGCGGAGGGTGGCTGTGAGCTGGGACAGTGCCCAGGGCTGTGACTCCTGCACGAGCTCTGGCTCAGAGGGAGCTGATTCTGGGTGTAGTTTCTACTGGTTTGCTCCTGGTTCAGCAGGACGTTCCCTGACGAGGCCTTGCTGAGCTCCTCCATTTAGCTCAGCTCTTCTGATGTATTTTATTCCCAACACACCACGCTCCAGACAGCATTTGCAAGGGCTGCACTGAGGGGACACTGTCGTGGACAGGGCGAGGAGCCTGGTGGCATCACTGACAAAGCTGCAAACGTGTCCCCAGCGCTGGCCCAGGGCTGAGCACGTCCCATTGGCCTGGATAACCCACCCTGGGAGGCACCTCATCTCTATTTAAACCCCCCTCTCCTGGGATGTAATTAAGGACGTGTCTATTAATTGCTGTGTCACATCAGCACGGATCGTCCCTGTCACCACCGGCGCTCCCTGGGCAGCTCCCACTGGACCATTGCCATGTGTTTCCATGCCCATCACCTCTACCCTGCAGCATCCCAAACCTTCCTGTTTTTGAGTTCTACCTTCCCAGGCAATTTTGCACGGCTACATTCTCCAATCCCAGATTATTCTAATGACACCGTGGAAGAGCTAAAAATAGGAGAAAGGCATTTTCTGCCTCTCCCCCACCAGCTGCTGTCGGGAGCGCGGGGACGGCACCGGCAGTGGGAGCCTCCGAGGTGTTTGCAGGGAGCGTTTGGAGAGTATCACACCTCCCCTTTTTCTTCCCAGCCCTGGATCTTTAAATATCTGGCCCAAATCCACACAAGCCTGTAGATGCTTAACTCCTTCCTTGCACTCAAATCCGAAGGAAATTGGGCACCTAAATGGGATGGAGGACACGAGGTGGTGGGTGCAAAACACTCCTGAGTGTGCCAAACCTGCAGGAGTGACTCAGCCACGGCGTGGGTGGTGGGGATGGGGTGGTGGGATCCTCCTGGCTTCCCTGGGGACCTCCTGGCTCCAAAGGGAACCTCCCAGCTCCTGTTGGATTCACAGAGCTTGCCTGTCCCATCCCACTTGAATTCCTCTCCTGCCAGGGCTCTCGGATGTCTCAGGATTCTGAGAAAAATGGGTCCAGCAAGCACTGGAAAATGCTGTGGGAAGCAATCTCTGAATCCACGCTGCTCTCCCTAATATGCACATTCCGAAAAAGTGAGGTACTCTCCCAAAAAATGGTGCACTCCCCAAAAAAGTGATGCCCTGCCCCAAAACCAGCCATGCTGGATTTAGCACCTGAACATGCTTGGCAGGGTGAAGCAGCAGCCTGGGGGCAGCTGTTCCAGGTTATTTCTGGGGTTTTTTCAAATTTAAAGCATCCTATGACATCCCATTCTCATGGAGGGTGGCTGGAGCTTGGGAATCCACAGGGAAATGTGGACAACATCCCTCCACATGGCTCTTCCAGCCCTCAGAGGCCACCAGGCATCAGCTGGGTCAGGCTGGCACTGCTGGGCTGGGCAGGGTGAGCAAAACCCACAGAAACTGTCACCAACAACTTCATCCATGGCTTCAGACCGGATTCCCGGAGCCTGGGCTGGGCAGGGTGAGCAAAACCCACAGAAACTGTCACCAACAACTTCATCCACAGCTTCAGACCGGATTCTCGGAGCCTGCACTGGAATGGGAANGCTGGGCTGGGCAGGGTGAGCAAAACCCACAGAAACTGTCACCAACAACTTCATCCATGGCTTCAGACCGGATTCCCGGAGCCTGGGCTGGGCAGGGTGAGCAAAACCCACAGAAACTGTCACCAACAACTTCATCCATGGCTTCAGACCGGATTCCCGGAGCCTGGGCTGGGCAGGGTGAGCAAAACCCACAGAAACTGTCACCAACAACTTCATCCACAGCTTCAGACCGGATTCTCGGAGCCTGCACTGGAATGGGAATGGGAAATAGGGGATGGCCTGCACTCTGGGCATAGAAACTGGTGCTGGCATGTGGGCACGGATGCATATGGGGTGGCAGGGAGCAGCCAGGGAGACATCCAGCCCCAGCACAGACACAACATTTTTTTCCCTCTTGGAACACAGAGATCCAAACCAGAGGGGGATTCAGCCCCTGCTCCAAGGATGTCAGGCCAGGATTGTGCTGCTGCTGAGCTGGAGGCGGGATGGGTTTCGGAGGCTGGGCAGAGTGGGAAGAGAAGAGGCCGATCCCTGCCCCACAGGGGGACAGAAACGCCGTGAGCCGGTGGCTGCCACGCGCCGGGGATTGCACTGGAGCGGAGCAGAGACGGATGAGTCAGAGGATTCGGGCACAATGGGAAGCGCGGGCTCAGCAGGGCCGGGGACATGCAGGGACAGGGACATGCCGGCGTGGGGATGTGTCGGGATGGGGCCTCAAGGCTGCCAGCGCTGCATCACCCTGAGCAAACCCTCCTCCAGGGCAGACACGGAACAGCGGGGAAAAACGTGGCTTTTTTTCCCGCTTGGTCGCAGTGAGAGGAAGGAAAAGGGTGAGCTCATGGCGGTGTGAATGGAGAGGGCTCTGCCACGCGTCCTCCCCGTCCTGCTGGCGGCTGGACACGGGGATGTCCTGCACTTCCCAGCTGGAGCTGGCAGGGTACCAGGGACCACATCGCAGCCCGGCTGCTTCCCCAAGGCACCCCCACTTCCCTCCTGCCCACTGCTGCCTTCTCACTTCCGCAGCCTTTCCCGTTTTATAGATTTCCTTTTTTTATAAACCCTAAAAAAGCAAACCCAGAAGAACAAGAGGGAGAAAGAAACAGCCACGCCAAAGCAGGAGCCCTGGCTCGCCTCGTGATCCGAGGCACCCCAACAAGCCCTCAGCTGCCCCCACATTCCATGTGGGAGCTGGTGAGGGCAGGAATAACTGGCACAGGATAATTACAGGGCTGAAGATGGAGGTGCTGCCTGTGGAGCACAGCCTCGGGCACGAGGTCCCACAGCTCACAGGGATGGGACAAACCTCCCATAGCAAACCCAGGCTGGACTCAGACATCCCTCCCACAGGGGAATTTGGGAAACATCCTCCAAAAACATCTCCACAGGCCAAAACAATTTGACAGAATTTCAGCCACTGCTTTCTCTGCTCATTGTTATCTTTCTTCCACTTCACACAGGATGGTGGCTGGGAGAAGCTGATCCTCAAAAGAAGACACTAAACTTGGACACAAATGTGGACCACCATCACCCTGGAGGTCCTGGTCACTCCCTGGAGCTGGGAGTGCCCAAACACTCGGACTTGGGGCTGGAAAGCACAGCTCTGGTTGCCCATGGGTGCAGGAACAAGCACTCCAGGGCCTCTGTGCTGCACAAACCTCACAGTTTGCATGGCCTCAGAAAAGAAACTTTCTTTTTTTGTTTCAGGATGTGAAAGGAGACCACAAGACCGCGGTCCCACGGCTTCCCCAGCCCGGGATGACAGGACACTGCACCAGCAGCAAGCAGATCAAACTGACACCATTTCAGGAGGGGAAGGCTGGGGTCCCTCTCCCTGCATCCCACACACTGTTTGGGCACTCACAGGGCAGTGCTGGAAATGTGCCAGGCCAAGGAGCCACATCCACACCACCACTGCCACTGAATGTCCCCATCTCCCAGGTCAGGCTGGCAAAACACCTGGGGTTTGAAATCATGGAATCCCTGAATGGTTTGGGTTGGAAGGGACCTCAAAGCTCCACTCCCTGCCATGGGCAGGGACATCTTTCACTGTCCCAGGGTGGTCCAAGCCCTGTCCAACCTGGCCTTGGACACTTTCAGGGATCCAGGGGCAGCCACAGCTTCTCTGGGCACCCTGTGCCAGGGTCTCCCCATCCTCCCAGCCAGGAATTCCTTCCCAATATCCCATCTATCCCTGCCCTCTGGCAGTGGGAAGCCATTCCCCCTGATCCAGGCCCTCCATGCACTGCCCACCTCCCAGGGCCCCATGAGGTGGGAGGCAGGTGCAGCAGGGATGGGAGAGCCCCCAGCTGTGATCTGTCACTGAGTGAGTGACTGTGTCACCGTGCCCTTGTCACTGTGCTCTTTGCTCCTCAGCTCCTCAGGAAATGGCACAACAGCAGCAGCAGCCACAAAACCAACCCAAGACACCATTTAATGGAGCTGTTTGCCCATGTACCAGGAGCCCACCACAGCTGGGGGGAGCAGGAGCAGATCCACAGGAATAAAAAAGCCCTTTTCCAACACTCTCTCTTACTAAGGCAAGAAGTATCATTTTCTAAGAGGAGAATCCATTTGTCCAGGATTACATGCCATGGAAAATGATTATACAGCTGGGGAGGACACTTTCCCAAGCAAAGCCACCAGCCCTGTGGGATGTGTGGGAGAAGGTCCTGACCTCACACAGTCCCAGGGGGCTCTGCTGCAGCACCGGGAATCACTCATGGATGGCTGGATCTGGACACCGGCACTTTCTGGCAGCTACCCTGCATCTCCTGCTTTTCCTAGAAAAGGGAAAAATAGCCATGGAGCAGCATGGGGCCTGCACTTTCTGAGCTGTGTTGTGACTGATACAACGACAAGAAGCCATCAGTGATTTCTGTGGCTGGTGCTGAGCTGCCATCACACACTGTGCTCCCTCCTGGACCACGCGCCCTCGATCCAAGCGGAACTGGAACAGCTCCAAGGCTGTCACAGCCACGAGTGAGCAGCCCAGCAAAGCCCCAGTGGGACCACAGGATGATGGCACTGCCATTGCTGTCACCAGAGGGACAGGACAGAGCCACCCTCCAGGGCTGCGGGCTCACCCAGCACAGGAGCACCGTGGCTCTCCCAGGAAAATCCCGCGTGACCTCCGCACCCACAGCCCACACAGTTTCCCATCGCTTGAGCTGGTGTTGAAATCACGCCAGAGAATTACCCATGATTTAAGCATGACTTTAGGCAAATGCCTCAGACTCCCAAACGCCTCTGCCTGTGGCACCAAACCAGCTCCCACAGCAGCAGCAGCACAGGAAGGTTTCCTGCTCTCTCTTGTGAGGATGTAACCAAATCTCAGCAAGGTGAGGCACAGGGTGGCTACTCAGCTGGGATCTGGTGGATTTGGTGCTGCTGGTTCCCACCACAGCCTGCCTGAAGGCAGAGCTCAGAGATGTGCTCCCTGATGTGAAGAGAGCTGGGACAGATTTGGGCTGGCATGGCAAGAGGCACTGCCAGGGATAGTTCTCCAGAATACGTGCTGTGCCCCAGAGGCTCGGCAGATCCTGACTCTGTCACAGCCAGACCTCTCCAAAGAGCCCCTGTGTTTAACGGAAGTGGCACTAAAACACATTCTCTCTCCAAGGAAGCAGGACAAATCCAACTGGGACAAACAGGACAGGTGAGAGAACAGAGAGGCTGGCAAGAAGCAGGATCACCACCTCCCTCGCATCCCGTTTTCCATGAAGGCTCCACACCCTCTCCTGGTTCAGAGCAGGCAACCACCAGCCTCTCCAGACACAACGGAGCTGAGCCCCAGCAGGATCCCATCCCCCTTTCCAAAAGCCCTTTTGTCTCCCCAAAAAGCAGCTGTTTCACGTGGTGGCTCTAGGGACAGGCGGCCCCTCCCCGCTGCCCTGGTTAGCGGCAGTTTCCTCTCCACAGCTGCGGAGGAGCAGCAGCAGTTGGGTTTTACATCCCCCTCGCTGAGTGCAGCCGGTGACGGGAGGTGACGCATGGGGTGACAACACCCAGCCCTCTCCCACGAGGTCCCTGTCACCCAGGGACAGTCACAAACCCCAGTGTTGCAGGCCCGAAGCTGAGGGCACAGCAGAGCAGCGGCCAGCAGGGAAGAAAAAGCACAACTTCCTCCCTTTTTCTTCTGAAGAAGAGATCCGAGCCCTGTGCAAAAGGAAGTGCTGATAGCACGTGTCCTGTAGACAAAACACAGTTATTCCATCAGCTCCAAACCTTTGGGAAAGGCTGCTCCCCTCTGCATCACCCCCAGCACCAGGCAGGGTGTCAACGTCCCAGTGTGACACCACCCCTTTGCGCTTTGGGACATCATCCCTACCACTGCTGGGATTTGGGGATCTTCTCCTCATTTTTCTGGAATAAAAGCTTCCAGCCGGGAAGCCACGTTGGTGTAAACATTCCAGTGAATCCCTTCCTGCAGGCCATTGGGTAATTAGGGAGCTCTTTTCATAACGAGGTAACAAATAACACGTGTGGTTTGACAAATTAGGTTCTCGCGTTCGCTAATCATCGCCGCCGCGCTCGGCAAGCCACGACAGCGTTTTAGGATGTGGGAAGTTTGCAAGGAATTCTCTTGCTGGAGATAAAGGGAGCCTGAACTCAGGGCAGGTGCAGAAAACTCCTGGGAGCCTGCAAAGAAAGCTCTTCCCAACCCAGCAGTTTTTTGGAGAAAACCCAGCCCCAGTAACTCGTGCCTCTGTCACAGACCCAACTTTCACAGCTGCTTCCACCACAGAAAAGTGAGAATTCCTACAAAATTCCTCCTCCAAGCCACCACTGTGCTCCAAGAGGCAGAAACACCGACAGCCACAAGGAACCTGCTCACCAGAACAACTTGAAGGTGTCAAACTTGAACTCTGCGGATTTTTACACAGGTGAAAAAAACATAAGGCAGAAGGATTTTTATCTGTGCAGGAATCTCCACCACGACAGCCCCAGCTCCTGGAATGAGCCTCCCAGGAGGGAATGAGCCTCCCAGGAGCTCTGGGAATGACACAGGAACCATAGGATGAAAGAACAACCCACCATCCAAGACCCATCTCCCGTGCCAAAGTTTTATTGACCGGCCGGTCGAGCCACTCCCAGAGTTTTCCCCTCGCGGAGATTTCAGCGCGGTGCCCTCGGATCGGCTCGGAAGCTCAGGAGCGCTCCCGCAGCAGCTGCCCAGCAGAGGCACCGGCACACGCCCCCCGCGCTGCTCCGGGGGATGCTCCAGCTCCATTCCCCGCCTCCCGGGCCCGCAGACACGGCCAGCCCACAGCTGTCCTGCCGGAAGGCGCTGTCCGACACCTCGGCTGCCGAACCCCGTGCCAAGTCCGGCAGCGAGAAGCTGCTTGGTGCAGATCAGTCACAACCACACTGCAGACAGTCCCTCTGTGGTGTTTTCCTATCCCCTCTCCACCTTCTCCAGAGCTCTGCCAGGGGACAGATCCTGTGGTCAAAGACCTCACGATGGGAAATTCTGTCAAGAGATTTTCACAAAGATGACAGGTTTTTAAGTGGCCTGGTTTTGTTCAAGAGCTGAGCCTGCACGTTGTGTCAGCACAATATGCAAAGTATTTTCTTCACGCTTCATCAGTTAACCCAAAAATGATCAAAGCAATCCTGGCTGAGCATCACAACTAGAGCTTGGTTTTGGGGAGAGGGTGGCACAGCAGAGCCCACAGTGCCAAAAGCAGCACTGGGCATTTTATTTTTATTACTTTGGTGCCTCCCAGCTCCACTTTGGAGATCCCGCCCCACCAGAGCATGGAAGCAGGAGAAGTGTGAAGCTCAAAGGTGGTGCTGAAGAGGAAGGCTGGCACCTGGAGCACCAGGTTTGGGAACAAAGCAGCTCCTTTGTACAGCAGGGATCCAGGCTGTGGTTCCACAGGGTCCCTAATGACATTTCCCAGTCAGTCTGGAGCTCCACCTCTGGAACGCTCACACTGTGCCAAGGAAACAGCAGCTCTGGGAATTCCTGGCAGCAGTTGCTGTGCTGGTGCCACGAACCATTGCAGTGGAAGGTGTCCCTGCCCACAGCAGGGGGTGGAACAAGATGAGCTTTAAGGTCCCTTCCCAATAACCCAAAGCATCCTGAGATTCTGTGGACCTACCGTCTGCTTCCTGTGGATGTTCAAAATGTGGATGTCCTCGCTCCGATACTCCTCGTCTTGCCTATCCAGGGGGATCTTTTCCAGCTCGAAGTCCCTCTGAAGCAGCTGGTTACCAGAGAACCCACAGAACAGTTCCACAAAGGCCTGCACAAGCATTCCAGACATCCCCTCCCCATGCAGCACTTCACCCTTGTCTTAAATACTCCAGCACCAACCCTAAGCTACAGACACCTTGCAAGACTCCAGAAAAATCTATTTAAGCTTGTGGTAAAACACTTCTGGGGGGATTTAAAAGATGTGTGGATGTGGCACTTGGGGACATGGGTTAGCGGTGGCCTTGATGATCTCAGAGGACTTTTCCAACCTAAATGATTCTGTGAATCCATGATTTTGCTTCCTTTAATCCCTGAAGTGCTAAGCCAAACCACAGCACCTGCCTGGCTGCCAACCTTCTCAACTGAAAGGGAGAGAAAAACACAGGCTAAAACCCCCCAGCATTGGCTTTGGGATGTGCTCAGATTGCCTGGGCTGAACCTGGCAAGCCAAGGAAGGAAATAAATCACAAAAAAAGCAGGAATCAGCCAGTAACACCAACACCTGTTGTGTTTATTGTGGGACCAGCACCTCAGCAAAGCTGAGCTCAGTCCTCCTCACAGCCAGGGCCCCACAAGAGTGTGAGGCACTAATTATCAAACAGGTGTTTTGATTAACATGTATGAAATCCCCGGGAATTCTCACCCTTTCCCTTCTTTGGCAATATTATAGTTCTTTCATATAATCCAGTACTCTAGCACAAGAGCTGCCTTTCCACAGCCAGCACAGGTGCAGAGTTAATCTGCACTGACCATCATCCCCACATAGGTGTTCCCTGTGTTGCTTTTCCTCACCTGCACACAGGGTCAGCTGGAATATTCAATTAAAACATCTACTAATAGGCTCTTATTAGAGAGAAGGATTTTTTCCAGAAGCAGCTTTATCGTCAAGGAGAGAGTTTTGAGTTCCTGAGCAAAACTTCGTATTTTCCCCTCTGCTTTCAACGGAACAGCCTAAAAGAAAATGTGTTAAAAATCACTCACTTCAAAGTATTTTCTCTCAATTTCAGGGTTCTTCCCCATAGTCCTCTGTTCGTAGCAGCACAGGACACAAGTGTCAGGGCCAGTCAGGTCCTTCAGGGTCTTCAGCAACGGCTCCAAGGACTGCCCAAAAAAAGGTGAAACATTTCCCACTTGGATTTCAAGTTCATTTCGCTGGTTACGATACCCTCGAGCTAAAGTCTTCACCCAAGAGAGAACTTCCCAGTTTTGCTTTCCAGGGAGTTATTTTTAGCACTTTAACTGGGACAAGAAGAACATGGGGGGAAAGCTGGGAAGCAGAGGAGGAAGGGGGACTCACAGGAGAAGAGTTTCACAGACTGACCAAGAAAACTGAGCTGGATTCCAAGCCAGAAACATCCCACACTGCTGAGTGGGCACTTCCTTGAGGCACACAACAGTGAGTACTCCTTGGTGAGCTTCAAAAGTGAGAGTTTTCTCAATTATTCCTGGAGTATGGCTCAGATCCAGACCACAATGTAGGGAAATGGGACCAACAGGCAGGGACTCAGTGCAAGGGGCTGGTAAAGCCATTGGCAGGGCACTGGGACATGGGGCTTCTCAGGTTATTTCCCTTTTCCTGCAGCTTCCCTCAGCTCTCTGTGCATATCCTACAGAGCTCCAGCTGAGGACACGGAGCACACTACAACAACCACTCAGCTGGAGCAGGATTTCTCCTCTTGCCTTCCCAAGGAAACCATGAGGAGAACACAAATAGCAGATGTTAATTTCATTTTAAATTTAATTTACCAATGGTTTCAACAGTTCACATTTTGCTTCACCATTCCCAATGTAAAAAAAAAAAAAGGAGAGAAGGGGAGGCACAAACATTCAGTTTGGGATTTTTAACATAAAAATAGTCTCTGGTTCTATCTCAAATAGCCTTACATCTATTAAAAATACCTTTTCTAGTCCTGTTCTCCATATTCCCCTAAACCACAGGGTCCATGACACAAGCACAATATTTATCTGAACACTTCTCATACCGAACACAGTGATCTCACCCCCTTCCCACAGAACTTTTCTGTAGGGGTTTAGTAAAGTCTTCATTTACCTCCTCATAGTAAATGCAATCAGCCATGAGTATATAATCGGGGGGAGGCTGAAATTCTGTTACATCTTCACCCCTAAAAAGAACAAACAAGAAAAAACCAACAAAAAGTGAAAATAAGCTTTAGTAATAGCACATACAACTAAAGGATTGAACATAAAGTTAACTACTGTGTTCTCATATTAAGGTTCCCTCTCACAGCAGTGTTTTGAAGCTATTTAGGAATTTAACAAAGCCAGTGCAGAATCCCAGAGCGGTTTGGGTTGGAAAGGACCTTAAAAATCATCCTGTTCCACCCCCTGCCATGGGCAGGGACAACTTCCACTATCCCAGGTTGCTCCAAGCCCCATCCAACCTGGCCTTGGACACTTCCAAGGATCCAGGGGCAGCCACAGCTTCTCTGGGAATTCCATCCCAGCCCCTCCCCACCCTCACAGCCAGGAATTCCTTCCCAATATCCCATCAAACCCGACTCTTTTTCAATCTGAACCCAGGAGCCCCGTTAAAGCTGAACAGAGACATTAAATAAAGGCTCATACAAACCATTTCAGTACCTTGGCTCGGACGGACCCTGTGACCAGGTGCTTGTTGTTCTCAATATTAACCATCAACAGCTCCTGCAGCTCCTCCAGGTCTGTGACCGTCACGTTCGCCCTGTAACACACACACACACGGGCTTAGGGAATAACGCAAAGGCTGGGGACACTCCGCAGAGCATAAAAAACAGGGTTTAAAGGAACCGCAAGTGTCTGAGGGAGATGATAGCGCCGGGCACGACTCCCGCTCACCCCAGCGTGGCTGCCATGATGCCAACGGCGCCGGTGCCCGCGCCCAGCTCCAGGACGTGGCGGCGGGCGAGGGGACAGGCTCCGGTCTCCAGGAACTTGGCGAGCACCAGCGCAGCGTCCCACACCACACAGCCCACGCCGCCGGCCGCCCGCTGCTCCAGCCTCAGCGCCGGCCCGTCCCGCCGCTCCAACTCCCTCACGAAGCCCGCCATAGCCGCGGCTCTGAGGCGGCGCGGCCCCTCCTCATCCTCCCTCCGCTCCGCCCGGCGGGAGGAAATGGCGGGCGGGCCGTGAGGGGACGCCGCTGCCCGCCCGCGGTCCGGGGGTGGGAGAGGCTCCGCTCTTTGAGCACGGAGGCTTTTCCAGGCGAAATGATTCCAGGATTCCTCCAGCCGTGTCCTTGAAGGAGAGCGGAGCCCTCAGGATGTCATTCCCTGTAGCCGCTCCCTCATCCCTCCTGACCAGCTCCAACCTGAGCCCTCGTGAAGGTTTTGTTATAAAACGCCTTCATACAACTTACAAAAGGTATTAATAAACCTGCAAAAGTCCTAGTAAGTCTACTAAAAAGATCTTAATAAACGTACAAAAAGGCTTAATAAAAACAAAAAAGGTCTTAATAGATTTACAAAAAAGTCTTAATAAATTTACAAAAAGGTCTTAATAAATCCACAAAAAAGTCTTAATAAATTTACTAAAAGGTCTTAATAAACCCACGAAAAGGTCTTAATAAACCCACGGAAAGGTGTTAATGAACCCACGAAAAAGGTCTTCATAAATCTGTGAAAAAGGTTTTAACCTACAGAAAAGCTGTCAGCCTACAAAAAGGTCTTTACAAAGCTACAAAAAGGTTTTAATAAACTCACAAAAAAGGTTTTAATCAAACAACCGAGTTGATTCTGCGTCAACATCTTGAAAGGCAAAGGATTTTTTCACCCCCGTTGGATATGTGGAAGAAAGGGGTTTTTTTACTTTATTTCTTCATTTCTTTTGGACCAATGGGAGGCCTGGTGGTGGTTGGCAGATTCCTCTTGAGGGGAGGCTCATCTTCCTTGGGAAAAAGTTTTCTGAGAAAATTGCCTTTTCCCACACAAGCCAACTTCAAACCCAAACTTCACATTTTTCCCCTCCAGCAGTTTTTTTTGTTGTTGTTGTTTTTACCTATCCCTCTAATTATGAAGGAACCGAAATGTTAATTTACTGCTCTCTTGGCATTCCTTGAACCACCCTGGTGGGAATCTCACTGCCTTTGACCATTTTTCCATGGCCGTGTTATATTTTACTATGGATTATTCAAAATGGTTCTGGCATAAACACTTGTACAGGAAGGCATAAAGCTGACATCTGTATATTCTAAAATGTGGGAGAGAATTTTTTCCTCTTCAACAACACACAAAAGCCTGAAAAAATATTATTCCTTGTTTAGCAATAGGCGCTGGTGGGGACTTCAAAAGAGTTAATGCAAAGAATCTGCAAAAGAATTCCACTTTTTCAAGTGAATGTCCACTTCCTACCCGCACTCCCAGTTCATCCATCACAAATCTGGGATTTCTTGAACCTTACTTCAGTAAAATGAAGCAGCTCTCCTATAAAAAGTGCGTTCTGCCCCTTGTGTGAATGGATTCCACCCCTCTTTTTCCTCAGGGACGGAGCATGGAGGGGACAGGCAGTAGAAAGATTGTCTGAGAGATGGAAAAACACAGCTTCCCAGGAGAAAACTGGGGGATTCTTGGGGTGATCCTGTGCAGGGCCAGGAGCTGGACTCGATGGTCCTGGTGGATCCCTTCCAACTCAGGGTATTTCTAATGAACATCCCTCCTCAGTCATATCCTCCTCTCCCTTCCAAAAAGGAGAATTTTCCAAGTGGAATGCCCAAGACAATGGCAGCAGTTTAGGCAGACTGATGAGAAGCTGCAGTCTGATTTGGAAGCCTGGGATGGACCCAACCCTCAAAGGCAGAAGGAGAACCAAAGTGAGGCCAGCAGCATGGAAAATTGGGGCATTTTGTATCGTCAAAAATGCAATTCCCAACCTTGTCCTTGCAAGGAACACGCACTGCTCGAGCTCTTAAAAATTAAGACTGGGGTGATTTATTAATCTTGTTAAGAACTCTGATACAAAGCACAGTAAAAGGCCACAAACCAGTAAATAAAATGTGGCTTGTGAAGGCCACTTTATAAATGCTGCTACAGAACTACCAGTACAACCGACTCACTCTCGCACCAGCTCAAACACGGGAGTTCGACTGGCAAAGAAAAGTTCCATTCACTTATCAGTTTAAAAAGTTTAATAAAGCTTTAAGTGTTTGCTGGTTTAAATGCTACCAATTTCCAAAGTGGATTCACGAGTTAAGTGTAGATCTAAAGGAAGTTATTAGGTCTGGAAGGCAAGACTGTTCCCAAGCCAGAGGAAAACGCTGCTGGCTGGATACAATCCCAGGAGTAGCAGACTGTGTTATAGGCCTCGAAGTCAACTTCAATTTATACATGTGATTAGCATATCTGTAAATATACAATATAAACAATTGTACAGGCGCATAGCTTTGTTCTCCACAACAGTAGACAAACTCTTTAGCTTAAGACACCTTCGCCTACCAAAACAAAAAAAGGCACATCTGAACAGGATGCACGTGAAGTACTCGGGATCCTCCCCAATATCCGAGACGGGTACTCCTCCTTCATCCTTTCTCCAAATAACCAAGACCAACCGAATATTTTGGTATTTAGGTTTCAACCTATTTTTTTTCTTTGTCTTCAGCAGCAAATCAATGGCAATTAAGACATGGCATGAGAATATTCCAGGAAAGGAGCTGTCACTCAGGAACCTCCAGCCTTAACACCAAGGCAAGTGGGCAGAGGTTTCAAATCTGTGACGCTCTGTATCCTCGTGTTGTGTGATCATCCCATTGCTGGGTTTCTTTAATTAAAAAAAAAAGGCCACTAGTGCTCAAATTTGAAAAAAATTCCACAGACGCACCTTTTTTTTGGCTCAGTGCAATTAAATGATGTCAGTTTAAATTCACTTAGTGTAGTTTAACAGTGCAAAAGGTCTATTTTGTGTCCTGGCAGAACTGTCGGCACTGAGGATGTGAACCAAGGCAATGCTGCTGCTCACCTGAGGGTAATGCTGTCCAACCACACAGGTTGGAATGTGTGTAGTCTGAATTTTTTCCAATTTAAACCTTTTTTTTAATCTTTTGATCAGCAGCACTTTAAGAGCATAATTTGTGAAAATACTAAAAATACACTGCCTTTTTTTTTTTTTTCCTGAATAAATTAAAAAAAAAAAAAAAGAGGAACTTTACAAATACTATTCCAGTGTCAATGACTACTATGGCTAAGGTCATTGAGGAGTTTCTGCATTTTCTAGCAAAGACAGTCTGTGCAAAGGAGGGTGGGAGAGCTCCCTTTTGTAAGTCTTTGGTGGCAGTTTTGGTAGCTGAGGGCTGGAGTTGTGCCGGGGTGGCACGGGGGGCACGGGCGGCTGGGCCAGGTTGTTGTGGCTGGCGCTGATGACGCAGCAGCGGCGCAGGACCCGGGGAGAAGGGGTGCTGGGAGGGGTGCCCGGAGAGCTGGGGCCGGAGCCGGCCTCCCGCAGCCACTCGGGATCCCGAGGGAAGCGTCCCAGCGGCGGCGGCTGCAGGTTCAGGGGGCAGTTGATGAAGTGCTCGGGCGGCCGCAGCGGCACCGGGGGTGGGGTGTCGGGGAGAGGGTCCCGGGGGGGTGGAGGAGGAGGGCTGTGCAGGGGTTGCTCCAAGGGGTTGGTGTAAGCAGGAGCTCGAGGTTGGATCTTTGGAGGCGGCGGCTGCCGAGGTGGAATTGCTGGAGGATCGTCGTCCGCCTTGGAATTTCCCTGCGGCGTCACGGAAGAAAAGAAGATGTAAGAAATGGAGAGCAGGGAATCTCAGAATGGTTTGGGTTGGAAGGGAAATTAAAGCTCATCCCATTCCTCCCCCTGCCAAGGGCAGGGACACCTTCCACCAGCCCAGGGTGTTCCAAGCCCTGTCCAACCTGGCCTTGGGCACTTCCAGGGGCAGCCACAGCTTCTCTGGGCACCCTGTGCCAGCACCTCCCCACCCTCACAGCCAGGAATTCCTCCCCAACATTCCAACTAAACCTACTCTCCTTCAGTTTAAAGCCATTTCCCTCGTCCAGATGTTTGGATAAAGAGACAATTTCAGACAGATGCAGAATTCTCCTGACCTCTGCTAGTGGTGGTGCTGTCAGAAACACGACAGCTGTACCGTTGATGAGAATGTGACCACTGATGCTGAAATTCCTAGCAGAGTTTGGACACTGGGAATCCAAAACTTAAAAAAGGGCACCTGGAGCTCTGCATCTCAAAGTCTTCTAGACTGACAGAGCCCTGTTTGGATCGATGGTTGGACTTGACAATCTTAAAGGTCTTTTCCAAGCTAAATGATTTGAGATATTCCCTGATGTATCCTCAAAATTACTCAATGCAGGACAGCAATACCTTAGCATTGGAAGCATCCTGATCCATCTTTTTTCGTGGAGGAAGTGGAGGAGGGTTCTGAGGCTCATCACTCAGTTTAGGGAAGCTCCCCCAGGAGCTGAAGAAAGTCTCTGGAGAGGGAAAAGCAGATCTTTTACTCCTTGTGCAATATCTGAAGGACATATTCTGGAATACTGAGCCAAACTCGAAGCAACTCAAATAAGATCTTTGTGCTCCACAGCAACATGAACCAGTAACTTCAGCAGCATGAAATTCTTTAATTCACTGCCTTAATCAGATCTAGGCCTCACAAAGTGTTCTCCTATGTCCAGTATCAAAGATAGGCATCAGCAGTCAGCAGGCAATGCTGAGGAACAGGAAAATAAATCAAGGGAACTCCAAGTGAGTTTTTACAGAGGGAGAAAAAAATCCTCAAATTAAGAAACAACACAACCCCCAACGTGTATTTGTGATTTCTGTCACACCTTTGCTTTTCCTCTTAGGAGTGCACTGAGCTCTGTGTCTACATCAGGCCTGTGCTCTCCAGCAGGAAATTAAATTAATCATATTTTAAAAAATGTATGTGGAATAAGTAAAAAGAACAGCTGGAAACACAGGTAAATGCAGGGTATCCCTCACAGGTGTGGTACAAAAAGTCTCTCTTCTTTCCCAGCAACAGAGCAGTTATTTTCACTACGCAGAATTAGGAAATTATCAAATGGCTTCATTTGTAGCTTTAGTCAAACAAAACAATCATCAAGGACATTCAGAATAGAAGGAAAATCATGTGAGAGCCTGGAGATAAAAACCCAACCCAAACCAAAACTAAAGCAGCAGTTTAAATTTTAGGCTTTACATTTTTTACTGGACATCTGATCTAAAAGGAACCCTTCTGAATGCAGCCCACATTCTCATCCCAGGTTTAAGATTTTAACTCCTTTTGAGCTCTCCTGAACCCAGGGAAGGCAGAGTTAAACATTTAACAGAGTTCCAACACTCACTCGACTGAGGCAAGTTCACGGGAGCGAAGATGCTGTTGTTACCTGGGAAATAAAAAAAATCGATTCAACAATTTCCACACAGAACCACTGCACTGCAGCACATAACAAACGCTTGAATAACCTTAGAGATCAGAAAAACCCCCAAGTTTATCTACTGCCAACATGAGTTACAATTTCTTGCATAAAACATTCCCGAACTGGAGAATTTAAATCATGCTGGGAATTAATTTAATTACTTAAAATTTTGCAATTTCTTTTTTTAAAGGCTGGCACACACCCCAGTACATTTGGGAAACCTGAGGGACAGCAACAATGATTATTAAAATGTATTTACCATAAGAACTGTTGAGATCAATGTCTAGGAACACGCTGAACTCCGAGGACGCCGACACCGGCGGCGTTGACGGGGTGTTGGGGGAGGTTGGTGCCGACACCGTTGTTTCATGCTCTGACTCTGTGATCCTGCTGAAACTTATCTTGCTGGGCTCCTTTTCCAGGGGCAGTGGGTGACTCCTCAAGGTGCCAGAGGTGGAGCCGTGCCTGCCCGTGTTGGGCCTTATCCCAGGGGATTTCAGGGGGTACGTTGTTTTCCTGGGCTGGGGACAGGGAAACTGTGAGCACTGCTGCCATTGCACACCTCAACATTCCCAAATACTGCTGCCATTGCACACCTCAACATTCCCAAACACTGCTGCCATTGCACACCTCAACATTCCCAAACTGCTGCCATTGCACACCTCAACATTCCCAAACTGCTGCCATTGCACCCCTCAACATTCCCAAACTGCTGCCATTGCACGCCTCAACATTCCCAAACTGCTGCCATTGCACACCTCAACATTCCCAAACTGCTGCCATTGCACACCTCAACATTCCCAAACACTGCTGCCATTGCACGCCTCAACATCCCCAAACTGCTGCTATTGCACACCTCAACATTCCCAAACACTGCTGCCATTGCACACCTCAACATTCCCAAACACTGCTGCCATTCCACACTGCAGCATTCCCAAGGCTCTGTGAGGTATTTTGAGAAGTATTTCCCAAAAACACCTCGAGGAGCAGTGCAGGGGTACAACTGATGGGAGGTGCAGTGTTATTTTCACAGCAGGAGTTTGCTGCCAAGTTATGGATGCAGCTGAATGAATCTTTTTCTCCCCACAAGTATGAAGAAGGAAGAGTCCAGTTTCTGCTGCCAGCCAGGAAAAAATACTGGGAAGAGCAAGTCACAACCTTGGGAAAGGGGAATTTACTTCAAGTGCCCCTCAGAGCTGCAGAAGAGCCTCAGAGCAGCACCACAGAAACAGCAAAACCACAGAGGATCATTGGGCACCTCCACACATCCAGGATCAAGGACACACTTGGGAACACACTGTCCATGTCCTCCAGCTTATCCAGGACAAAATTCCTACACCCAGCTCACTGTGTGGACAAACCCAGCCTGGTTAGGCTTGGGTGTAACCCAGCACAGATCAAAGCTGAGCCCTGCAAGGTGAAGTATGTCCCCATCCTGCAGCGGTGTCCAGCACATTACAGCACCCACAACTGGATTTTCCTGAAATTCCAAAAAGATTCTCTCTTTGGAAATCATGAGCTGGAAAGAATTCCTGCCCAGCTGACAGGCTGGCAGCATGGACTTCTATTTTTAGAGAAGATTTTAATAAAATTACTGTAAGAAGCACTTTTGCAACAGCAATTCCTGGCGTTTTCTTGCCACATTTGTAACATCATCTTACTCATTCCTCTAACAACAGATTGCAAAAATGATTTATAGCTCTCCCAAAAAATGAGACGTGTCTCCAGTTCCTCAGGCAATTACAACATATAAAAAACAAGTGCTCTAAATTGTGATTTTCCTGCTTAAAAAAGAACTCTGGGCTCCAGGAGCTGTTTTGTTTTAAACCAAAATTTTCTACTTCTTTAAATTGAACTGGATTTTCTTCAGCAAGAAGGTTGCACCTGGTAAAGTCTTCAATTTTTGCAATAATATCAAATATTTAGACAAAAGAAAAACAGAAATTAACCTAAAGAAAACTGAACATATTATGTATAAAAGTCATATTTAAATTAGTATCAATATAAGACTTCTTGATATTGTGAAATGAGAAATATTATTCCATATTTTATCATATGGTAAGAAATACTAATTTAACAGCAATATTTCAGGTTTGGGGGGGAAAAGTGAGTTTTAAAATAAGCCAAAGGTAATATATTTTAGTAGTGACAAACATCAGGAATAGAAGTATTTTAAAATCAATTTAGTTTCTTTTTAGCTGGAAAATCAGCTCATGATAAGGAATTCTGAAGAAAATATATGTGGCTTATTGAGTTAACCATGTATTACTTTCATAGTGGCCAGTGGGTTTTAGCCATTTAATTTAAAATAAATAACTCAGGAGCTGGACTCAATGATCCCTGTGGCTCCTTTCCAATTTAGGGTATTCTCTTGATTCCATGAAATTTCAGGAAAAAACTTACAAATCGAGGTGGTTGCTTGCAGTTCCGAGGTTCAATCTCTAAGGACTTGTTGAACAGATAATCTGTAAACTCTTTTTCTGGTATCTTCCCCATGGGATTGAGATTTTCAAAGAATTTCTGAATGAAGAAAGCACCAGTAACATTTCAAAAATAAATATACACAGAAAATTTTAACGCAATACTTGTAATCCACTGATTTAAAATCAAGTTTTTCACCACTTTTGGCTACTCCTTTGTGTGGTTCTTTGTTGTCTACCAGCCATTGCTCCCCCCTCTTGTGATAATCACTATTTATGCAAAATTAGGTCCAGTGCTAGAAGATTATTTGGCATTTTTCCCCCCTCTCCAATCCCCAAAGAGATATTTAATGGCTGCTCACCCGGATTTCTGGCTCAATCCGTAAGCAGTAAGGCTGGTTTTGATACTGCTGAATTTCTCCTGTAATTTCAGCCACTTTTCTCCTCTTACTGAAGTTAATTAATTCTTTCCCTTGTCTTTTAAGGAAGTCAGGATTCCCTTCTTCTGTCTTCAAGATATTTGTTAGGTATATTCCTGATTAAAGAAAAGCAGTTTTTAACCACACATCTGCAGCAAACTCAACTTCAGAGTGACACCACATAAAAAATTTGATGTCACTTACCAAAGAAAGGCACACAGGGGGGGTTGATTGACTTGAGCTTAGCTAAATACTTCTTAAAATGATCTTGGCTTAATTCTACTGCTTCATCCAAAACTCTTTTTTTCCTTTCCTGCAGTGCCTGAGTTGTCAAAATAAAAAAAAATAGGGATGAAAATCTTCTCAACAGCGTGGTTAGCAAATACAAGGCAATTCCCTGGCTCTCTTAGCAAAATTTGGGAATTGAAATGCAGGTTTCAAAGAACCTCTTGTGTCAATGGTTTGCTCTGGGTTACAGCACCCAACGATTCAGTCACGTGGATCTTGAGATTACTGAAAACAGATTATTGTTTTAACTTTAAATTCACAAAATTTGGTCTTTAATAAAAATTAAACATTCGATTTTAACTTAAAGGCCTCGTGCTGCCTTTCAGAGACACACAAAACTCAAACCATTTTATCACATTCTTCTTTTCCTGTTTTACTCCACGGAGGCTTTGCTGCCAACGATGGATTTCACTCCAGAGCTGTGTGACCCACGTCTGCACTCTGATTTAATTTCCTTCTCCACGCCCCAAACTCACCTCGAAGGTGTGATCCAGCCTGTACACAGAGACAGAGTTCACAGCACTGACAATCTCCAGAACACCATTGAAATTGTTGAGGTCTTGGAAAACCTGCAGGATTTCTATGATCCTGCTCAGCACAGCCACTCGCTCCTCAAAGTTCTCCGTTTCCACGATGCACCTGATCAAAAGATGGAATTTGAGAGATGCTGAGAAATAAAACCTGACACTTTGTGAGTTATTCAATCAAATTTTTTTCCAAGAAAACCCATCCAGCATGCAGGATTTTGGCTCTCTTTCCAGCATCTCAAGTACAAATTTATGTAATCACATCTTACATATGTTCGAGTTGGAAAGTCAAGGGGAGGATTTGGCAGAGCCTGTAAAAGAAACCAGCAAACCCCAAGTATACCCAGGGTAAAAGTGGTTAATGCCACTGCACTGCACTCACTTTTCAAACCAAAGAGTGAGATTTGTAGTGTGACGAATCATTTTCAAGAGATTTGGGGAGTTAATTTCCTTATCTTCCTTAGTCCACACACTGCCAACGAGTTCAGAAGGCTGCACAGCCCTGGGAATGACAAAACAGGAGGCAAAATGCTCAGTACAAATAAAAACTGTCATTTCTGTGTTTGCATTAAAAGATTATTTCTTCCCTTAATCATGACCTGATATTTCACAAATCCAATCCCACCTAATCTACTCCAAAACATGACTTAAAATAACTTTTTGATGAGTGCTCAAGTACAGAGGGCAATACATTTTTATCTTAATTGAAATTGGGTGGTTTTGAAGAAGCATTTTCAGATAAGAAAAATACAAAGGAGTCAGTTTGATTCTCTGAAAGGGCAAGAAAACAACTTAAAAAGAGTTACAAATTGAAAATAGGAAGGTGAAAACACTTGCAGCAACCAGTTGGTTTCAACACAAAACCTCCCGTCACTGAAGCAGGAACGGAATTTTATAATTTGAATTTTCAAAGACTTTTTTTTTGAATTTTTTGAATTTGAATTTTCAAAGAATTTTCAAAGAATTATCCTCCCTGCATTTATATTGTCACCAGTGCGATGTGAAGATAAAACCTCTTTATTCCACTCCTTTACATATTTTAACATCGAGCAAACAGCAAGGAAACCTCTTCCCGTAAACTCTGCAAGGGGCAGGGGATTTTTGAACCGATGCTGTGAATGAAGAGCATTTTCTTGGTGAAATAATGAGAATTAAAGCAGTGAGAGCTCAGCCTTGCCTGTACAGGTCGGACTCGAGCAGGGTGAGCTGCCGGGCGATCTCGATGGGGTGCAGGGTCATCAGGTCCAGGGCCTCGTTGTGCCCCACACGCCACAGGTGCCACTCCAGGGGTGGTGGTGGGCTCTCGAAGGTGATGTTGTGGCTGACTCCATCTGCCTGGGCTTTCTTCCTCTTGATGATCTTAGCAATAGACTCCACCCATTTCTTCATGGATTTTCCTGTAGGGAAATGATTAAAAATAAACCCCATGTGAGTTTTTGAATGCTGTTGTTGATGCCTCCTGCAGCCACCTAGAAACAGAGACTAGACAAGAGGAAGGGAATAAAGACAGGTATTTATTTGAAGGGCCTTCAAGGTGGACCCTGGGGGAGCCAAAGGCTGCTTCCAAAAATTGGACCCCAAGATGGACCCCAGGTCACGAGTTCTTCACACTTTTATAGGTTTGGATCATTTGCATATCAGGGTTAATTCTCCAATTAAAGCCCCAGTTTAACGATGTAACTCCCCTCAGCTTGCCCCCCCTAGAATCTTTAGTTTACACATTTTGGGCCTAAAAACAGCCTGGCTGTCCTTGAAGGCAAAGCCTGGAGAGGCTTTGTTCTGTCTGCCCAGTACGAGAGAGCAGGAATTACAGGCTCCAAGGAACTTCAGAGTTACACTCTGAGCAGTACAGAATTTGAAAATAGAAAAGTTAAAACCTAAGGCATCATTGTAAGGTCAGTTTGAAACTGACAGAGGGGAGGGTGAAACTGCAAGGGCAAGAGTGGAGTCCAGCATTAATCTTGTTACAAGTGTTGGTTTTTAATAAATCCATGTTCTTTTATAAATGTCATGTTATAGAGCGATTTCTGGGGAGGGAATATTTGGAGTTTATAAATAAATTTGGGAACCGGATCTCAGGCTGGAGGGACTTTGGATAAGGAGTGGCAGGACAGGGAGAAATGGGATCAAACTGTCAGAGGGCAGGGATGGATGGGATATTGGGAAGGAATTCCTGGCTGGGAGGGTGGGGAGACCCTGGAATAGAATTCCCAGAGAAGCTGTGGCTGCCCCTGGATCCCTGGAAGGGTCCAAGGCCAGGTTGGACAGGGCTTGGAGCACCCTGGGATAGGGGAAGTTGTCCCTGCCCATGGCAGGGGGTGGAAGGAGATAAGCTTCAAGCTCCCTTCAGCCGAAACCATTCTATAATTCTATGTTTTTAAATGGCTTTTGGTAATTAAGTGAAACCAAACCCCAAAAATTTGAATATGCACTGAGAATTCTGCATTTCTGCACGTAAATTAATCAGGTTTGTATTTCTCCATTTTCTTCTCATGGGTTTTTGCACCTGTATCAGCTGACAAATAAACACATGTGAAACCAGTTCTATTTAACCACATCCTCTGACAGTTTTGGTGTGGAAAAAAGAGACCCTGTATCCAGGGTCTTTCAATTGTCTCAGAATTATGTTGCCCAATGTAAGGCCTGGCACTCTGAAAAGGAAAACCTGGAATTACCAGGATAAGGATTAAAACTGACATGCCAACACTGCTGCCCTCCACAGAGGCTGCCAAAAAAATCCAGTTCATAAAGAAGAGACACCAAAGGGGCCCAAGATCCTTTTCTAAAAGGATAATGATTTTCAGCTGGAACTTTAGAATGGAAAAAATCAAGATGGAAGAAATTCAGTAAGCAAAAAGGAAGGAATTTTCTCTGGAGAAGGGGAAGGTGACAGCCAGAATTACAGAGTCAGGCAAGGATGACCATCCTGTCCAGGAGGAAATATATTTAAAGTATTATTATCCTAATGCTTGGAGTCATTTTTAGGAGCTGTTCAGGCTCCAGGCCAAAGCTTCCTCATGTAAAGGGGAGCCTCATAAACAGCTCAATTAAAGGCATTAAAATTACTCGTGTGTTTAAAGATATTCTCAGAACTAAAACCCATCAGGATCACACTGGGAAGCTGTACCAAATTGTGTGAAGGGAACAGGACCCCCCTTACTGCACCTCTGACACTGGAAATGAAGGTCTCCAGCCTCTCCAGCAGCTCCAGATCCCTCTCAAAATCATAAAAATGGTGCTCGACCCAGTGCCGGAAAACATTCAATATTCTGAGGAAAGAGGAAAAAAAAATTAAGTTTCTTTTTAAGGACTTTCATGGCTTATCCCATATTAAATGAACCACAATCCTACAAAACTCAGTTACAGATTCATGTAGTTGGTGACTCTCAAAATACCCACGGGCAAAGGGAGAAGAGCAAAGACTGAGCTTGGCAGGTGTTTAAAACCTAATTTATGAGTTTTAAAGAATAGTTGTAGCATAGATATAGCTTGGTGCTTTTTAAAAATCAAATATAAAAAATGCCAGCGTTGAGATTGTTTCAGAAGAGGAAGAAGCTTAGCAAAATCAGATAAAATTGGTATTTCTAATGTCATTTCCTGGTTTTTTCTTGGTGTGTTTCTTTAAATGAAAAAGCTAATTAGGATCTCGTATTTGTTAAGAAGCAAATTTGTCATTGTTTCTTTTCTACACCGAAATTTCAGCTTCCAAGTTTTTTGTTACTGCCCTACTTACACAATTTTTTAATGACCAAAAAGGCCTTACTTAAATCCAGCACATCCTTTAAGGACAACACCAAACTTCCTCTTGATTTTTCTCTACTCTTTCTTAGACAAATCACCAATAAACCAACCTCTGAAAGTGAACTCCAACTGCTTTTCAGCCTTCTGCACTCAGGATAAATCAGAATAAAAAAACTGGTTTGCCTCTTCTTCAGGTAAACAAGCTGAGCTCACACCTTCAACACTTTTGATTTATCCAGGTGCAATTTATCCCCTGAGCAAAAACCAGCCCTACATCAACGAGGACAAATGAAGAACATCCACATGGACACATGGAAGAGTTCCTTAACTTTCCTCTTCCCAATGTGCAAGGTAAAGAAGAAGGTTTATCCCACAGAAGAATTCCTGCCCAAAGGGATCATTCAGGCTGGAAATCAATGCCACCTTCCAAGAGGCAAAGTTTTGATCCAAGTTTCCAGTAACAGGAGCTTATCTAATCCATCTGTGCCCTTGAGATCCCATGGTGAGAACACTGGGAAAGCCAGAGAGTGCCTGGATCTGCTGTCTGCACTTGCAGCTGAGCACCTCCTCGTTGCCATGAGCTCACATGCATTTATTTATTTATGTCCCAGCCCTTTCCATGCCTGGGCTCTGCACAGAACATCCACAGGGTCTTCTATGAGATTTGGAGTGGAGGGAAGCAGGGAAAGAAGGGATAAACACCTTCAATTCTCCACTTTCTTCCCAAATCCCAGAGTCTCTGAAGCAGAGGTCACTGCTTTTAACAACACTGGAATGCACAAAGTGCTGAGTTTATTGACCCAGCAGCTCAAACTCACTGATTTTCAGCTCTAAGACAGTTTCAAGCTACTGGAAATACACAGCATGGATCAGAAACAACTCCCAGAAAACAGCAAAACCAGGGAAAGCACGAGCTGAGAGGCAGCTCTCCCAGGAACTGATAACTGTGGAGACTTCTGCTCCTGCTGAACCCATGGGAGCTGATAAACTGGGAGCACAGCAAGGGCCTGATAAGCTGCCCAAGGCCAGCAGCACGCAGGAGTATCAAGGTTATGCTGAGATTGTGTAACCTGGATCACGTTCAAGAAGGTGGTGGCTGCTCTGTGTCGAGGAAAACTACAGGGTTACACATATATTTATCTTTTTCATCTTTTCTATATGTATGCACATTGGTGTCTGATAAAAATGGGACCCCTGAGTGACTTTCTGAACACCTTGGAGGTAGTGGCATGTGAATGTGAGTCAACTGTTGTTGCTCCAACAGGAATGTGTGTTAGCAGAGTAACTGAGGGTTCTGTTTGTATAATTAATAGCATTAATTACTATTAAAAGAATGTCATTAATAGTAATATTACTGTGCCATTAATAGGAATATCTTGATGTTACTCATGAGTATAATGACTAGAAGTTGCTCAAGCAAACACTGGTGGTGATCTGTGTCTCCTCCTGACTCGATCCCCAATCAGGGCAACAATTACCCTCATTCATGCTAGAAATGCTTAATTGTTCCCCAAATTAGCTTGCTCAGCAAGACCTTGAAGATTCACTGCAGCCCACTGCAATGTGCAGCACAGACAAGAGTCTCCCTGTCTGTGAGCAAACACATCCACAGGGCTGGGAAAGGGAGTGAAACACCAGCAGAGCTGGAAAACTGGGAACAGAGGAACTATCATCCCAGGGCCTGGGAACAAGGAATGCATTGAGAGCATGGCCAGCCCTGCTCTGAGCTCCTCATCTCTCACCCACAGGCACTGTGCAGAGCAGCCACGCTGTGTCTGTGGGTGGGGATCCCAGCTGGGCCAGCTCCAGCAGTGCCTGTGACTAATCAGGACACGATTTGGGATATTACACTGCTGCCAGACATGGCTAAGTCCCTACTCGACAGCACAGCAGTCTCCAGCAGAGATTAGTGTCTCCAGGAGCTCAGTGCAATCAGGGCACCCCAGCCTGGCTGTGGCAGAGCAGGGTGAGCACAAACACACCTGAGCTGCACGGGTTGGACGTATTCCTTCCGGAAACGCTTCAGGTCGGCGCTGATGGGCTGCTCCCCCTTCTCGATGGCCAGCCTGTCTGCCTCCGTGGGCTCGGGCTCTGGGATCTCAAACCTGGGGGGAAAACACCACAGAGCTGATGGCAATGAAGACAAAACATGTGCAGCACGTGGAGAAAAGCTGCATTTCTATAAATTGATGTACATTTCTTTCTATAAATTCAGTGTGGGGAGAAGCAGGTGCTCCTCTGTGATCCAGTTTGCCCGGAATTCTCTCCTCCCCAGCTCCACACCCTGCTAATTCGCTGGTTCTCTGCTCATCACAAGATGTCTAGACTGGGATAGAAGGTTTTTAAGGACCTGCTGGCTTGATTAAGGGAAGATTAGACGAGAGCTTAAGAGCAGCTTTATCACACTGCATTAAAATGCTGTTTGCCTTAAGTCTGTGCCTTCAAACAAACTGCCTGGAACGTTTCTGTCATTATTTCCATCAAGATTGGGTGCACCCAACTCTCTCATGAGCCAGTTTAGCAGTTCACAACATCACCACCCACAGCCCAGGCACAGCAGGTGCTCCAGCTCATACCTCATTCAGTTATCTCATTTAAACTGGGAAAAGGAAGCTTGCACTGAAAACCTGGATCGTTGTTTTAAAAGTTACAGGTTTACAAACTTCACTGAAACACATGGAACTTGACACTGGGATGATGAGCAGGAAAGGAGCAGTTGGGATCTCTGATCTTTGTGGGTCCCATTCACCTCGGGATGTTCTATTATTCTGAATACACAAAACTCATCAGGAAATGGAGTGATAGGAAAAGGGAAATGGCTTCATACTGAGAGAGAGGAGGGTTAGATGGGATTTGAGGAAGGAATTCCTGGCTGGGAGGGTGGGGAGGCCCTGGAATAGAATTCCCAGAGAAGCTGTGGCTGCTCCATTCCTGGAAGCATCCAAGGCCAAGCTGGATGGGGCTTGGAGCACTCTGGGATCCTGGAAGGGGGCACCCCTGGCAGGGGATGGGCATGAGATGATCCTTAAGGTCCCTTCCAACCCAAACCATTCTGGGATTCTATTCTATGATTCCAAAACTTTTCCATGCCTTCAGAAAGGAGGATCACTCCTCACCTTTCTATCAGCAAACTCAGCAGCTCCTGGGGCTTGCAGAAGGAGCGGTAGGTGGTCAGGAAAGTCCGAACGAAATTGGGATCTGTGAGGACAAAATAAGAAATTGATGGCAGTGGGTTTTTATCCAGTTGCAAAGTATCAGAAATAAAATACAAAGATAAAGTTTAATGTGCAGAAAGGACACTGAGGTTGTAAGTCAAGCACTGCATTTGAAAAACACCACAAATGACACTGCTTGGGAAATTTTCACTCAGTTCTTCGGTGCATTTCCCTGAAAAATATTGAACTGCACATCCAATATTCTCTTAAAAACTCTGTCTCAGCCTTCCCTGAGGAATGACTCTGCCTGATCATGCAGCTGTACTACTGGAGAAGTTTAACAAGAATTGCACACCAGTTCCACCAGCACCAGCTTCCCCCTGCACCCCAAAACTGACACCCAACATTTTCCTCAACATCAGCACTTCACAGAACTCCTTCAAGGTTTCCCTTTGTGCCTTTCAGACAGCATTTCACAGGAAAGGCTGAAAAATGCTGACTGTGATTTGCATCCATTTCAACCCAGATACTTCACAGACTGGCAGGCTGAATGTAATAAATATAAAAAATACAGAAAATAATATAATCTTCAACTTTTTTCTTCCTTCACAGACACTCATCCTGTAACAGCTCCACTCATCCTGTAACTGCTTCAGCCACGATGAAACACAGAAACACATTTTTGTGTCTTTTTAAGGGATGAAGGATTTGCATACCCAAAATTTTCTTAGAGCTTTCCAAGCAAAGCCAAGTGACTTAATAACATATTTTACACCCTGCAAATCTTACTTGCCATTTAATTACAAGCAGAAAAAAAGCCCAGCAAACTAAACACCAAAGGATTAACTTCATCACCCATATAAGAACAAAAATAAAGCTCAGGATACCTGTGTAGGAAACAGAGGAGTTAAAACTTCTGCAGAGGATGGAGGGTTTGATTTACAACCCTGGAAGAAGCTTGGGTTGGTGTAATGACAGAGACATATAGACCTTAAGCAAGAGAATTACAAACCTATGTTTCTACAGCTGTAATTAAGAATATGTATTGGGTGTTATGGTGAAGGGTTTCAAGTATGGTAATGTGATTTTAGAGTTTAAGCTAAGAATTTAGATATTACAATAGAAGTATATGTGTGTACGTGACCTAAAGAATTATTGGTTAAGAGACAGTTGCATTGCAGTAAAAAGTACTACAGGTGATAGGTCATAAAGTCAAAACAAAGTTTTGTGTTAGATGCTGATTGGACTAGAAAAGTTATAAATTGCCATGTAATCTCGAGTCTTGTGACTTTTTCCTCGTTATGGCCACTTGTTAATAAATCTCACGACCTCCGAGGCTGATGCCTTGTTTGTTATTTTAAGTACAAATCATCTTATCGATGCGGTCCCATCCCTTATTAATGAACGTCAGCAGTATATAAATTAAACTGAAGTGATAAGCAGAGAAAAAAGAGAAGTAGAGCTCTACACACCTGCATACATATGATAGGTCAGCCTCTCGATGAGCTTCACCACCGTCCCTCCCTTGATGATGGGAATGCCGTTCCTGCTCTGCAAGTTATCCTCAAAAACAATGTTATCCTCGGAATCCTCCACCACGAAGCGATAAACACTGGGGCTGGGCAGCCTCAGGGGCTGCTCATTCTCCTCCTGCAGCAGCACTGAGTCCAGCATCCTGTCCAGGGTGCTGCGGTACTGCAGCGAGATCAGCGCCGCCATCCAGGTGCTCTTCTCCTCGGCTGATTTGGCGGCGAACACGACGCTGTTGTCATCCTTGGACACCAGCTCGAAGGCGTGTTTGTACTCTGCTGTGTCCTCCTTGTCCACCACCTGCATTTTCCTCATGACAATCTTCTCCTTGAGCCTGTACTCGGCGCTGCTGTAGCCGGGCAGCCGCGATTGCCCGTGGTTGGTTTTGCAGCTGATCATCAAACCGTCGAAGAGGAAGATGTGACGCTCGTGTTTGGCCCCGATTTTTGTCAGGCTTCCTTCCATGATGAACTCGTTGCAGCACTGGCCGATGTCTTTGCCTTCCCAGCCGTCGATGTTTTTCTGGATTTCGTTCATTTTCTTGATGGCCAAGTGTTTGCTTCTGATCTGCCGGTGATAGAAGCGACACACCGGCTCCCTTGAAGGAAGGACAGAAAAAAGTCACGATGGGCACATTCTGTATTTGCCATCCCAAAAGACTAAAATAATCAACGAAATTAATTGCTTCAATCATGATTTTTTTTTGCCCTCAAAATACCCTAATCAAGTTCCAAATAAGCCCCATGCACTGCTTCAGCTGGGAAAGAGTAAAATATTCACATTATTCTTACAAGTGGGGCGTGAAGGTTTTGGGCTGCTGCTCCATCTGCAAAGAAAACTGGCGACAAGACATGCCTTGGAAAGGAAATATAGAGATTTTCTAACAGGAAAAGGTGATTTATCTCCCTCCCTGCCAGCTGTGGGAAGGCAGGGAGGTTCTGTGGGTGCTTACCCAGGCCGGCGCCGCGGCGAGTGCTTGCTGTAAATGCGCTCCATGCTGCACTGCAGGTTCAGGAGGGCAGTGATGGCCTGTTTCAGGCACTCCCTGTCCTCTTCATCCTCACTGCATTCCTGCAGTTGCTGGGAAAGAACAAACATTTGTTTTCTTTCAGATTTGCCTCGTTTATAGCAGGGGGAGAAGACTGAAAAGCCTTCTCACGTGGTGTTATCTGCAGCACTCGGTGAAATCGGTGATTTTGAGTCAGTGACTTTTTACAGGGCCCCACTCGAAAGCAGATGTGCATGAAACTCAAAGTATTTGTCAGAGGTTCAGGAAAAATCACTGGATATTCATCAGGTTCAGAAAGATCACCCTTTACCCTTTAATACTAATTGCCAGGTATTATTTTGCCTGTTATCTCATCAACAACATCCTGTTTCAAACTGGTTGGATTGAAGAGTTTGAAGGTTTGAAACAGCCAAGGATTCAAAGCTGGTTTATGTAACTCTGTGTATCTTCCTTCCCTGAGTCTATCTCAACAATCCAAATTTAAGACAGAAGGAGCAGGACTCTCTTTCTTATCATCCTGAATTCTGCCACCTTCAGCAAACTCAAGAAGAAATGTCAATTTTGCACACAGCAAACAAACAGTAAAAGAAAGTCTGAAATTCAAGATTTGCTACTAGAGCAAAATGCAAAGACAGTGAGAACAAATGTATTTCCTTTTTATAAAGACTACATCCATCTCCACTACTCAGCAGAAGCCTCCTGAATTAGGAAATTCCACAGATTTTCATGTAATTGCCATCTATTTAGTAGCAATATGCTTTGAGCAAAGCCTAAAAGTTCCTCTTTTTGGTTCTTTAAGGTGGTACCTAAAAAACTATTGAAAAAATAAAAGAGATTCTTTTTAACCCTTTTCACATCATTCCAGGGGCTGGAATGAGATGAGTTTTAAGATCCCTTCCAACACAAACCAGTCTGGGATTCTGTGAAATTTTTAAAGGAAAATTCAAGCTATTAACTTGCTGGGCAAAATCATGACAAGTTGCCATGCAGTTTTGGATAAACTCTGTTTTACCTCCAGACTTGAAGAGAAATCTTACTTACACTCACTGGCATGGCAGAATCCTTCTTTTCCTTTCCCCACTACGTTCCCTCAGCAAGGATCCCTCAGCTTCCTCTAAAAGTAATTGAGAGAACAGGATTTGACCAGATTGGTCCACTCCCATGTCGTTTTAAACTACTGAAATTTGTAGTTTTCCATGCCCAAACAGCCTCCATCTTGTATATTCAAGAAAGGAAAGTTTCCCAAAATTTCTGGGAAGTTTATGAGCTGAGGAACAGTAGAGGGAAGGGAAAAATCAGATGTCTACCTTTGGAAATTCTGCTTGGAATCAGCCATGGAAATGCAAAGAACATGAAAATGGTGTGAAATGCAGAATCCTAAAGGTGGGAGAAGCAACTGAGTGATAATTTCAGATGTTGCTGGGTGAGAACACAGCGAGTCATGGGCAGGAATTTGGGATAATCCCGTGCCTGTGAGAAGGAAGGATCCACTGCCTATTCCATAGAGGGCCTTGATCCCTTTGCTCAGGCAAAGAGGAGGCTCCGATGCAGATGCTGAAGATTTTTGCACCAAGAAGGAGAAGTTCTACAGCTTGAAAGAATTTCCAGGCTTTTCACACTTTAATTTTATTAATTTTAGTTTCGCTGTTTTGCAAAAAAAAAAAAAGCTAAAATCAAGGCCTGTGCTTCTGTAAATCATTATTTTATTCACCTCCCAATTCAGAAGGGGTTTTTGGTAACTTTCTTAAGAAGTAAAAGTCTCGATCTGAGCTTCTCTCCCTACTGAAGCTGTGAAAATGTGAGTGTTTTGGTGCTTTTTTTTGCTTTCATTTTGGTCTTCTTCAACCATAATTCCTAGAGGCAAATGCAATGGTGACAGAGAAGCAATACCACCAAATTAAAAATAATTTAATGTTATAGATGAATATTGTCCAAGAAATACTTTATCTATCCCTAAAACCTCTCTGCTTTCTAAAAATCCCTGCTGTAAATTCAGGATGTTTTCAAAGTATAACATAAAATTCAAATTTGAAACCTGTAACTGATGGGAACACAACAAAACACTCTGGGACTGACCATTACTACAAAGTGATATTTCAGATTTCTGTTCTGTGCTCACAAGGTTGTGAGACAGCCAAGTGTCAGATTCTCCTCAGAAATCTCATGCACTGTGGATAAAGGTTAAAATTAAATGTTTTCAGTGTTAAAATGATCATCTTTCAGGCAGCATCCTGCTGTATTATCCTTTAAAATAAATAAAAACACGACAAAATGATTTTGCCAGGCTATATTCATCAAAAACAGGAGGAAAACTCTGCTCAAGAGGGCACCTGTGGTAATATTGCCCTAAAAAGGGGAAAAACATAACATTTTCACACTTGTAAAACCAGTTGGAGGTTCAGATCCCCCCAAAGCTGTGTGATTTCATCCTTAAATGTCACCCTGATGCACTTTCCCAGCTCTAAGACACAATGGGTCATTAATTATCCTGACCTTCAGCATGAGGCAGGTCACTGACCCAATTCTGGCTTCTCAACCTGAAAGATTTTAAGAAGTTCCAGAGAATTATCCCATGCAGGTGATGATTATGGAAAGGGAAGTTCCATTATTTTGAAAAAGATCCTTTTGATGAAGAATTTTTCCCCCTGATATCCAATTTTAAACCTCTCCTGGCAGAGCCTGAGGCTGTTTCCTCTTGTGCTGTCCCTTGTTCCCTGGGAGCAGAGCCCAACTCTCCTGTCCCCACCCTTCTGACAGGAAGTTGTAGAAAACTAAGGTTGTTTGGGGTTTTTTTTTTAAAGTTTTTCTGGACTGTTTTCGAAACTATCACCAGAAATGCTTAACAGTTGAAAATTTACTGAAAACACACATATTTAGGTGTATTGGAAGGTGTCCCTGCCCATGGCAGGGGTTGGAAACAGATGATCTTTAAGGGCCTTTCCAACCCAAACCATTCTGGGATTTAAACCTTTCTGCAAAATATTGGCAATCCATTCACTGGAGGTGGGTCAAAATAAATCACCCCTTATTTTTACTCATTTAAATCAGGATATGCAAAAAATCACAGCAGACATGATGAAAACAAGAGTGAAATTAAGAAGAAAAAAACCCAACAGAACTTGTGCTAAATATTAATTACAGACCTGGTATTACCACAGTTCCTAGAAATATTTAGGTTGGATTATAGATAAATTCTATGATGCAAAGTTTCCCTTTCCTCCTTTATACAAGTAAATCCTTTAACACACAAAGGAAATCCCTGTAACTCACCTGTTAGATCAGATTTTACACTGAGAACCTAAAAGAGTAATTTCTGTTGCTATTTCCAAATGTCAGCTATAGCCACAGGGTGTTTTACCTATTTAATTTAAGTTCATCCCTGTTAGTTAATAATTCATTTACCCTTAAAGCATTACAAACTTTCCCCACACCATGAGGCAAACAGAACCTTTTTTACCTTATTCTCAGCTAATTCCAATTTAGGACTCAGGACAAGTGGTTGAATATTAAGAATTGATTATTTTGAAATAATAAACTGAGCTGCAGCTGGAGTGTGACCTGAGACTGAGAATTCTGACCTGAATCATGCTTAGCTTTTTCCTCAATGGACAAAAAATTCAGAACTCATGGAAGGAAGGAATTGGATTTGTGTATTAAATTTTTAACTATATCAGAATTCAAATTCAATAAAGAGTTGTTTAATAAAATGTAGTTCAAGTGTTCATATGAGAGCAACAAATGCTTTTTAAGATTTTTTTAATATGTTTTTACTTTTCAGAAATGGAGTAACCGGTGTCAAATAATGTTTTCCTTTCTTTTAATTTTCAGAGGGTGTAAATAAAATGTAACCACCTATTTAAAAGCTCAGATTCTCTACATTATTAATTCTTTTCAGTGAGAAATGAGAGTGTGGCTCCATTTACCTGCAGCAACTCAAAGTAGTGCAAGCAGTGATAGACTGGGATCAGCATGAGGCGAGGCAGGACGTATTGAACAGCTTCCTTAAATCCTTCAGCTGTGGACTGGAAAGGAAAAAAAAACCAGGATTATTTACACTGAAATACTCAGAACATTCACTGGGCTTCCATTATATCCAATACCCCACTGAAATATGGAGGCCTCATTAGGTACTGAAGAAATCAGTATCACCCCCACAACTGAGAAACACAGGTTTATCACTTAAAAAATGAAGATTTTTTTTCCCCATTAAAGGGGAAATGAAGATTTTTTTTCCCCATTAACTAAGGCAATAACTCAGCTTGTAAGATGAGGAGAGATTTTCCAAACAGTGGTGAAATTCCTGCCATCCTCCACAGCATAACTGCTGAGGAGAAACTGAATTACCTCAGAGTCAGAAATGAGGCCACACTCTGACACCTGACTTGATTATCAATTTAGTCTGGAATAAAGGAATTTAATTCCAGCTTTGAGCTTTAAATTTAGGAGGGAAGGAGGTAAAGAGCCTTCCTCACTCACTCCCCAAGGAGTATTTGAGATGATCCAGCTCACCAAGGGCTCAGAGCTGGAAACACTCCCTGAAGGAAGGGCTCAGAGGAATCTCATCCTGCAGAGATGCCCCAGTGCACCCCAGCACCACCAAACTGGGCTGAACTGGGAGCACCAGTGACCCATCACTTGCTCAGCAGCTTCTCTTAAGAGCATTTCTGAACACCAGCTCAGCCCGAGCAGCATCTTTAATAAATCTGCCACACTGGCAGAAGGAAGTAATAAAACAATAAAAGAATCACAGATTATCTTGCTGGGCAGCAATGACTAAGAAATTATTGAAGAGTTTTTCCAGAAAAAAACCACCAGTCACAGCCTCAGTGCTGAAGGAGGCATTGGATATGCACGGAAGAAAATGAAAATATGGTGTTTATGTGTCAGTGGTTGGCTTTGAAAGGCAAAATAGAAGTGGAAGTGTGAGAATTCACCCTCTGTTCTCCAACAAGATGTGAGGAGAAAAAAAAACCCTGCAAAACACTCATGGATGGGTCAGAGCTGTGCCCTGTTTTTACAGCAAGAGGCAAAGTCAAAATATCTCACACTGAAGAAAGGGCAGGACCTTGAGGATTTCTTCCTTAGTTGGAAGGAAAGAATTCCTGACAGAATTCAAACCTTTGAAAGATGAGAACTAAAGCCATTTAGTATTTCTCATTTGCACTCACCTGGAAGTGGAGAGCCACAGCAGGTTTTGCCATCAAGTTATTAAAATGCTCATGAAATTGTGGAGAGAGAATATCCTGGGACAAGGTTTCATATGGATCAAAGGCTTGCTCCTAAATAAAACCACAGAATTACACACAGAAGTGAAGGATCCAAGATATTTCTGTCCCAGCTGGTACAATCATTTCCTTTAATAAGCTGATGGAACTTTTCAAGAAAATATTGATTTTGCAAAACAAATATTGAGTAAACCACAATCTTTTTTCACTTCCAGCTTTTAAATGCCCAAAATTTTCTTGGCATTCCTCAAGCTCCCCATCTTTATGGCTGACACCAACATTGTTGTACTGAAGCAGTGGCAACCAAGAGAAGTTTCTGCTTTTCACCCCATTTCACATGGAATGGCCATTTACCATAAAGGTGGACAATGTGGAAACTTGGGCCACTTTTCCAGGGAAAAGATCTCATCTGGGACAAAGCAATCAGTGTCAGGGGAAAGTCTTCAGTGACATCAAGGGTTTCAGGTGCAAAAATTATGGTTCTGCTTGGAGTATCCAGCTGTGATTCCACAGGATCAGCTACAGCAGGATGGGATACAGAGCTGGCATCACAGGAATCTCTGCAGGAATCATTTCTGGCTGCACAGGGATCCCTGCAGGAATCACTTCTGGATGCACAGGGATCCCTGCAGGAATCACTTCTGGATGCACAGGGATCCCTGCAGGAATCATTTCTGGCTCCAGAGGGATCCCTGCAGGAATCTTTTCTGGCTGCACAGGGATCCCTGCAGGAATCATTTCTGCCTGTTCAGGGATCCCTGCAGGAATCTTTTCTGGCTGCACAGGGATCCCTGCAGGAATCATTTCTGCCTGTTCAGGGATCCCTGCAGGAATAATTTTTGGCTGTACAGGGATCCCTGAAGGAATCATTCCTGGATGTACAGGGATCCCTGCAGGAATCATTTCTGGCTACAGATGGATCCCTGCAGGAATCATTCCTGGATGCAGATGGATCCCTGCAGGAATCATTTCTGGATGCACAGGGATCCCTGCAGGAATCATTTCTGGATGCAGATGGATCCCTGCAGGAATCATTTCTGGATGCACAGGGATCCCTGCAGGAATCATTTCTGGCATCAGAGGGATCCCTGCAGGAATCATTTCTGGCTGCTCCCAGCTGAGCTGTGCCAGGCCCTGTCAGGCTGATCCCAGTCCCTGCAGCCTCCCTGGGCTGATTCACTCCTGAGTCACTGCATTATCCCTTGCTGGTGGCACAGCACATCCCTTTTTTCACCTCAGTGCTTGCCAGGCTGCTGGATTTGGGAATAGCAACCACCACAAAAGGCTTGTTTGAGTGTTGGTGAAGTCTCAAGTCACAGTGGAATCCACAGTGCAAATCCACTGGGGGAGCCAGGCCAACATTTCCTGACTCTGTGCTCTCTTTTGGAATTTTTACTGCATTTTAAAAATGGTTTCAGTTTCTTCCACTTAGACTTCAATCAGTATTTTCATGTTTTGGGTTTGTTTTATGAACATTAAGATTGAAATGAACTGCATTAGGGATCTTCCCCAAGAGATTAATCATTAAAAAAAGAGTTTTATGCTTGCAGTGCTGCAAAAGTGACTGAAATACGGAATTCTGGAATACTGAAATTGATGGCCTTTGGCTGAAGGAGGGCAGGGATGGATGGGATATTGGGAATTGGGAATTCTTGGCTGGGAGGGTGGGGAGGCCCTGGAATAGAATTCCCAGAGAAGCTGCGGCTGCCCCTGGATCCCTGGAAGTGTCCAAGGCCAGGTTGGATGGGGCTTGGAGCAGCCTGGGACAGTGGAAGGTGTCCCTGCCCATGGCAGGGGGGGGATGGGATGGGATTTAAGGTCATTGCCAACCCAATCCATTCTGGGATTCTATGGAGACATCACCCTGCTGCCCATATAAATCATCTCAGTGCAGGGTAAGGGCCTGGACTGGGGTCTGCCCATTTCACCCCCTTGGTGTGTGCACTGCTTCCCACCTTTCTTCCTTTGTGGACACTTCAAACTCCTCTTATGGAAACACAAACACCAGAAAATAAATTTACAATCTACTGACAATATCCTTGTTTTATCAGCTGCCTTGTGAAGATCCCTTCAAAAGAGGGAGAATCCCTCTGCCCTGTTCTGAGCTCTCCAGCCACCATCCATCTCCCACTTATGGGTGTCAGGCATCAAGTTTCTGAATTTCCTCCACACCAGGAAAAAATGTTTTCTTTTCCCCACACATGAAATTAATGTTTTATTTTCCCCACACTTCCTAATCTCAAAACCACGACAATATTTATGTTTTTAAACCTTTCAGGGACCTGATGCTGAAAAAAACCAGACAAAGCAGGAAAATTCCTGCTTGAAAGACTTGTTTGGTTTTAATTATCCTTCCCAAGAAGCTGAAGGACCTTTTTAATGGAAACACTCAGTGAACAACCCTGGCAATGAGATAAGCAGAGCAAATAAACACTTCACTTTCATATCTCTCTTTAATGATTCCTTCTGCAAACACTGACAGAAAGATGATCTCACCCTGGGAGATGAACAGCTCAGTTATTAAGCAGGTCTTGCCTCATGTTAACTGAATTAATAAATTCAAACATATTACCTTCATAAAAACCTTGGAAAAATAATCTGTACTTCATTTCCTCTTCAAGATTTTTCAGTCAATGAAAAATCAGATGAGGTTTTCACTCATGGAAAAGGATTTGTTTCCATTAGAGCACAGGATGAATAAGAGCAGCTTTCCAACTAAAATCAGATTTTTTTTTCCAGGATAATGCTGCACTATTTCAAATTTAAGGTTTTGGGGTTTTTTTTTCAGTTTCAACACTAGAACTACTTTAATCCATTGATCAAACACTTCTCCTTATCATTATAAAGCAATTATGCTTCAATGACTGCTAAGACTTGGTCAGCTGGACTTTCCTACACGAGTGGTTTATTGAAGCAATGCCAAGAAAACTTCATCTTTATGGTCTATTCCTAAGTGAGTGGCACCTGGGCTCAAAAATCACTGGTTTTTACAGCCACAAAAATGTAATAATTTTCCAGGTGGTGCCTGTGTGTTCATGCAATCCTCAGATCTTAAAAATGGAAGATACATAAAAATGAAATGGAAGTTTTATTGTTATTTTTTAATAAGCATCATCATTTTAAGATAAAACCAAAAACTTGCCATTCACCACGTGGTTCACCTGATAAATTCTCTGTCACCTCAGAACAACTCACTGCTTTCCTGTGTAATAATGGTTTACAGGATTGCTCTTGTATTTTACAGCCAAAAACTGGGATTAATACACATCCCAAGGAAAAGCAGATTCCATTTAAACCATGTCCAACGACAGCAAAACCTCCATCCCTACCTTGGTCATCCACTCCAAGGGTTTTCTATCCTGACAATTCAATTATGTGGTTTATTCTAAGCTGAATTTTCCTCTTGCCTCTCAGATCCTGCTTTTTCCCTGTGCACCTCCCTGCTGAATTCCAGAGTCATTTTGCACCTGTTTTCAGGAATTCTGACTAAACTGAGCTGTGTCCCCCTTCAGCTTTGTGACTCCCTTCTGTATTGCAGAATAGTTTTAATATGAAATATTTCAGAATTTTAAAGAATTCCTTCCAATATTTTGGTGCCCATTCAAAAGAGACTGAGAAAATAAGGAATAACATTCCAGTATGAGCCACACCCAACCCCTGGGCAGTGTTTCCTATCAATCCTACTCTTTAATATCTATTTTAGAGGTCAGTGGGTATCTACAGCACTTTTGCTACAATCCTGAGCCATAAACTGCTGGTTTGATACCTCATTCTTTCCTGGAGTCACTGCTCTGTGGAGATATTTCCCATTCCAGATATCAAGCAATATATTTGAAATAAAACCCCATTTTGAGTGATTGAATATAAAAAAAAAACCCAAACCACCCCAATTAAACACCAAACCTCTGCAAGGTCCTCAAAGCAGCTGCCAGCCAGGGGGTGAGGGCTGCTTTCATCTGTCATTTCCACAGTGTCCTCAATCAATCCCAAAAGCTTCACTGTCAGCTCGTGGATGTCTGAAATGTTGCTGAATATCACATCAATGTCCTGCAAACACAAATCATGGCTGAGTCCTGGCTGGGATAATTTATTTGGAGCATGTAAATATCTGAGCGGGTTTTGTCTGAACCAGGAGGTAAAAGGAGAGGAGCCAACAAAAAGCAAGGAGAAGTGAAACTCTGTGATCTTCCCAGCCCTCCAGGCTCTCCTGAGCACATCCAGCCTTGCCCAATTTCCACAGCATCCTTCCCAGGAGCTGCTGTGCTCCCAGGACAGGCTGGGATCTGGACAGGCTTTTCCAGCTGTCACTGTTCCCTCTGCTGGTTCTCATTCCACGGAACACAGCAGGAAGGAGGTGATTTACAGGAGGAATTTACAGCAGCTCCAAGCTCACATCCTCTAAACCTCAGGTGCAACTAAAGCAGCTCCTGGGCTCCTTCAGCAGAGCTGGGAATGGAGCAGGAATTGGCAGCTTCCTTCCCAAATTCTACCTGGAGGTTGTTCAAATCCACAAACCCAACGAAGGAGCCTCTTCCAGTGTCCTGGATTCCCCCTCTGAACTCCCTGCTCAGAATTTTCTCTGTCCCAACCTCCCACTGACCTCCTGCCAGTGCCCAGACCATGGCAACCCTCTTGTGGCAACATGGAGTCCTGGAATTTCCCATCCCCATCCCCAAAAGAATATTCCTCAGCTCCCAAACATCGTTCCCTTCTCCTCCCATCATCTTTCTTGGAGTTCTGTCCCCACATCTGCACCATTCCATCAGCTCTTGAGGAACTGCCACACCCAGCTGGAATGAGAATGGTTCCTGCTGTCTCTTTTTAACCTGCTGGGATCACCTAAAAATCCCAATTGAGGTTCTGCTGGTCTGTCCCCTTCTCCTAATTCCTAATTCACTTATCCCTCCTTATTCCTCCTTCTCTTACCACAGCTGTGCTTCCTTTTTAGACTCCAGCATTCTGAGAACAGAATTTGCCACACAGGCAAATTTCCATCAAATATTTCAATCATTTATCAAACAGATTCCCTTCACATTTAGAGAATCCACAGCCAAGAGCTGTTTTAATTGGAATTTCTACAGATAAGGGGTAGCCTTTAAATGTCAGATCAAGCATTCACTGCACATGCAGGCAGATGATTTAATTTCTGTGTTAAGCAAAAGTGAAACTATCACCTAAGTGACCAAAATAATCCAGCTACTGCTGGCATCTACCAGGGAATTGTGTCCATTAGGCTCCACTCCCATGCTATTAATGGCAATTCCCCCATTGGATTTCACACAGAGAAAATGCTCATTATTCACTGACAGACAATAAATTCAATTTGATTTCACCTCCAACACAGTTAATGCAAAATGGATCAGTTCTGGCTGCTAATGGAGCAATTAGCATTGGCCATCAAGAAAGGACTCACATGAGGTGTGAACAGTCTCCTGTTGGACAGAAAAGCTTCCCGAAATACTTTGATGATCAGGTTCAGCTCCCGCAGGTATTGCCTTTCTTCTGCAATCTCATTTCTCACCAGGTCGTAGTAGTTGAGTTCCCCAGAAGAAGAGGGCTCATCCTCACACAGAGAAACCAACCCAATCTCATCCTGATCAAACATATCCATCAAAACCTGGCAAAGAAATGCACAGAATTACACCCAGCCGGATTTTCACACTTGGCTCCAGCTCAGCTATTTCAATGTGTTCAGAGAAATCCTTGGAGTTTTTAATACAATCCTTTCTGTGCTCACTTTCACAAGGGAGTAATATTTCAGCTTTGGCAGCAGGAGGCTGCAGCAGTTGCCAAAGCCATCTTCCCCCTTGGAAGTGAGTACGACCTAGAAAACAAGTTACAATTCATGCAGAATCAACTTGGAAAACAAAGCATCTTGCATAAGCCTTGGACAAAACCTCCTGCTGAAGATAAAACTGAACAAAAATGTTTCTCATTTTAATGGGCATGAAAACTAAAGGTCTTTTCTGTGTTATGAAGAAGAGCTGCCACGACACAGTGACATCAGGAGGGGGTGACAGCAGAGAAATAAAGGACAACATCATTTTCTGCCCTTACACTGCTTGGAAGGGCTCCTGCTGTTCCAAAACTTAGCCAGGCTTAACTTAAATTTCTGCTGTGACAGATTTGGCATGAGCAAGGAGAGAAGCTTTGCCTTTGACTTAATTTAACTTAAATTTCTGCTGTGACAGGTCTGGCACAAACAAGAAGAGAAGCTTTGCCTTTGAGTAAAACCAGGCTCTCCCTCTGATCCTCCTTTGAACACACCTTCCAAATCAAACAAAACTTTAAAAATCACCTCTAAGTACTGTTTTAATCCCAGCTCCTTACCTTATCAGCACACATTGATACTTTAATGTCCTGCTGGGAGATCTCAAAGTGTCGGATATTGAAAACATAGTTTCCAGCCAGCTTTAAAATGTCAGCTGAGATGTATTCCAAGACAGCCACGATATAGAGAGAGACATGGTAATCCACCTTGTAGCCCAGGACCTCCTGCAAAGTGAAAACAAGAGAAAACAAATGGTATTTATTCCAGAAATTCATCTAGAATGACAATAAACACATTGAATTTTCGACTGAAATGGATCCTGTCTGTGGTGATAATTTACAGTGATGGAACACCCAGGGCTGAGCACATCAAATGGAAATTGGAACATCTGTCTGGAAGGAGATGCTTGGAAATACTTGTGTTATTTTGCAGTATTTTATCACATGAAAAGCTGCAGAACTTTCAATACTCCCTCCTCTAAAACTGACAGTCCTAAACATAGAATTCCTTTAAGGAAGGGACTTCAGTGGAATAACTCCTGTACTTAAATTTCCATCTCTATCTGTGCTTCTTGCAGGGCTTTTGAGAACAGAGCAAGCTCCACTGACACAGAATCATGGAATGGTTTGGGCTGGAAGGGACCTTAAAGATCATCTCTTCCACCCCCTGCCAGGCCAACTGAGCACTCTGCATCCTTGCACTGCATAAAATAATGAAACTTTAACAATGAAAGTCTCAACAGAAAAAAACCAGGATGAATGTAGCACATTATCCTTGGGAACATGCTCCATGGAGCTTGCACCACACAGCCTTTTATCTGCCAATAAATGCAGGTGACTTTGTGCATTGGAATAAGGAAGACTTGTTCTCATTATGTGTTGGGGCACCCTCTAAAAATCAGATTCTGGACCTGTTCTCATACTTCTAAACCAGATTTCACCAAAGAACATCAGTGGTGTTTAGGAAGATCTTATTTAATGCTGTTTTCTCTCTTGATCACCCCTTCCCCTCTCATCAACCCTCACGAGGTGAGGTGTTGTGTATGTGAACACAGCAAGGAGACCTGAAAAAGGGCTTTAAATTCTGCTTATGCTCCAATAAAGTTTTCTCAACAGCTGGAGACACCTTGGCAGACCTCTTGATTTTTAAACCCAAGGCACCAGTGACATTCAGCAGCGACTGAAAGGACACTGACACACATCTTGGTTGATAGGAACAGGAACAAGGAACAGGATCTGCTTGTTCCTTCTTCTTCTATTTTGGCTTCTGCAGCATTTTGAAACAAGTAAAGGCATCAACTGCTGAAGTAGGGAAGGTATCTGAGTTTTATTTATGTCAAAAACTAACTAATCTTTCAAAGCAGAGTAATAGATTAACATACAGATGCCTTGAACATGATGAATTTAAGGATTTACTTTTATTACACACTGCAATAAATTCAGTTCTATGGTGACTCTTTATTCCTCCTGCTGATAAGAGAAACTTCTTTAACTTCACACAAATTAAAGAAACACATTAAAGGTTATGCTGGGGGGCTACAAAGGTGAGAGGTACCTTCAGTAAAGGATGGATTTTGTCCACAGGGAGCAGGAGGGGGTTCCTTCTTTTCCGTTTCTCGATGGCCGATTGAGCATCAGCGATGGCCCATTTGTCTATGGGGTGAGGAAACGTCTTCTGAACCCGCTCCTGCCCAAACACAGAGTGCACTGAGACCAACCACAGCCACCACAGAGGTTTAAATAAAACACAGCACAGCAAATTACTTCCCCTCCAGTGCAGACAATTATCCTCCTCCTCACTGTTTGCAACATGTTTTCTTAATTGTTATCTCCTTACCCAACTCTGATTCTGTCTTTTTAGCAATCCTGAACAACCTTCCTTCCCTGAGCACCAAGAATTCCTTCAAATCTCCTAAAATTCCTCCTCCTTTGTGTTCTCTACAAGAGCAGCAAGAAGTTTTCAGTCTCCACTTTTAATGGAAGGTGTTCCTGCCACGGCAGGGAGTTGGATATGGATGGTCTTTAAGATCCTTTCCAACCCAAACTGTTCTGGGATTCTGAGAGACCAGGAGCCCAAAATATAAACACCATCAGGAAGTGCTAAAAAGTTTACAGGCTACAAAAAAACCCCAAGTTGATATTGTTCCTATTTGAGAAAAGAGTGTAACTCGTAATCAGATCAAGTTTGTGGCAGGAATGAAAAGCTGAAGGATGAGCTGGAAAAAAATGGTGAAATATTTATGTCCCTCGGATTAAAAGATTTTTGCACATATTCCAAGATCTAACAGGAGGCCCAAGGTCTTCAGAGAGGCAGATTTCCTTAGGGGCAGCTTTTAAATCTTTGCAGGTGGCCATTTAATGCCCAACTTTCTGATGAGCTGTCAGGTTAACTCGAGGTGACATTCCCTCCTGGAGAGCAGCTGACAGCACTGGGATGATTCCCCCAAATGACCCTTCCTTGGGATCCTACCAGGAGATCCTCCCAAAAATGGAGGTAAGGTGGCATTCAGCCATCCTTCAGCTTAGAATCATGGAATTCCAGACTGGTTTGGGTTGGAAGGGACCTTAAATCCCACCCTATCCATGTGCAGGGACAGCTTCCACTATCCCAGGCTGCTCCAAGCCCCATCCAACCTGGCCTTGGACACTTCCAGGGATCCAGGAGTAGCCACAGCTTCTCTGGGAATTCTATTTCAGCCCCTCTCCATCCTCACAGCCAGGAATTCCCTCCCAATATCCAACCTAACACAGGCTTTCTGTGCTCCAACACTGCTTCCCACTGTTTTCTTTAGGAATAATTTGAAGGGCTGTTTCTATTTATAAAACATTTCTAATTTGAGATTTTTAGACCTTGATCCTGTAAATACTTAAGTACAACATCTTGGACAAACAGTTCCATTAGCTCCAGGCTGTTATGTAAATATCTGCATGATAAACTTCACAGATCACAGCTCTCATGTTCTCCCTTAACAGCTAAAAACAGCTGAGGAGCAGATCCAATCCCAAGACCTATTAAGGAACTATTCCATTTTGCTTTTATTTAGTGATACTATAATCTTTATGCATCAGTATTAAAAAAAAACCCAACCTAATCCAAAATTAATAATCAATGTTGAATAAAGGGCATCTAATAAGAATCTAAAACCCTTTGGGCAATTATTTTGCCAGTACATATATATATATATATATAAAATATATATATATATATTTGCCTATATATATAATTTTCTTTCATTTCCATGACACATATATAAAATTTATATTAATAGATACATATAATGATTTT
>VZRV01008367.1:143852-155839 GCA_013398115.1 Falcunculus frontatus | reverse complement strand
AATTATATAGTATTTTATATTTTTTATATATATATAATTCTTTTAATTTCCACAACACACATAGAAAATACCACACAAAGACTTCATTTTGAATCAGGCTGAAAATCCTGGACCTACAGATTGATGTAAAATTAATATTCTACAAAGCTCTATCGGGTCACAGCCACATGGAAGCTCTTTCTCCCTCCAGACTCCATTAAACCCTCATTTTGGAATGATGACACAAAAGCTGACAGCTGCAATAATACAAGAGCCTCAGTGAGTCCAATAAAGTCCCAGGAACATCCAACTCTATTCCCTCAGCTGCACAATCCAGGCCTGACAACAGTCATCTTTCAGTGCAATATTTAATTTTTTTTTCTTGCATATTGATGTCAAAAAAGTAGGAAAAATTCTTAAATCCAATGTGCATTTGAGCAGCAGAAAATCCTTTGAAGCATTTTGCCTTTATAAAAATATTGCTGAAAGGAAAAATTCCCACACACAGAAAATTTCTATCCTGAAGCACTGGGTAAGAAAACGAGTTTCCCATTAAATTTCCTTATAAAATCTAAATAAAATCAGAGAATCCCAGAATAGTTTGGGTTGGAAAGGACCTTAAGGATCATTCAGTTCCAATCCCTGCTATGGGACACCTTCCACTATCCCAGGCTGCTCCAAGCCCCATCCAACCTTGGACACTTGCAGGGATCCAGGGGCAACCACAAAGTTGTGTTAAGAAGCTCTGGGCTTCCAAGCTGCATTGCCCAAAATATCCCAATAAATTTCAGCAATTCCAGAGGCAAACCCTTGGTTTTCCAGCCTCCAGCCCTACCTCCACATCCTGCACAGTCCGTGGCTGGGCGATGCACAGTTTGTTCAGCAGCTGCAGGATCAGCTCCTCAATGTAGTAGAGGGAATCTTCCTTTGCTGAGAGGTTGGGGTGAACCTGCTGCTGGACCTGGCCAAAAAAATTCCAAGAATTAGGATTTTCTAATGGAAAATTGTGCCTTAAAATGAATCCCAGCCAAAGCAGCATAATTCTGGATTCCAGTGCTGCAAATTCACACATTTTTAATACTTCTCCCAAGTTCTCCTACGGAGTTAAGGTGATAATTCCCATTCCTGCCAAGTTGGCACCTCTGTGGAATTACAGACTCCGTGTTTTGCCATTATGGTGGGAAGGAGCATCAAGCCAAGGCAGATTCCTGCCAACACTGGAGTGAAACAATCCCTGTGGGTAACTCTGAGTTACTCATCCCCTGAATGAGTAACTGCAGTGACGTTACCACCCCTAATGAGTGACTGATGGAGTCACTACCTGTAGCAACAGCTCACCTTACCTGGGTGACTGAACAGAGGAGCAGCACGGACCCACCAGAGCAAAAACAATGAAAAGCTGACTTCCACCTCTTCTCAAGGCAAGGCAGGATAATTCCTTTTATCTCACTTCATAGAGATTAATCCCAGCTTTGGTTTCCCAGGTTAAACTAGACCAGACCACCCAAAACAGGCAACCTCAGCATGTGCCCACACAAAAAGGGCTACAATTAATTCATCCTGGGTCAGCAGGGCTGGTTTCTACTAAAAATCCCCCCAATCAAACCACCCCACCTTAAAAAGTAAAAAAAAGCACTCAGGAGTTGGGCTCCATACTCAGTTTTCCCTGGCAGCCTCTCAATCAGGAAAGCACTCACTAGATCTCAAACTATAGCCAAAAGATTCGTAAGGAACACAATCCAGGGAAATTCCCTCCTCCCCCCATGCAAATTCCATGTAAATCACCTCAAAAAAGTCATCTGACATACTCACATTGGCATTCACAGGACAAATGGGGTGGCAGTTCCTTGGGACAAGACAGAAATATCTTTGAGTGGAATTCTGATGCTCTGAAATATGGGCACAGCCCCTTCCAAAGCTCATGGAGCAGTTCCCAAAAACTGAGGGGCTCTGAGAGCTTCCTCCAAATTAAGGAGAATTCCTGGCCGGTCTGGGTCGGAAGGGATCTTAAAGATCATCCTGTTCCCCTCTTGCCATGAGCAGGGAACACCTTCCACTGTCCCAGGTTGTTCCAAATCCTGTCCAACCTGGCCTTGGACACTTCCAGGGATCCAGGGGCAGCCGCAGCTTCTCTGGGAATTCTATTCCAGCCCCTCCCCCCCCTCCCAGCCAGGAATTTTTTCCCAATATCCCACTGAACCCTGACCTCTGTGAGTTTGAATCCAGCTGCTCAATCTTGTTAGAAAGATTTTTTTATAGCCCTGTAAAGGTAATTTTGCTTTCTGTGCCTCGAACACGAATCTCTGCTTTACACAACTGATTCCCAGCCGACACGGATACAAGATCACCAAAGAGAGAAAGAATCCTCAAGAAAACCAAACCCACTCCTTAAAAACTCTTACTTAAGACAGCAGCTTTTCAACAATAGCCAGGACATTTCGTGTTCTTCCTGAACATGAGAGTTTAATTCACAAAACAATGGGAAACCAGGAAGTGCCGAATTAAGGTCCCGCCACGTGGCTCTCAGAGAGCACCACTACAGCAAGAGCAGGACCCAGCAAGGAAATCAGATGAAATTCTGTGTCCCTGCAGTGAACCCTTAATGATGCTCCAGAGAACTGTCAAGAACAGAACAGCAAGAGGAGGAAGATCAGGAGAAGATGGGAACTCCCATTCCCTGATCAGACTGCAGCCGTTCTCCTCCCTCCAATCATTTGTTTTGGACTTCACCGCACAAAAATGATTTCATTTGTACCTGATTTCAGTTCCCAGCTCTAAACAGCTCATTCCATACTCTCCTAAACTTTCTTGGGAGCACAAGGATGTCCAGCAAGGCTGAGGAGCAGCAGAGGAGCACAGAGCTCTCCTTGAACAGTGACAGGGAATATCAGCTTCATATAAGAAACATAAATCATGGAATTCTGGAATGGCCTGGCTTGGAATGGACCTTAAAGTCCATCCAGAGCCACCCCTCTGCCATGGCAGAGACACCTTCCACTATCCCAGATTGCTCCAAGCCCTGTCCAACCTGGCCTTGGACACTTCCAGGGATCCAGGGGCAGCCACAGCTTCTCTGGGAATTCCATCCCAGCCCCTCCCCACCCTCCCAGCCAGGAATTCCTTCCCAATATCCCATCTATCCCTGCCCTCTGGCAGTGGGAAGCCATTCCCTGTGTCCCGTCCCTCCATCCCTTGTCCCCAGTCCCTCTCCAGCTCTCCTGGAGCCCCTTTAGGCACTGAAAGGGGCTTTGAGCTCTCCCTGGAACCTTCTCTTCTCCACACTGAACAACCCCAACACTCTCAGCCTTCCCTCATAACTGTTCCATCCCCCAAATCATCTCCATGGTCCTCTCATTGTCCTGGAGTCAATTTTTCTTTGAAAGGAGCAAAACCAACAACAAAAGCCAACATCTCTTGGTTGAGACAACTCTCCCCAGAGGATTGAGAAGATCAGCTGCCACTTGAAATGAGTCTGCCTGCAGCATCCTGAAAGGTCCCAGAGGTGCTTCTGCACTCCCTGGCTTTCAGAGAAGTTATTCTGACACAAATGCTGAGAAGAAAAAAACCCAATTTTGTATCAAGGCAGTGTTTTTCAGAGCAAAACAAAAATACTGTAATCAAAGCTGTGCACCAGCTGATCAAATCAGATGCCACTGGATCGAGGAAAGAACACTTATTCTTTACAGTACTCCCTAAATCCTGGCTGGAAGAGCAAGGAAAGACTGGAAAAGTATTGAATGTAAAGAAAAAAGCAGGAGGAATTACTGGGGATGTTTCTTACTGAAGGGGCATTCACTGATGTCTGGTTCACACTGAAATATCTGAGCACAATGATACAAACTGGCATGGAATAAACACATCAGAGATACACAGGATGAATTTTGTTTGGTAATTGTTTCTTTTAAGGGTCAAAATACCCTTTAAAAACCCACAAGGTGTTGCACTGAGGAGCCAGAGCTCTGCTGCAAGAACCTGAGCAGAAGAAATCACAGAAATCAGATTTTTTTAACCTATTTTATCTCTGAAATAGCAGAGTGTTGGAAGTCATTAAAGAGAAATTAGGATTAGCAGGACTAACTAATTTTTGCAGTGTCATTCACACGGGTTTAGTCCAAGCTGTTTCAAGGAATAGAAATTAAGTAACAGGTACAAAAGTGGCATTTAAACTTGGCCCTAAGGCCTTTCTGGGGGACACAATTTTATTTTACATTGAAATTCCTCAACTGCTCCTTCTCTTGCTCATCAACTTTTCCCTACTCTTCCACCCCTCCAATGTGCATTTGATGAAAATCCTCAAAAGCTTCTCCTCAAAATCCCTTCTCAGTGAGATATTATTAATCCCCAGAGCAAGGAGTATGTTCAGAAAAGACGAGGATGAAAATTTTTCATGGAGATAAACGGTATTAAAACGAGAAACAAACTGATCTTATTTCTTTGTTTTTAACCAAAATAATGGCAGGGTTAATTCTGAAGCACAGGAATTCCGGATCTCAGACTTGGAGAAATCCAAAAGTCCAGAGTATAAATGCAATGATCAAAGTGATTTGAAATGACAAAAAGCTGAGGGAAAAAAATAAAGTCAAAACTGCAAGGAACTTCTTTTTAGCCTGTTCTGAGACAAACCAGCAGTTTGGCTACAATACCTAATTAATAGATGTATTTTGATAGTAAAAACACATCCAGAAAGCTCCAGTTGTTCCACAGTGAGCACACGAGCAAAACAAGAGATTTTTCATTAAAAAAAACCCCCAAGAACAAAAAATTCCCAAATCCATGACGTGCACATCGAGTCTGGAGGCAGCACATTCCACCATAAAAATATGGATTCAGATTCCTGAAAGACTTGGCAAAACTATCCCAGTTTTCTACTCGTATTCCAAAGTATACCTTCAGAAAACAGAATTCCAGTATTACCTGAGATTTCAGAACGAGAAGTTTCTCATTTAAAAGTCTGTGTTTTAATTCCTTCTTATCTTTTCTCTCCTAAAGATAACCCTGACCATGAGAAACAGAAAACATCTGCTCCAAAGGCATTTTTAACCCCTTTATCTGGATGATGCTCCAGAGGAAGAAGGGAACCAAATGGAGCAAGGGGACAGCACTGATATTCCCAAATTTCAAGCATAATTCTTTAGAAAGAACCACAAAAATTTAAATACTTGAAGAGAAATCCCCAATAAAAATGCACTGTCAACTTTTTTTAAAATAACCACACTGATTTCTGATTTTATTTCCAGTACAGCAATTTCTGGCTGGCCTGTCTTTCTTAAATCAGACTAAAACACGCTGAGAGAGGAACAGCATGAAGCAGTCTCTTAAGTAAAAGAGAATTTTTATCTACATACAGCATGTGGAGTTTTTTACTGCAAAAAACTTGAAGCACAATTTGCAAAATAAAATCATCCCTCAACTGACTGTACAGGAGTATTAAAAAAACCATCTTACAGCACCACTTTGGCGTAATTTTTTTTCCATCTTTAGCTATTTAAATAATCCTCTCCTACAGTACATTCTAGTTGAGGGGAGGGTGAATTAAAGCAGGAATGATGGGTGGTAGAGACAGGATCTGACTCTGAAACAGCATCAAAGACTGCCCTAAAACCTCCTGGGAAGGCTGCTCGGTGCCCACAGAAAAAACACATTAATAATGACACAAACACACACAAATTCTTCTTACTCCAGTTAATTGCTGTTTCCTTTTCTACAGAGGCAAGGAGAAGCTAAAATGTGGATTTGTTTACATGTACACAAACTATATATACATCTTAATCTTAAAAACGGATGGAAAATTAAGTGTTTGGATTTTATCCATCCACATAAAAGGCTCTGATTAAATTGAGATAAACCCTGAGGGAGCCCAGCACAGCCTCTGCCCTGGGATAGGAGAGGGAAACACCATGGAGGTGGCTGTGCCCTCGTGTGAATTAATGCTGACAGCTCCCAGTTCTCCCCCAAACTCTTCCACAAGGAGCTGAGAGCTGCTCTGAGCTCTGAATTCTGCACTCATGGGCTCCCTCTGCCCACTTTTTACATCCCACCCTTCCCAAGGAGAATGGCTCAGGGGGGTAGATTGAATTATTCAAACCTGGAATTTGAATCCCAGAATGGTTTGGGATGGAAGGGAGATTAAATCCCATCCAGTTCCAATCCCCTGCCATGGGCAGGGACACCTTCCACCATCCCAGGTTGCTCCAAGCCCTGTCCAACCTGGCCTTGGACACTTCCAGGGATCCAGGGGCAGCCACAGCTTCTTTGGGCACCCTGTGCCAGGGCCTCCCCCCCCTCCCAGGGAAGAATTCCTATAATCTGGAGACAGTGGAGACCCTCAGAGTAATTTCTCCATGAACCAGCTGGTCATAAAGATGACATGAGAAAATCAGGGAGAACGGAGGCCATGGATTCAGGAAAACCACATTTTCCACATGAGTAACCCTCCGGAACCATTCATGTGAAAGGCTGGCACAGAGGGAATCAGTGAGGTAATTAAAAAAGCAAATAACAGACTCCACAGCTCCTCTGGAAGAGATTAGATAAGGGCTGCACTGTGCAAAGAGAGAGGTGAAAACCCAGCAAGGGCAGGAGGAGGTGGACAGGAGACACTGCAGGAGGTGAGGTGGTTCCCTGGGATAAACAGGGGTGAGGTGGGATGAGAAGATGGGAAAAGCACACACTGGGATTGGGACTGGAGCCTGAGGGGGTAAAGGCACCACAATGAGGTGAATCACAGCAGTGAACAGCCCCGGTGGTTTTTAATTCCTCTGCCTGTTCCCCAAGCCAAGGCAAACATTAATTCCCATTTCCACTTGAACAACACAGGTAGGAAATGTTTTATCTGCTGGAGCTGCCAAATGAAATCTCAGCATTCCTGTTAAACACCTGGGATCTAAAATTCACCTTCAAATTACACCAGTGGCTGTGAAAACTCCTGTTACCATCTGCCAAGCACAGATTCCTGTGTCAGGAACTTTGTAAAAATTTTTAAAAAGCATGAAAAGAATAGGATTTAAGTAAAATGACCAGGCCCCTTTGGTTCCAGCCTGATGCATCCACAGAATCCCAAACTGGTTTGGGTTGAAGGGATCTTGAAGCCCATCACATTCCAAATCCCTGCCATGGATAAGGACACCTTCCACTAGCCCAGGCCACTTAAATCCATGTTTGTAGCAACTGCAAGTCTGCAAAGGTCCAGACTTCTGAGCTCAAATAAAGATATTTATGAGAAGCTAAATGACCTAAGAGATTTCAAACCTAAATGTAACTATTACTTTAAAACTTCTTAACGAGCAACTTTCCTGTTGGAATTGTAATGCACTAAATAATAATGGATGCTAATGAAATTAGAATGCTTTAAATAATAACCCATTCTAATGAGGCTATAATGCATTAAATAATTCTAACCCAAGGGAAGCCTGATCCTGCCATGGAAAACATGCATGGAATAAATTTGGGACACCCCTGCACCTCCTGACCTTAACCCCAACCCTGCAACCTCACAAAGAGTAACTCCTGAAAATACAGAAGCACTGAACGAATGTAAACTTCAAAAAAAGTCCTCAAAATGGTCTTTTATATCTGTCTACGCAACATTTGCTAAGAATAAACCCTTTAGTCATGCTCTAGAAATTTGATGAGTGGTCCAGAGCAATGGTGGAATTGTTTTAGAAAATGCAAATAGTGCCCAGTGCCAGGATTATCCCGACATGTGGTGCCTGCAGAGCCGTGGGGATTAAATGTTGGACAGGCTCTGTTTGTGCATCATGGAGAAAACCCAAAACAAGAATCCCTGGGAGATGCTTGTGAACTTCCTTTAGAAAACTCAGAGAGCAAAGCGACCGAACGCACAGCTCGTGTTTACAGAAATGTACTTTTAATTTGCAAGAACACACACAAATGATAATCATGGAATCCTGGAATGGTTTGGGATGGAAGGGACCCTAAATCCCATCCAGTCCCATCCCAGCCATGGGCAGGGACATCTTCCACTGTCCCAGGGTGCTCCAAGCCCTGTCCAACCTGGCCTGGGACACTTCCAGGGATCCAGGGGCAGCCACAGCTTCTCTGGGAATTCCAGCCCAGCCCCTCCCCACCCTCCCAGCCAGGAATTCCTTCCCAATATCCCATCTATCCCTGCCCTCTGGCAGTGGGAAGCCATTCCCTGTGTCCTGTCCCTCCAGGCCCTTGTAAAATGGAAGCTCAGGACACACAAGAATATTTTAGGGTGAATAAATCCAGATCTACAAACCCAACAACACACTCCTCATTGTTTTTAAAAACACACATTAATTCTATGGAGTCACCTGGTTAATTTAAAAAACCTGTTCCAAGTGCCTGGAATAGAAGTTTATTCCAGGTAGCAATGGAAGGTATTTGGTACAAATGAATTTTTCAACTACAATTCCCAAAAACCTTTTATGCAACGCACATCCAGGATATCAAAACTGAGACCTCCAGTGGGCTGGAGGGAGTGACACACTCAGCTGCTGCCTCTGAAATTCACACAGCACTGGAATCCCACTCTCAACCTGCAAAATAATTCACCTCTGGGGAGTTCCATTTGGAATTCAGCAAGGACAAGCTCTGGCACTGGATCTGTGCTAGGAAAGGTGGTCCCAAAGCCAAAAAGCAGCTTTAGAAAAGGGTTTCACAATTCAACATCTTTCCCTACAAAGGCCATGGGGCCAGAACAGCAGCAAACCAAGCAAAGCAAAACAAACCCAAACACGTGGAGGAATGAAAAATGGGGAGAGTGAAAGCCTCCAGAACCACAGGAGGAATCCCATTCCCAAGGAAAACCCCCAAGAACAGCATTCCCCAAGCACCAGCACTCCTGGCACTGCCACTGTCACATCCACAGATCCAAATCCACCCAGCACTGGAAACCCTCTGTGATTCCTGCTGCAACAGCTGCCTGAGCACTCCCAGAATTACTGAAATTGTGATTCTTCAATAACTAAAATCAGCTCCCAGGTTAAAAGCCTCTATCAGGCTCAGCTCCTGGATCTGTTTGAGGTGATTTCCCTGCTCCAAACAGCAGCTCAAGTCACTAAACCTCAGTGACCACATAAAAATATTGTTTTCTTCTGATTCATCTACTTTGAAAGGACTTTTATATCGAATTATCCTCACTCCCTACTTAGATTTTCAGCACAGCAGCAGAAGAAAACGAAGTGTTTTAGAGCAAGGATGTGTTTGTTCATCTCCCAGCTGGAAGAGAGGCAACACATGAAACTGCTTTTAATTTTCCAACTTTCAGGATTTCCAGGTGCCACTGCTAAGGATGGGGGCATATAAATATATAAAATCTGGTTTAAAGATGTTTTGCCATTTAGCTTTGGGATTTTCCTAAAAAGACTCCCACTGTAGGGTAAAATTTGGCACTCTCTACTAATCTTAAACAGTATAAATGCATATAAAATATTGTTCAAAAGACAGAGTCTCATGGTTTTTTTCATGTATTAAAGCAAGAACTGATGTGTTTTACCATTTTTTAAGCATCCAGTGCATAGAATTAAAGTAAAGCAAAGTGTTTTGACAAAAAGAAGTGACCTTCAACTTGCTGAGTGCATAATGAAGAGACTGGAGCTCTTCAAAGCATGTTCTGGACTTAAAATCCAAGCAATAAAGAAATATTCTTTATTGTCAGTGAACAGCACTGGCTCCTTATCCAGCTCCACACCTTTGTGTATTTTAGAATTAAATATTTTTCACACTTTAACATGCACAAGGAAAACCAAAACCTTTCCTCTTTTCCTGCTGCCAGCTTCTCTCTCCTTCAAGAAGTGCTCATTAAAAGGAAAAGCTTTCAGGGATGGGAAATAACGTCCAGGACATTAAAAAAACAGGTTAAAAGTTTAAAAAAATCCCTCTATTCCAGGTGTCTAACTAAAAAATCACTAAACTTTCTTTGAAGTTTTCATCACAAAGCAACCTGCTTGGAAAGATCTCAGCTGGCCAACAAGTGGATTTTTAAACCTCTTCAGGACAAAATCACAAACTGGCTGAAAACAGCACTGATGCTGTTTAATAAATTGGGAAATTAACAGAAAAATTGAGGCTTTCACACTCTGGATTCAGTGCCACGTTCTTCAGCTCCCCTAGAAATAATGGAATAGTTATTTTGGATCATCTCCTTCTCATTTTAATATCTCCAGTGCTTATTTTAAAGAGTATCTTTTAAATGTATTAAATCTGAGAGTGCTTCCCTTACCAGCCTGACTGCCAGAACTGCCAATGATACAATTTTGGGTTGACTCACTGATACTGTGTGCTCACACAAGAAATGCACATTACAGCCTGATTGCTTCATGCTCCAGGGTGGGTCCTGCAGACAAGGAACTTTCCCAGGGAGAAAAAACCTGGCTATAAGCAAATACACATTTTTTACAGGCAGTCATCGGCATCACGACTCCGTTTCCTCTGGTTTAGAAAGTTGAAATTCCTGCTCTTTTCACCAAAACCAAATGCACAAATAGAAAGAAGGGTAAAATCAGCACGAATCCATCAAATATTTTGCAGTATTTGTATTTTAGGATGATGAAAACACCTCTAAATTTTAAGGAAATCTTTTTGCAGCTGTAGCTCACGTTTGGGCAGATGCTGGTTGGTGTTAAGGGGCTGCTTTAGGTCAGATTCCAGAGAGATCAGGAAAAGAACAGCCTGGGGTTGTCTAAGACACTGGAAAGCAGCTGCTATGAGGAGGAGATTTTAGAGGAAAGAGCAGAAAATCCAGGATTCTTCCGACAAGCAATTAGTGGTTTCTATGCCAGCCACAAGACTACTTAGACAGGGACCCAAAACAAACGCAAATCTTTTATTCTATTAAAAAAACAAATAACGGAAAATCATCATCCAACAGCATCACTACATCTATTCTTGGAAGAAAGAGACAAACCACTCACCACTGCCTAAAGTACCCCAGTCCTGCCCAGCACCAGAGATCCAAATCAGCAGGTAATTATGGGCACAACTGTGGAATAATCCTGAAACTTTGCAAATAACACAGAGCAGGACATTGCTCCCTCCAGCCCCAGTTTAACCCAGTCCCATCACTACTGGGGGTGTCCTGTGGAAGGAGAGGGGTGGGCTGGGAGCTTCCCCGCTGTGCAAACACATCCTAAAAATCCGGATTCATCCCCTGTGTGGTTTCCCACACGGTTTCTCTCATCTGTGCAGCGGGCAGATGTGTCACAGGGTGGCTTCTCCCTGCACCACAGGTGGCTGCTCTCACAGGTGTCACCTGAGTGTCACAAACACCTCCGGTGAGGGCTCAGTGAAGGAATCTGGCTCGGGAAAGAGCTTGGAAACGCCGTGAGGAGGGGATGAAGGAGGGGATAAAGAAAGAGATGAAAGAAAGGATGAAAGAAGGGATGAAGGATGCCAATTCCCAGCAACGTTATCAGGGTGCCCAGAGAAGCTGTGGCTGCCCCTGGATCCCTGCAAGTGTCCAAGGCCAGGTTGGACGGGGCTTGGAGCATCCTGGGACAGTGGAAGGTGTCCCTGCCATGGCAGGGAGTTGGAACGAGATGAGATTTAAGATCCCTTCCAACCCAAACCACTCTGGGGTATGAGTCCCTGGAAGCAAGAGCCCCAATTCAAGCGGAGAGCGAACTTTAGCGAGCGCAGGTGACGGAGAAGCAGCGCCCGCCAGGTCCCTCACCACCTGCAGCATCCCCACACGCAGCGGCTGTCCCTGAGGGAGGCGCGGGGGGCTCCGGGGCCCTTCCCAGCGCTGCCCACGGCCAGGGCGGGGGCCGGGGCTCCACCTGCCCGGAGCACCGGGACGCGGGGCAGGGTCCGAGCAGGTGCCGCCGCTCGCCGCCGGGACTGACCTTGCGCAGGGCGGGCACGAAGAGGCCGCGCCATTTCGGGCCGTTCTCCTCGCCCAGGAACTCGTAGGGCTGCGGCGGCGGCTGCATGGCGGCCGCTCCGCATCGGGGCCGGGCCGCCGCGGGGTCGCTGCTCACCCGCCCGGCCGGATCGCCATGGCTCGGCGGGGCCGCTCGGGGCTC
>VZRV01008367.1:45832-142933 GCA_013398115.1 Falcunculus frontatus | reverse complement strand
CTCTAACGGGATGCGATTTCTCTACCTGTAGGCTATTTCTCTCCCTGTAGGATATTTCTCTGCCTGGAGGATATTTCTCTCCCTGGAGGATATTTCTCTCCCTGGAGGATATTTCCCTCCTTGTAGGCAGTTTCTCTCCCTACCTAGAAGCAGTTTTTCTGAAGGCTCTTTCCCTCTCTACCTGGAGGCAGCTTCCATCCCTGCCTAAGGGCTGTGCCTCTCCCTAGGAGGATGCTCCTCTCCCTACCTGGAGGTTATTATTCTTCCTAGCTGGATGCTATTTCCCTACCTGCAGGCTGTGTTTTTCCCTACCTGGAGACTCTGCCTCTCCCTGCCTGGATGATGTTCTTCTTCCTACCTGGAGGCTGTTTTCCTCTCTCCCTGGAGGATGTGACTCTCTCTACCTGAAGGTTATTTCCCTACCTGGAGGCCTCCTAGAGACCTGTGCCTCTTCCTGCCTGGAGGCTGTTCCCATCCTTATCTGAATTCTCTTCTGCTCCTTACTTGGAGGCAGTTTTCCTTCCTACTTGGAGGCTGTTTCCTTACCTGGAAGGAGTTTCTCTCCCTACTTGGAGGCTGTTTCCTTACTTGGAAGGAGTTTCTCTCCCTACTTGGAGGCTGCTCTTCTCCTCCTTGGAGCCTGTTTTCCTACCTGGAGACTGTTCTTCCTATCTGGAGACAGTTTTTCTCACAACCTGGAGCCTCTTTTCCTCCCTGTCCAGAGGATGTTCTTTTTCCAACCTGGAGGCTGTTTCCATCCCTACCTGGAAGCTGTTATCCTCCCTATTTGGAGGATGTTTTCCTATCTGCCAGCAGTTTTTCTCCATACCTGGAAGGAGTTTCTCTCCCTTTCTGGAGACAGTTTCCCTCCCTACTCCAGAGAACACCACTGCCACCATTCCCTTCACCCACTGATCATCCAAATTGAGCCAAACTTTCCCTCTTTTCCCTCCTGACAGCATCATATTCAATTCTCACTCCTTATATTCCCCCTCCACTCCCCATTTTAAGACTTGTTCAGAGGGAATGGATAAATTAAACCAGCAAAAGGAAGGGCTTTTATCCCAGTAGGAGTGTGATCCTTTTTTGTAACACATTTCCTGGAGGAGCCTGATGCTTCCAGAGGCATCAAGAGCTCCTTCTGCTCCGTGGCTCGACCTTCCTGCCACACCAGAGCAGCCTGGGAGGTTCCCAACAAAATACTCCTTCCTGTGGGAAGACACTTGTTCATCAAACCCAAACTGTGAGCAAAAAGAAAAAGTAATAATGGAACAATGGTGGCACAACCCAGGGACCCACAGTTCCTACTCCTTCCAGAGCTCAGGACTGATCTTGCTGGGCACTGGTTTAGATGGGATATTGGGAAGGAATTGAGTGTCCAAGGACAGAGCTTGGAGCAGCCTGGGATAGTGGAAGGTGTCCCTGCCATGGCAGGGGTGGAATGGGATGAGCTTTAAGCTCTTTTTCAACCCAAACCAGTCCGGGGTTCTATGATTCTATAACACTTTTGGGGAACAAATTGTGTTTGTCCAACCATTTATTCAGAGTTTCAGGAATTCTCATCCCACGTGTCACAACAGGCCCAGATCAGCTTTAAAGACCAGTCCTGTCGAGTGAGGAAAAGCTGTGAGGTGTGAGAAGCACAGATAAGATAATTTAGGAAGACAAGTTTGGTCATGTGTCCCCCTCCTGAAGTAATTCCTGTTATACAGAGCAATATCCTGCCTAATTCACCTGAGAATTAGCAAATTCCAGTGAAACTTTTCTGTGACTCAGCAGAAATACACAGACTTTACAGCATTAAAAAAAAAAAAAACAACAAACCACACTATTTAAATCATAATAGAAAAAGGCACATTTATGAAGTCATCAAAGTGAGTTAGACCCATTTGGAAAATAAATTAATACATTTTCACACTTTGTGAGCAACAAGATTGATGCCTGAAACCCTGATATCATCATCTCTGAAATTATTTTTATAACCAAAGTGTAAAAATTTTCTCTCTGAAAAGATTTATACTTCACAGAATGCTACATCACGAGTCATAATTTAAGTTTCAAATAAACTTTACCCCCAAACAATCATCACCTGAGAGGAAAAAGCACCGCAGGCTGCACAGGGAAATGCTGACTTAGGACTCCCCCTGGTCTCTGTCTGCTTTGCATTTTAATGTTCTTTTATTCTGTTAATACATGTCAGGGCCACACCTCGTGTGGGAGGAAGTTGCTTTTGCAATCCTTTTGTAGGATTTACTGTTGATAGGCAACACTTCTGGCAGGGAGGGAAGATAGGATTGTTCCACTGTGGGAAGTTTTACACAGCCCTGTGGCACTGGAAGACTTGGAATAGCTGAATCTCTGCCTAAAGCGACCAAAGCTTTGCTCTGAAAAGGTTGTTATTTCAATTTCCAGCAGTCAATTCTCTGGTAAAGTAGATTTTACCAGGACAAAAAATTAAGGAAAAATAAAAATTAAAAAAAAAAGGCAGATTAAGCCTTTTTTCCCCCTCAAAAAAGTGTCTCCAATCTGTACAGTAAAATCAGCCTCACAGCTGCCCTCCTGTGCCAACCCACTCCCATCAGAGGAGCTCAGAAATGAACTTTTTAAGGAAAAATTAATGTCCAATTGCCTGGTAAAACACCCTACAGTTATCTGTGTTACCCAACATCCTGTGAGCATCTGCTATAAAATCCTCAATACTTTGTCCCTGAGGCCACAAAATTCAGTTTTACAGCAATTCTGCAGAACACTCCCAGATCCTCAGCTCAGCACCGAGGTCACTTCACACCTCTCTCCACACAGACTCCTCCAGGTGTATCTCTGATAAAAAATGGGTATTAATGGAGTTCAGAGGAGTCACCAGCACTGTCTGAGCTCCCCTTGTGCTCAGAGAAAATGGGAAGCCTTCCTGACTCATCCCTGCTCGGGCTAAAAGGGAAGCAATATCAAACATGACTCAGTTAAGGCAGGTTTCTGGAGCTTCCCTCCCTTCACATTTGCTGTTCCAAAGACCATTTTCCCTGCATTGCTCAGCTGGCTGGACAAAGATCAGCTCCTTTTGCATTAGCAGCATTCAAAGGTAAGAAGAAACCCAAACCCAGTGATGAAGTTTCTGATCAGCGCTGATTTCCCAGCTGTAAATTAAATGGAAAGTGATTCTTTATGTCCGTATTTTCATTTCAGCTCTATAAAAAACAGACACAGCGATCAGACAGAGTATCTGAATTGCAGATCTAAATCGACTTGGGTTTGGTAATCCCTGTTAAGCTTATTTTTCTGTGAAATACTCTACATTCACATCGAAGGCTCTGAATATTGTTCTCAATCTCTGATAAAGCCTTTAATTCCATATCAGCAGGGCCCTTAAGCAGGGCTTATCCTTCTATTCCATTACTTCCATGTAATCTAGAGGACTGCAGACTCCAATTTAAATGGAATCAGAGCACACAGAGAGCCACACCACGCCCGTGGCTTTTCAAACCCCTCTGAGGAGGCAACGTTGTGACCACAGGCACGGGAAATCCACGTGGATAATCCCACCAGAGAGGCTCTCCCTGCTCTGCCTGTGGTTGGAGACCCTCCCATGGGCTGCTCCCACTCAGGCAGCCACAACTCCTTCACTCACCACACCGAGGAGTTGTGAGCAAAGGACAACATTCCCAAAGCTGCTCTGGCACTGCCCAGCTGTGCCACACCAGGCACCACAACTCCTTCACTCACCACACTGAGGAGGTGTGAGCAAAGGACAACATTCCCAAGGCTGCTCTGGCACTGCCCAGCTGTGCCACACCAGGCACCACAACTCCTTCACTCACCACACTGAGGAGTTGTGAGCAAAGGACAACACTCCCAAAGCTGCTCTGGCACTGCCCAGCTGTGCCACACCAGGCAGCACAACCCCTTCACTCACCACACTGAGGAGTTGTGAGCGGAGGACAACACTCCCAAGGCTGCTGTGGCACTGCCCAGCCGTGCCAGCGCTGCCCTGGCAAGCACCACGCTGCCTGGTGGCTCCATGGTGTCCTTTTGGGAGGAGTCCCACGTTCCAGAGGGGCAGAAGGTGCCCGTTCCTGCCAGGGGCTCACAGCTGGAAGCGCCGCTCCGCCTCGTCGGCGATCATGGCGGCGATGGCGAGGGACGAGGTGGCGGCGGGAGAAGGAGCGTTCCTGACGTGCAGGATCCTGCTCCCGACGCTCCCAGTGCCTCCATCAAACACAAAATCATCCACCAAATTCCCATCGCTGTCCAGAGCCTGAGCTCTCACACCAGAGGGACCCCTGCCAGCAGAAGGAAAATGTTATCCTGAGTTAGGAGATCAGTTCCCATGAGAAGGTGTCCAGGGGGACAGTGAGGAGGGGCAGAGCGTGGAGATAAAGCTTTTTTTGGGGAGGTTGAACTCTCAGGAGGCAGAGTGGGGGATTGTCCTGCAGTCATGGGATCATTGAGGTGGGAAAAGACCTCCCAGATCATTCTGTAACCTTAAAGCTCATCCCATTCCATGGGCAGGGACACCTTCCACTAGCCCAGGTTGCTCCAACCTGGCTTTGGACACTTCCAGGGATCCAGGGGCAGCCACAGCTTCTCTGGGCACCCTGTGCTAGAGCCCCCCACCCTCCCAGGGAACAATTCCTTCCTAATATTCCATCTAAACCTGCTCTCTGTCAGTTTGAGGCCATTCCCCTTTGTCCTGCTACTCCAAAGGCCCTGTAAATAGCCCCTCTCCATCTTTCTGCAGGTTCTCTTCAGGCCCTGCAAGGCCACACTGAGCTCACCCCAAAGCTTCTCCTCTCCAGGCTGAACAATCCCAGCTCTCCCAGCCTTTCCTCCCAGCAGAGCTGCTCCATCCCTCTGCTCATCCTGGTGCCTCCTCTGGACTCACTCCAGCAGCTCCACATCCTCCCTGTGCTGGAACCCTCAAGCTGGAAGCAGCTCCAAGCTTCAGTATCATATTTTGGTTGAGGAAGAGAATAAACCCATGCCACGTTTTCTGTTGTTCAAATAAGAGATTTACCAGAAAGGAGAAGTTTCTTTTACCTGAGAACATCATTGGTGGTGACCTCGGGGATGAATTTCTGCAGCTGCTTCACCTGGGCACTGAGGGAAAAGGCTCTGTACAGCTCCCCCAGGCCATAGGACACATTCCTCAGCACCAGCTTCCACAGCCCACTGCAAGGGGAAAAACCACTGCAGTGAGGGAAGATCTGCCCCAAAATGCACCAGGTCCAACCCACACTGCTGAAAAAGGCAGCAAATACAACTGCAGGGCACAAGTTTCCATTCCCAAAATCAGGAATCACATAATGCTTTCTATTTGAGAAATCCATGTTTGCCTTCCTCTGCTTCAACAAACCTTGCTCACAGAGCTGTGGCATTGAATTAACTCGGAATTCCAGTCCTGGAAGTGTTCCAGGCTATGTTGGATGGGGGTTGGAGCAACCTGGGCAGGGACAACTTCCACTGTCCCAGGCTGCTCCAAGCCCCAGTGTCCAACCTGGCCTTGGACACTTCCAGGGATCCAGGGGCAGCTACAGCTTCTCTGGGCACCCTGAGCCAGGGCCTCACCACTCTCCCAGCCAGGAATTCCTTCCCAATATCCCATCCATCCCTGCCCTCTGGCACTGGGAAGCCATTCCCTGTGTCCTGTCCCTCCATCCCTTGTCCCCAGTCCCTCTCCAGCTCTCCTCGAGCCCCTTTAGGCCCTGCAAGGGGCTCTGAGCTCTCCCTGGAGCCGTCTCTTCTCCAGGTGAACATTCCCAGCTCTCTCAGCCTTTCTGTCTTCCCAGCACCCTCTGCAGGTATTTAATGATGCTGTCTAGGTTGATTTAAGTTATCACAGTGCACTGGACCAAAACCAATCCTGGAATAGCTCCACCAGCACCTTCCAATGAGCAGCCACATTCCCAAACTGGCTGAGACATGTCCTGGTAGAAAATTCAAATATGAGACCACACGAAGTCAAATGTCTCGGGCAAATCCACCCTTATCAGCACAACTGTCTTTTAAACACACCAAAACCATGGGAAAAGCAGGAATTTGGGGCAGGAAGTGGCTTCCATGGGTCACATTTCAACAAGAGCACCCAGCAGACACAAACACGAGGCATTACCTGTAGGTTACAGCATCTAGAAAGTCTCCAGTGCTGAAGTCCAGCAGTTTGTAGCCCTCTCTTTTAAAGGCCAGCACTGCATTAGGGCCAAGCCAAACACTGCCATCCATCCTGGGTGTGAAATGGACTCCCAGGAACGGGAAGCGAGGATTGGGAACCTGAAGTGGGGCACAAGAGTGATCAGAGCTCTTTCCAAACAGCAAATTTGCCGTTTTATTTCCAACCACAGCGACGAAATTCTGAGTCACAGAACCACAGAATTGGCTCTGAGCTGGTTTTGCTGCTTGTTAATTGTGCAGTTGTGGCACGTCATTAATTAAAAAACTGGAGAACAGAGCGGGGCCAGGTAAAGCTGCATCTCAGGGAAAAGGAAAACAAACAACAGGGGGGAAAAAAAAGTCCACATGATTTCTCAGGATATAAATCAAACCACAACAAAACCAACGACACCCTGATGTTATTCACCAGGAGCAATTAAAAATAGAATACAAAATATTAGGAAACCCTCACTGGTGTGTACAAAACAACCTGAACTTAGCAGGCCTGGTTAATGCTAATAACAAGTATCTGCAGGTTTTGGGGTTTTTTTTGTTCCAGTTCCTCCCTCCCATCCCAAGACAGGATCCTGAATCATTCCCAGGTGGGAAGAGGTCAGACAAACACCAAAGCCAGCATTCCAATTTTCCCAAAGATCCAGTGTTCAGCAGGCAAAGCTAAGCTCATATTCAGAACATCAGTATTTCAGTGTACAGCAGAATTAGCTAAAATGCTGCCCTAGGAATTCTCTCTTCTTGCTTTATATTTTCTGTCTGGGATTGCTCCTCTTCATCCCATTGTTCATCTCTATTAGCTGGTAGGAAGGTTGTCCTTTCTCTCCCACATTTTTTTTTAATGACAAAATCAGCTCATTCAAAAATAAGGTTGAAAGGCAAATAATTAAATCTGAGCGTTGGGTGTTAGCACAAAAGATTAAACCCTACATCAAGTAATTCATCACAGAATCCCAGAATCATTTAGGTTGGAAAAGACCTCCAGTGTCATCTGTGAACTTTCTGAGGGTACAGTCCAGATTATCAATAAAGAGATTAAACAGGACTGTTATAATTATTTAAATAATAAATAATTATTTCCCGTCGTTTCTCCCTGACTTCTGAACCCTGCCTATAGATTTATTTTAGGACATAAAGAAAGAACTCAGAGTTTTCTGGACATGTGGCATTGGGATGTTCCATCCTTTCCCTATTAAGAAAAAAACCCCAAAACTAAAACCATAAACAAAACAAAACAACTGGCAATAACTTCCCACCTGCTACTTCCAGGTTTTCCTCAAAAATTAACAAAACCCAAGCTGTCCTGTCACAAACCAACTGAATCTCCATCCCTGTGCTGTGCATCACTGTCTGACAGAAATAACCACGCAATTTTGCCTTATTTCTGTGTTTTTAGCAGCTCTCAGGGCACACTGTGACAGACAAACCAAGGGGTACGTACTGGATAAATATTTCCTTTAACCAAGTAACACTTTTCTGGTTTGAGCACCAAATAATCCCCCCGGAATGGGACAATCCGGGGCTCGGGGCTGCAGCCACTGATCTCAGACAGGCGGTCGGAGTAAAGCCCTGCACAGGTCAAAATGTGCCCACAGGAGATTTCCTCACCCTGTGGGAAACAAAAAAAACCACATAAAAATTCAATGTATCTACTAAAAAACACCCAGGAAAACCCCACAAGTATTTATATAAATAAGTTCAATAAGGCTGATCACTGATTTGAGCCCACAAGGGGTGAGAGCAGCTACACAAATTCACAGCACACAGGTATTGGAGAGCTGCTAAATATTAAACACCTTATCACCTAAATAAATAAATAGAATCACAAACTATGATCTATTTATTTAGCTCACAGCATTTGTTTTTAAATACTGTGAGGTTTCTTCTTCAACTGAAAAATATTTGCGTGAAAAAAAATATCAGTATTTGGTGGAGGAATCGAACAGATTTTGGAAGCTATTTTTAAATGAAAGAGCAAAAATAAGAGAAAAAAGCAGCAGAACTAAATCTAAAAACTACCAGAGGGGTTGTGAGGTTGTTTTTGTTGCAGATATTCCCTCCTGAAGGTGAGGGGGTTACAACCAAAGTTCCTGGGCAGCTCTGACTTGCAGGAACAGCATCTGTCATGCTCCTGGTTTTACTGAAGCAGTTCTGATGATAAAATGACAATAAAATGATGCTAAAAGCCTCCTTATCATTTTATGGATGCCAGAGCCCAAAATCAAACATGAAAGTAGGTGTTTGTCACCAAGTGAACAAGTCTTAAAAGGAGTCCTTGGAAACACAAGCATCAGATTGTGCAAGTAAAGCAGATAAGGGATGTTAAAGGTTAGGCAGCAGAAAGTTACTGTTTATTATTTTACACCATTATTATTATTATTATTATTATTATTTATTATTATTAAATCTGAACACCCTCATTGTTAAGAGCTGATTGCAGTTGTTTCATCAAACTGATCACGTTGCTGAAAACCTTTTTTTAACCTTTTTTTTTGGAGATGATTAATCCACCAGAAAAAAAAATCTTAAGGAGGAACAGCTTCCTGGAAGGATTTAAAACTTTTTTCACTCTTACCTTTTTGTTCCTAACAATGACTGGGTATTTCAGTCCTGAAATGGAATTAGACAAGAGAAGGAATTACTAGAACAAGTACCAGAGAACTGATAGAACAAGCAGCTTGTCACCAGGAAGGAATTTTCCTCTGGAATATCTCCCAAGCTATGGAACAACGACTGTTGTCATAATTAATGTTGTTGGACATGATTATATTTATTAATTAATAGGGTTTTTATTCTTCCCTCTCTGTGCCAGCACAGATCCAAACTGCCTTCAGGAAAAGGAAGATCACTGTCACAAGAATAAACATGCAAGATTCAGATAAATCTGGTTTTAAGAGGAGATTACAACCTTATTTCCCAATTTTACTCTCACTTTGTTCCATCAGCTTTAAATGTTTCAGCTGAAGGGTGACCTGCCTGCCAAAAAAACCCCAAGGGAGTTTGCTGAATACTCTCACTAATAGAATTTAGCTTTTTTTTCTCATCCCTGGGAGACAGAAAGGTTCAGAAATGTCATTTCAGTTGAAATAATTGTGTTTTGAACAAAATCTTTGCAGTAAATGGAGGGGAAAAAAAATCCAGCCTTACCATCTTCACTTTCTGGAGAACTTTCTTTGGCCATCTCCACGTTTGTGACTTCAAAATCAGTCAAGATTGTGCCACCTGCTTCCTGGAAGTCTTTGGCATAGGATTGGGCCACTTGTTTGTAATCCACAATCCCAGTGTAGGGAGAATCAAGGGCCATCAGTCCCTGGAAGGGTTTTAAAGATACAAAGGAAGAGTGAAGGTTGGAATATTTCATCTGGAATATCTGCAGTGCCACGAGAAGGGAGTGCTGCTGTCTCCCCATGGGATCAGCTGGATCTGGAACATGCAAAGAATGTTTTAGGGAGCAGATCCAAAATGTTTACAGGGGAGAAAAAAAAAAAAGATACAAAAATATTCTTTTCCAGAAAATTTCTGTCTGCACCTACAATGAAACAGCACAGGGAATTTATATCCAGGTTTTCCTTTCAAACAAAGACAGATTAATCAATAACAAATCTGTATTCCATGAACTCCACACATTTCTCCTTCTGTGGAAATAACCAGGCTGACAAGTGCTACATAACAACCACATCAACTGGATTGAAATTGGCTTGATCCAAATCCACACTTATGGAAGGGAAGGAATTTTCAGGCTCTTCTGAACCTCAAGGCCAGAAAAGTATTTGTGTTCAATTAAAAAATGTTGTCACCTGAGAAACAGAGCTCTTATAAGGTAATTAAAAATATGGCAACCCCTTACCCTGCAGAAGGGCTCCTTCTCCTGGATCTCCTTGGCCCCGATGAGTTTCAGCCCTGGGACGTTGTTCTGCAGCCCCCTCTCATACAGAGCTTTGAGCCTTGGAATTTCATCGTGTTCCACAGCCACAATCAGCTTTGGGAAAGAGAAAAAGGCACAGCAGTGAGCAAAACAGAGCCAGGGCAGGTTGGGCATCAAGCTCAAGCAGTAGTGAATGAGTGAACAGTGAATCCAGGTGGTGAAAAATGGTTGGTGCCCTTTGTTGCACAAAATTCTGTTGCTGAGGAAGCACTAATAGATCATTGAGAATTAAGAAATAAATGTTAAAGTGTAGTTTAAGTTACCATCAATTGATAATATTTGCCAGAAGCACCCTGAGACTACAAGTCTGCACGTGAGAGAAGAGAATATGAATTTAAAGAACCACTGGGATGCTTTCAAAAGTAAAACTGAACTCAACCCAAGGTGTACAAAGCTCAAAGAGCCTTGATAAGAGGGTAAGGATGTGTTCTGACATGGTCTGAATGGAATTGTACCACTTTCACTTCATTTAACCATGGAGTTTGTTCACAGCTCTCACAGGAGATTAATCCAGGCTGTGAATTACCTGTGCCAGGTTTGCACAGACCATGACCCTTCCAGGTCCAGCTCAGCCCTGGCACAGAGGCACCTCACAGCCTGTGGGCTGCTTTAGGTAAAGCCTGGAAATCACCATCATCTTCCCTGGAATGAACACTGCCAGGGAAGTGTCGTGGAATCGTGGAATTGTTGAGGCTGGAAAAGCTCTCCAAGAGTCCAACCATTCCCCCAGCACTGCCAAGGCCACCACTGAGCCACGTCCCCAAGTGCCACATCCACACAGCTTTTAAATCCCTGCAGGGATGGGGACTCCAGCACTCCCCATGGCAGCTGTGCCAGGGCTGGACAATTCTTTCAGGAAGAAATTTTTCCCTATATCAAACCTAAAGCTTCGTGGTACAACTTGAGGTCATTTCCTGTCCTCCTGTCCCTGTTTCCTGGGAACAGAGCCCGACCCCCCCCGGCTGCCCCCTCCTGTCAGGGAGTTGTGCAGAGCCACAAGGTCCCCCCTGAGCCTCCTTTTCTCCAGCCTCAGCCCCTTTCCCAGCTCCCTCAGCCTCTCCTGGGGCTCCAGACCCTTCCCAGTTCCATTCCCTTCTCTGGACATGCTCCAGCCCCTCCATGTCTTTGTTATGAGGAACCCAAAAGTGCCCCCAGGACCTGAGGTTCCCCAGCAGTGCCAGCCCAGGGGACAATCCCTGCCCTGCTGCCACCCTGCTGTTGGTACAAATACACAAATTCATCATCACCCAGGCTCCAGCTGATCCCTTCAGGACAGGAGCTTTGAGCTGGGAGCAGGATGCCCCCTCAGGTGTGCTGCTGCACAGATCCATAGTGCCACCCTGTGCCCAGCGTGGCAGCAGAGGGAGCACGGATCAGACACAGCTCCAAGAAAAACCATGGAATTCAACTTCAAATTTATCACTCGGGGTTCAAAACCTTGGGGTTAGGATAGAGAGCCCTGTGGAAACAGCAGCTCAATGCCCAGTGAGAGCTGGAAAACCTGAATTGAGTGCTAGGAACAACTAGGAAATGGATACAGGAGAACTGCATTTCACTGAGTCTGACCACACCCGGAATGCTCTGCCCAACCCTGATTCTCACCTCGTACCAAAGACACATTAAAGCAGAAATGGTTCAGAGCATGAAGGATGGGGAGAGTCACAAAAAACCTTCTTCAAGAGGAAATGACAGCAAACTGAGACTCATCAGCTGGAAGGGATGATTTGGGGGCAGGAGGGGATTATACACATTTTTATATAAAATTATGTGCAACTTGGAGAGCGTGGAGAACATCTACAAGCAGGCCTGTCCCATATGTTGTAACACACATTACACAGCCTCATTTTCCAAGGGTAAAGTAAGGAATCACAGGAATTCCTGTACCTTCCCACACTGTTTGTAGGGAATCCCCTTCTGGTCACAGTATTTGTAGCAGAGGGCTGCCCCCTGCACGCAGAGCTTGGCCTTCAGGGAGCCAGGGGTGTAATAAATCCCACTGTGGATCACACCACTGTTGTGTCCACTCTGGTGATGGGCTAAAGAGAAAGAAAAATACATTGTTAGAACACATTTGTTCCCACTTAATCGCTTCAGCTGCCAGCAAAACGAGTAAATTGAGGGCCTGCCTTAAATCAGCATTACAAGAGATGATCAAGTGGGAGAACTGCACAATTAATTCCTCCCCTGGCCTCAAAAGGTTAGAGAAACACTGACAGAGCCAGCCCCGGTTAATGATAATCCATCACAGCCTGCAGTGTGTTGGATCAACAGGGAAAAAAAACCCCAAAACCACAAGTTTTTCCTTCAGGAACAAGCCAATCAATCGAAATGTTTTACAGGCTAAAATTAATTTAAAAAATCCAATTTTTACAACGAAATGCATCCCTTAAGTCCTCGTCTAACGTAATGTCTGTGCAATCCACAATTCCTTTGGACAGGCTGGCAGGCCTGGGAGGATTTCTGAGTGTTTGTGAACTGGATTAGGTTGCTGTTTCCTCTTTGCAAATACATAAAATAGAGGTGAAAAACATCACAAACATTTTTACTGAAGTAATTTGGTCAGGTTCTTCTCCCTCTTAACGTGTGAATGCCCAAAGGTCATTCCTGCTTGGCACTCACACAGCTGTTAAGGACTTCGTGTGTGTCTTGGGGATAAAAAGTCATTTTGTATCATTCATGGAACATCTCAAGAGCAATTTACAGCCTGGCTGATGGAGCTGTTTAAGACAAGAGCTTGGGTTCACAGGTCCTGTTTGGAGTTAATCAGTGATGTCTATTCCTTGGGATTCCCCCAGCTCTCTGCAGGACCTGCCTGTGCCCTTCCACAACCTGCTTTACTCCTTATTCCAGTTGTTCACCCTTTTTGTCCTTTCTCCTGACATTCCCGTGCTGCTGGAGCCCCAGCAGTCACACTGCAGCTTGCACACAGTGCAGCAGCAACACCCAGGATTTTTTAACTTAAAATTCCTATTCTGAAGTCCCAGCAGCGAAGCACAGACTGATGACAACTCTGCTTCTCTGCTGAAGGACACATCCTTGGGAGAAGGGTGGAAGAAATTCACTGTTAGGGCAAAGCCGGGGGAGAGTCACAGAATCCCAGGATGGTTTGGCTTGGAAAGGACTTTAGAGATCATCTCATTCCACCCCCAGCCATGGGCAGGGCACACCTTCCACCATCCCAGGTTGCTCCAAGCCCCGTCCAACCCAACCTTGGACACTTCCAGGATGAGAAATCCATCCCCCACTTCAACAACAAGGGCAGGTGCTCTCCCCCCAGCTACTGCCCAAAAGCTGATCCCTGCACACAACTATCCATGGAATACTGAGGTTCTGGCAGCGTGTCCTTGGGCACAGCCTCCTGTTGGTCCCTGTCCCGCTCCGTACCCGGCTCCTGCTCCTTCTCCAGCACGGCGAAGGCCAGCGAGGGATGGCGCTGGATGAGCTCCCGGGCTGCGGCCAAGCCCACGATCCCCGCGCCCACCACGGCCACATCGAACGAGCTGAGGGGACACGGACACGGCCATCAGGGGCAAGGGAGAGGGGACAGGGAAAAGGGGAAAAGGGTAGGGATAGGGGAAAGGGAGATAAGGAATAGAGGGGAGAGGGAAAAGGATAGGGAAAGGGGATATAAGGGAAGGGGATTTAAGGAATAAACGGGATCTAGGGGAGAGGGAAAAGGATAGGGAAAGGGGATATAAGGGAAGGGGATTTAAGGAATAAAGGGGATATAGGGGAGAGGGAAAAGGATAGGGAAAGGGGAGATAAGGGAAGGGGATTTAAGGAATAAACGGGATATAGGGGAGACGAAAACGGGATAGAGGAAAGGGGGTGGGGGTGATTAAAACGGAAAGGAGAAAGGAGAGGGATGGGAGACAAACGATACAGGGGAAGGGGCCATAGAGAATATAGGGGATATAGGAGAGAGGAAAAGGGGATAGGGAAAGGTGATATAACAAACATAGAGGATATAGGAGAGAGGGATGGGGGATAGCGGAAGGAGAAAAGGATAGGGAAAAATAACCGGGAAAGGGATAGGGGAAGTGGATGAGCAGAGGTAAGAGGAGAGGGGAAAGGGGAAAGGAATAGGGACAGGGATAAGGTTAAGGTTAGAGACCAGGACAGGGAAAGAGATAGGGTTAGGGGAAGGTGCGCGGTGTGAGGCGAGCCCGGCCCGCTGCCCCCCGCTCTCACCTGCGCCGCCGGCTCTGGAGCCGCCACAGCGCCACAGCCCCGCCCGGCCCCGCGCGGCCCCTCAGCGCCGCCGCCATCTTGGGGGCGGAGGGAGCGCCCGGGCCGCGTCCTCCTCTCCTCTCCTCCTCCCGCTCCTCCTGCTGCCCCTGCTCCTCCTCCTGCTGCCCCTGCTCCTCCTGCTCCGCTCCGCCGGCCTCCGGGCAAGGTTCGGCCGCTCGGCGCCGGGGGCAGCCGGGGGGCGGTGACGGGGCCCCCTCCCCGTAGCCGTGGGCCCCGCCGGGCTCACAGCCCCGGTCAGGCCTTGACGGCGGCACGGCCTCCCCCTGCTGCTGCTGGCGCTCCAAATAACATCTCCCTTTTGCCCTCTCCCGTCCGCAAGAAGGTGATGATGGCGTTGGGGACGCTCTTGAGGAAGCCGCCGCTGCCGCCGGGCAGTTGTAGAGCCTTCTGGGGATGGCTGAATGCCGTGTTCAACAAGTAAGAGTGAGTCGCTGGTTAATAATTAACTACCAGATCCTTCAAATTTTCTGCGCGGTTTGTGAAGCAGAACAGTCAAGTCCCTGTGCTGCAGAAAACGTTTTCTGTCATTAACGCTCCTCTTTCCCCCCAGACCGCGTGTTGGTTGTTGGCAAGGGATCATTCCGTACCTGCTTCCCCTTCCAAAGCTGTGACCTTCCAGAGGAATGTGTGTGCCCTGCCCCTTCCCTGGAATGGCCAAGGCAAGCTGGCTACGTGGATCCCATCCCTAAATCCTGCTCTTCTTTGACCCCAAAACTCACCTTAACCAGTAGCACAGTTTTCGTCCTTCCTGACACGGAAGGAAACAATCAGGAGAGTTAAGTCCAGTTGCATTTGTATTCTTTTTTTACCAAAAACCATCTGCCTCTTAAATTAAAAAACCTCCCGCCAGACTAAGCACCGCACAATCCAAAAAATTACCCGTAAACCATTTCCAGTAGATCACATCCTTCCTTTTGTGACCACGCACATAACCAGGTATTTGCTGTGGAGCATGATGATTGTCCAGGGAATAACTGAGCCACGTTACACGCTGTGGGTGCTCTCTGTGTCCTGCAGGGTGGATCACGAGCGTATCCGAGCCGTGGGTCCCGACCGGGCGGCCTCGGAGTGGCTCCTGCGCTGCGGGGCCCTGGTGAGGTACCAGGGCTCTCCCAGGTGGCAGCAGGACTACAACGGGCTCCCCACGGGGCCCCTGGGCAAGTACAAGATCGAAGCCATCAATGCCACCGACGCCTGCATCATGTACAGAGGATTTGACTATTTGGGTAATGTGCACATGGAGATTATTCTTAATGGTTCTAATTTTAATTGCATCAAAATATGAATAATGGCGCTGTTTTCTTCTTCCTTAGCAAGATGCAGATGAATCTTTTGTGGGTTTTTTCCCCCCTTAAAATGGGTCTACAAATATTTATCAGTCCCTAAGGTTTTGCTGGAGGTGCAGTATGAAGTGGAAAGGCATTGGGAACTTCATCCTTTACCTGAAGGCCATAGCACTAAGAAAGTGCCACAAATTTCAATGAGTTTGTAGCAAAAAGCACTATAAATATTATTTTTTTCCTGCACCAAGGGATGATTTTGGTGTCTCTGAAGTTGTAATTCTGCTCGTTCTTTAGGCATTTATGATGTCTTCAAAGACAAATAAAAAGCAAGTTCTCAGTTTCTTAAAAATAAGGGTTTAAACAAGTGTTTCAGGTGGTCTTTAAATAACAGAAACCAAAATAGGGAACAGGCTGTTTTATTTTTTCATAGCAGGGGACCCTGAATTTCTGGCATTAGCATGTCCCTACGTCAGAGTCATAGTTTATTACCCAAAATTGTGTAGGTTTTTTGTTACTTGCCCATTTCAAAGCTCTTTAAATCTTACCAAAATGATTCAAACCCCGAGGTTTTCCTAAATCTCAAGTACCACAAAGGGACTTTGGAGATTCATAGCCTCACTGTATAAAGGAATGTGTTGCTGGGTGGTTTTAGGGGCAGTTATTAAATGGAGAACTTGGCAACCAGCACAGGTTGGTGCTGGAATTCTGAAGCAAATCCTCACGTTCGCCTTTGCAGATGGCCTGGAGCACGTTACAGATATCAAGCTGGAGAAGTGCATGTACATCCAGGACGAGTGTCTGCAGAGGCTCAGCGAGACCAGCAACCTCCAGAAGAGTCTCCAGCAGCTGAAGATCATTTCCTGTGGGAATGTCACAGACAAAGGCATCCTTGCACTCCACAAGCTGACGTACGTGAGCTGCCAGGAGCTTCCATAGCACCCTGCTCCGGGCTCTTTGGGATTGTGGTGGGTGGAAGGACTGGGATCTTGCTGTTTCAGAGCTGTTTTCAGTCCTGTGGGGCTGTGGGGTGGCTGGGTTTGGCGCAAGAATAAGTAATTAATGATCACCTTGGCTTCTGTTCCTGACCCCTCTCCTGCAGCAGCTTTGCAGGGCAGGATTTGACTGTGTTCTGTAGCTTTTATCGCTTCCTCGACCTCACACTGCTTCCTGTCACGCCATCCTCTCGTGCCTCGGGGTCTTGGGGCAGACCTGGGTGCTCAGGAATGGGATGCAGTTGGATACTGCAGCTACAAACCCCACTTCAGAAACAAACTTCCAGTAGAACCAGTCACTATTTAAAATACTTAAAACAACTGCAGTAGAATAATTTCTCCAATTTCTCTGTCAGCAGTTCAATAGTAGTTGCCCATTTTCTTTTAAAATATTTACAGGAACCTTGAATATTTGTATCTGAGTGACCTTCCTGGGATCAGAGAGAAAGAAATGACCTTCCGTGTCCTTCAGCAGGCACTGCCAAACCTGGAGCTGGAGCTGGATTTGGAATAAACACAACCACACGTAACTGAGATGTATGTGACTTCCTAGCATTTATCTTATGTTGCATAAATTAAGTTGTAGACACTGCTGTGTTTCCAGTATGGAAATAAGCCCAGCTTTCCCAGTCCAGCTTCAAAAGCTGTATGTGACCTTTTAAGAAACCATGCAATTAAGTTTTATTAAGCTTAAACTCAGTGGTGGATCAACAACAGACAAGGCAGGCCTCTGCACGTAGGCATCTGTTTCCTGTTTTTCTAGGAAGCTCTGAATACCTCAGTTAGAAGTTTTTGGTATTTTACTGCACAGAAGCAAAGTGCAGAGTGGCAGTGGGGGGAATGTCGGGGTGTGTGAGGTCAGTGCGTGGTGTTGGTGCTGTTCCTCTGGGAGGATCTCAGTTGGTGGGTGCTGATTTAATAAAAGAGGTTATGGGTCTTTTTGGTGTTCTTCCCACTTTTGAGTTTTGTTTGGTTTAACAGGAATGATCTACAGGCAGGCAGGGTCACCTCCTCAGGAGCACAGAGCTGCTGAAGGGAACACGGCTGTTTGTGGAGGAGCAGCAGCTCTTGGATGCAGCCTTGAGCACATTTTTGCTGTGTGCTGACATGGACTGAAGCAGTTCTGTGCAGCTCTGGAGTTGCATCCACATCACTCCTGATAAAAAAAGTCACTGAGAATTGTTGAGGTTGGAAAAGCCCTCTGAGATCATGGAGTCCAGCTGTTCCCCAGCACTGCCAAGGCCACCACTGATCCGTGTCCCCAAGTGCCACATCCATGTGGCTTTTAAATCCCTCCAGGGATGGGAACTCCAGCACTGCCCTGGGCAGCTGTGCCAGGGCTGGACAATTCTTTCAGGAAGAAATTTTCCCTAATACCCAATTTAAACCTCCCCTGGCCCAGCCTGAGGCCGTTCCCTCTCCTCCTGTCCCTGTTCCCTGGGAGCAGAGCCCGACCCCCCCCGGCTGCCCCCTCCTGTCAGGGAGTTGTGCAGAGCCACAAGGTCCCCTCTGAGCCTCCTTTTCTCCAGCCTCAGCCCCTTTCCCAGCTCCCTCAGCCTCTCCTGGGGCTCCAGACCCTTCTCGAGCTCCATTCTCTTCCCTGGACACACTCAAGGCCCAAAACTGCCCCAGGATTGAAGGTGGGGCCTCACCAATGCCCAGCACAGAGGGAATGGCTCATCCTTGGGGAGAAAACAGCATTTTTAGTCAAATCCCTGGTTCTGGGGGTAGGGAAGGGGAGAAAGCAGCGACTCCAAGCAGTCAGTGCTGTCTCAGACATAGCTTTCCATGTGTAAGGAAACAAAAGGAAAACAGGCACACACAGGACATGGATTCAGTCCCACTGAAAGGGGTTTTACTCTTGTGGAACACAAAATGTACTGGCAAAACATTTTTGCTCTAAGTGTCAGTAAAAAGAGGATGTTCCTTGCCCAGTAGTAAAACGTTATATAGTAAAATACCTCCAGTCAATTGGAAAAAGAAGCTACATTTCTTTTATTCAAAATCAACACAGTATTATTTTCTGAGATTCCACAAACCCCAGTCGTTGTAATACAAACACTTAGGCAGAATTCCTGCCTGTGTCTGGCCAATGCTATAAATTACATTCATGATTAGTTTTGATAAAAACATTTTTGTAACTACAGGCAAGTGCCTTCACTCTTGTCAGAAGCAGAATTCAAGGAGGAAACTTGCAGGAGAAGCTCTGGAAAGACTAAAGAAACAACAGGGTTATTGTTGCTCTGTTCTCCAGTGCCTGTTGAGGCTGTCAAGTCACCAGCACTTTGAAATCTTTGAGCTCTGTAAGTGCAGGAGTGAGCCAGGAGTATCTCTGGAGCTGAGAACTCCCTGGAGCAGCCTGGGCTGCACCAACACATCTTCCACCCCATCAGCAGCACAGTCACAGCTCCTCACAGAGCAGGGACTTGGGCCTGGCCTAAAGCAGGAGGGACTGATGTATTTGGCAAGGCTGAGTTCTCCTGCCAAGTCTGAAATGTGGGTGACAGGCGAGAGTTTTAAATTTCACACTGTAAGCACTGGGTTGGGGTAGTCCTGAACCAGGAGGCAATCAGTAATTAAAGAAAAATGTATTTGCCTTTGGACACAGAACACTAAGATGAGCTTGGAGTTCTTTCTGCATCACTTCCCCTCCATGAGTGACCCAGAGTAGAGGACAGACCACTCTTCATGTCATAACTTCCAATGATTTAGTTTTCCACTGTGTATCCTCTGTTTATAAATCCCACATGACTTTTGAGTTTTGATCTGCCCCCTGGTCAGATGTTTGGGAAGTGGTACTTGGATTTCCTTGTCTTGCAGCAGTTCTTCTTGCTGTCCAGAGCTGGGAGAACGTTGCTGCTGGTCAGCTGAGGCAGGTGCTGTAACTAAAGGAAAGTTACACCATGTGCATTTGTTTGGAATGGGAATAAAGCACACATTTCCTTTTTCACATGGAATATGACCTATAAAACTACTCCTACTGTAATCCTGTACTTCCCAAGCTAAGATTCTGGAGTTTTATGACTGGACTGCAACTAAACTCATTAAAGAATTTCATTAGGCAAGAAAACTATCCCAGGTCAACAGAAATGGAAGAGGCAAACCAGTTTGACCCAGGAATTGACACTCTGTAGCAGTTCCCCATCCCTCACCTCCAACTTCCCTGCCTGTTCCCAGCTCAGCACTACAGCTGCTGTGGGAAATGTGGCTCACAGGACTAAAGAACTGTGGAATGAGTTGCATTGGGAGGCTGGATTTGGGGACTTGGGATGGAGTTTGGAAAAGCCAGAGCAGCAAGGAGACATTTGCTTGGCAGGTCCAGCTGCAGAAACACCCAGTGTGTGGGGTAACGTGGAACTGAGCATGGGATCATGTCCCATCAGCAGTTACGAACAGAAGTGATGTTTATCTCCATAATTCAGGATTAAAAAGCACCAGAGTATTCAAAATTAAACCAGCCACGTGAGTGTTTCCAGTTTGTTCAGCCCTCCTGCTGCTCTTTGTCAGGAATGCACATTCCTGGATGAACCTTATCGTGCACAGGACCGTGCTGTTTATCCCCAGTGCCCCATGGAGCCGCAGTGCAAAATCCAGTTTGTATGAGTTACTCTTTAGCCAGGGGGTTTGTTTTCTTCTCAGGATAAAACCAAGACCAGTCCAACACCCTCAGCTGCCAGCACAGCCCACCCCCTGGAGCCAACAAATGAACCAGCACCCCCTTAGGCACGGAATATTAAATAGTATGGAAACCTCACCCCTGGCACTTGCTTCCGAGTCAGCCTGGCTGGTTTCCGAGTGCTTTTTTCATGTTCTTTCCCAAGCTCTGCTACCTCCCTAAAGCTGTCAAAATAGGGGTGCTGCAGCAGCTGCTCACAGGTCTGCCTCTCCGCAGGGTCCATCCGAAGGCAGCCCTTGGAAAAGATGAAGGATCACACAAAACACTCATTACACGGCTCTGCACAATTCCATCTGCTCCCCACAGCCAACCAGTGTTCCCACAGGTACACGTGCTAATAATTTTTTTAATGGATTCCAGGAGTGGCTTTTCAGAGTCAGCACAAAGCTTGAGGAGCAGCTAATTATCCAACAATTGCAAAAATTAATCATGGAATGGTTTGGGTTGGAATGGACCTTAAAGATCATCTCGTTCCACCCTCCTGCCCAGGGCAGGGACACCTTCCACTGTCCCAAATTGCTCTAAGCCCCATCCAACCTGGCCTTGGACACTTCCAGAGATGGGGAGTCCACAATTGTAGTAGGAATTGTGGCTCAAGGAACAGGTGCCATCACATGGGGCAGCAAACCAAGTCTATTTTTCAGTAAATCTCTGATAACTCGGTCCCAAACTCTCACACCAGATGACATTTGTTTATCTCAGTGCAGGGCTTCTCCACAAGCTGGAGTTTTCTTACTTTCATGAGAGCCAGAGCAGAGTATGAAATATTGGGGAATTTCATTTCCAACGGCTCCTGGAGGGAAAAAAAACCAGTGAAATGGACTCATATTAGCAAACTTTTCATTCATCAGGGTACCAAGACCCAGCTTTCCACAGGAACATGACCTGTTCCTCACAAAATGCCTCCATCACTCCGTGTGCTCAGAGGCCTGGCATCACTGAGGATGTGCCACCAGAAAGGGGGAAAGCAGCAGAGATTAAACATTTTTTGACTGCCTGTACACAGGCTGTAAGTTAAAATGTCATGAGAGCTTCAGCCACCTCCAAATAATATTCTGGTGCACACTGGCAAAGTAGAGGAGAAAACTTTTGGGTAGGGAAAAAACACTGCACAGCAAAGGACTGGGCAAGCTGGGGAAGGGAGGGAAGTGCAGCTGGAGGCAGCTCTTACCATGCTCTCCGGGTCTGGAATTCTTACCCCTCTGAAGAACTGGTTGGTGCTGAACACTTGCTGGTGCCTGGGAATGAGATCCCCTTTGACCAAGATTTAAAAAAAAAAACAAAGTTGGATTAATTTGCTGTTTTTACAGTGCCTGCATTGAACAAGGTTGTATCCTCTAACAAGGCTGATGCCATCCAAGAGAAGATCTGAAGAGGTGAAATAGCACCAAGCGAGCCAAGGCAATGTTCTTTTAGGATAGTTAATGTCCATTTTGGCCATCAGTGATCCCACACCCGTGTGACTATGCTGAAGGAAAGCCAGAGCCACATGTGTTCCAGCTTCAGAAAATTTAACTTCTTTTGGGTGAAATTCTCTTTGGACACTCCTGAGGGTGCTGTATAGGAAAGAGCTGGAGCACAGCCCCACCTGAACCTGCTGTAGCTTTTCCCCAAGGCAGCGTTTTTGAAGCTTAGAGCAGCTCAGAGCAAGGAAAATGTTAAAATCAAATCCACAGCAAAGGAGCCAGTACAATGCCAACCCCCACAATGGCACAGCTTCAATCAAGGAGCTTTGCTCTGTGAACGCTGCCTCAGTCCGGCACCTGGATCCAACAATCCAACGGGAATCTCTTCTGGCTGAAACCCTATCATTAAAAATAAATTATAACTGCCTAACACTGGCATTAATGAATTCGGGAGGATGAAGCAATCAGTGATGAACTGTTTTTCCAGCTAAGGAGCTTATCTATTTAAAGCCATTAGTCACCTTTGTAGTTTTATAAACTGCTCAGTTAAAATTACAACTCTCTGTTCATTCCAATTAATTTCAGTTAAAAGTGGGGGGTTGTTCGTTGTCACCCAAGAAATCAGATGTTACATACCAAAATTGAAAAGACTCAATAGGACTGGATTAGTTTAAGTGTTATGGGAGATAATGGCTCTTTTATTTATCAAATAAATACGGAGTGGCTCCTAAAATTCCCTGATGAATAACAACAAACACGTGGAACAGACAAGCTGCAATGTTCACACTCCCCTTCCCAGGCACACAGCCATCAACAGGCACTGCCAACACTTCTGAGACCTCCAAAGCTGGGATGAACAGAATCCATCTGTTCACTGACCACTTTGCTTGGTACCAAACCCTGAAAAACAACTGGATCTTTCAAACCTTTATGGAAAGCATTCCTGGTCCTTTCTGATACAGGCACTTCATGTTTTTGTCTGTGTGGACACACCTGAAGAAGTTCCTGTGCTCCCCCACCTCAGCAGTCATGGAGCCACCCCAAAGGACCAGAAGGGGCATCCAGCGGTCACCAAACACATCCCACATCTTTCCTAATTTAGCCAGCACCAGACCCAGCTTCCCAGAGGCCACCACTGCTAGAGAGAGTGGAGGGATGGTTCCAGGCAGTCTGCAGGCCATGATCCTGCTTCCTCAGCCTGGTCCACTGGGAACCTGTAAGCTCACGTACATCATGCCAGGAAAACCCAGCTCCTTCTTAAGGACAGCAACACCTCAAATAAACCAGCACCTTCTAAAGGGAGAGATCTGCTGGGTAAATTCCCCTCCTGCCTACTCCCCATTCCCAGCAGAGAGGGCATCCCTCCTGGGGTGCAGGGGGACACTCACCCAGCGTTCTGCGGATGAGGTACAGCTGGTCCGCGTCCGACTTGCCCGGCCACAGCGGCACCCCGGAGAGCAGCTCGGCGAACACGCAGCCGATGGCCCACACGTCCACGGGGGGGCCGTACTGGGTGTCCCCCACCAGCAGCTCCGGGGAGCGGTACCATCTGGTGGCCACGTAGTCGGTGTAGTAGTCACTGGGACCAGCTGGGTCGGGGTCAGGGGAGAGAGACACAAATAGGAACGTGGGATCAGAGCGATGCAGAAGAGCCATCATCACTTGTTACATGCTGGGGCATCTCCTGGGCAGGCCGGAGCTGCAGGAGCAGGGTGAGTCACTGGCCACTAGCAGAACCCAACTTTGGAAACGCTCAGGATCTGGCAAAAATCAAGACCACGTTTTCCTCCAAATGAAAATGTGCAGAGCTCAAGGGCAGGGCCCTGCAGCAGCCAGTGGGCAGTTCTCAGAGCCCATGTGATTTGTCTGAAGAGGAGCTAAAAAAAGCCAGATTAGGGGGTTTATTTACAACGGAAAATGTGAAACCATTGTTTGCAGAGGCAGCCAGAGGGGCTCTTCCCGCCAGGGAGCTCCAGCTGTGTCTCCAGCACTGCATAAACAACGGCTGGGCAGCTCCAACACGCCCAAGGCCGACTTCCATCTCCCAGTGCCAGCACCCCCAGCGGCTCGGCCGCCCCAGCAGGGAGCTCAGCTTGCTTACAGAGGTCACCGCGGTGTCTGGGCCCCCTCCCTGTAAGGTTTGGGAATCTCTACCCAGCCTTTAGCAGAGCTTCCCTGGGAAAACACGCAGCCTTGTATACAGGATGATTTGCAGGGCATCAGACACAGACAAGTGAGTGTTGGAATGGCTCATCCTGTACACTCCGTGTACATAGTCAGCACTCACTCAGTATTCGAGCAAATCCAAAGTCACAGAGTTTGATGACTGAGTGCTTTGTTATCAGGATGTTTTCTGGCTTTACATCTCGGTGGATGCACTGAAAGAAGAAAAAAAAAGCAAGGTTAGAAGTATTTAACCTGGCCCTCAGATAAATTCAGCCACACCCCCCTCACATACGGTGCCAGTTTTTCCTGCTCAAAGAGAAGATGGAAGGATTTCTGAACAGCAGGACAATGACCTGTCCATAGCCCACCTTTGGGAAGAGACACTGTGCAGGCTCCCAGCTCCAGCTGCCAGCTCTGTATCACCTGGACAACACAGAGTCAGCTCCCTGAACCCCCGGGGAAGCTCCTGGAGAATGATTTTGCTGGCAAAGCTCAGCAAGAGCTCTGCTCAGCACAGGTGAGAGACATCCAGAGCTCTGTCCAGCTTTGGGATCCTCAGCAGAGGGAAGATGTGACTCCAGTGAAGGGCCACTGAAATTTAAGGGACTGGGGTGTCTGACATCCAAGGAGAGGATGAGGGAGCTGGGACCATTGAGAAAAGGCTCCAGGGGAAACTCTTCAATGTGCATTAACACCTGATGGGAAGGAGTAAAGGAGACTAAGCCAGGCTCTTCTTGGTGGTGCAGTGAAAGGACAGAGCCCATGGGCACAAACTGAACACACAGGAAATTCCATTTAAACCTAACCAATTTATTTTATCTTTTTTTACTGACAGCGTGGCCAGACAGCCAGACAGATTGTCCAGAGAGTCTGTGAAGCCTCCAGCCTTGGAGATACTGAAATCCTGACTGGAAAAGTTTCTGAACAGCCTCTTCTAGCTGAGCCAGCCTGACTGAGAGGGTTGGATGAGATGATCTCCAGAGGCCCCTCCCAACATCAGCAATTCTGTGATTCTTTGGAGGTGACCTTGTCCTTCACAACAACTGAATTTTGGGTTGGCAAAGAATTTCTGCTGATCAAACTAACAAAGACCTTTATTTCTTTTGCTCTACTCAACTCACTGGGGTCTCACTCATGTTGTCCCTCTCCCATCATCAACTCAGAGCAAACACCTTGAACTTTCCTTGCCAAGCTGGTGATAAATTATTGTCTCCTCCTGAGGACTGAAATGCTGCTTATTAAACCACTGTCATGGAGTTCCAAAAAGGGCAGCTGCATAAAAGCTCATTACCTGTGATCTACAGCACGTCAGGCTGCAGCATCTCATTATTCCCTCTGCTCTCAAACTCCATTAAATCTTCCAGACTGAGCAGGGGAACAGAAAAAAGACGCAAAACAACAAATCTTGGAAGCAGGAGAGACCTGTGGCCAAGTTCCTGTTGCTCAACTGGACATAATTCTTTCAGCAAAGACAAAACATCCATTCCAGGGTCATCTCCTACTCCACTCTTAAATCTCAAATGTTGGCAGATGAAGAAAGACAATTATAGCTATGTTTGCCTAAAGAACTTCTCCAAAAGGCTCCTTCTCCTTCCCTGCTTCTGAAAATGTTCCCACTAAAGCATCTGTCACATACACAACTCGTGTTTCCCTCCAGAGAGCAGAGGAGGGGTTGTAAAATGGGTTTACTGTGTCTAAGTTTTGAAATCTTTTCACTGATGCCATGATTCAACCCCATGACAGTCAACTGAAGGACTTTCTGTGAAACCAGCAGCAGTTTGCTCAGGTCCCAGCTGATGAGTTGGTCAGGGAGGTTCCTAAAGGTCAGCAGCAGTGCAGGGCACGGGGATCACAGGATGCATTCCTGTTCTTCCTGGAAGCTTGTCTAAGGTCATTAGAGCCAATCATTCCCTCACAGCCAACCCAAGAGGCCTGTGTGACAGTGAAGGCAGCTGTTGTGTGTACACCAATATTTCAGATGTGTTTCCTGTTGAAAACAGGAGATTCCATCTGACTCCATCCCATGAAAGCTCTGGAATCAGGAAAATGCCAGCAGAACCCCCCCTCTCCTCTAAGGCCATGTTCCAGCAATCATTAGTGCTGGTCAGGGGACTCACATTGTGTTTATGGCAGAAGTTCACAGCCTGCAGGGTCTGCCAGGTTATGCTCTTCACCAGGTACTCTGGCACCCTGTTGGAAAAAACACAGTTTTATTTTGTTTAATAATAACTTTGCTATTGCAGGGAAGGTGAGTGCTGACATTGCACAGGGATCTCTGAGCGAAACCATCAGGGAAGTCAGGAAACACTTCCAAACCCAGCCAGTGCAACAAGACACGAGGATTTATGGCAGCTGAAGTGTGACTGTGTCTGGTACCACTGTCACAGCCAGCATGGGCTGCCACTGTGACCACGCAGCAAAGTGAGTCTGTATCAGATCCTGTCCTATGGCTGTGTTTAGCATCCTAAACGATTCTTGGCAGTCCTGAAATGCCAGCAGGAATTTCTCCCTCAGCAGCTCTCAGGGCTGGAACTGTTGGAGTATCCATGGTATAGGTACATGGAATGCTGCTGTGGCACTGATTGTCCGGAGTGGAGAGGTGAAAAATGGGCCAGGGAAGGGTGTTGAGACAAGAGTATAAAGCTCTGTTTTGGTTTGGATCCCCCCTCCTTCCCTCCCATGGCTGGCAAACACTTCCCAGCCCCCTCTCCTTTCTTTCAGTTACTGGGCAACAGTCCTTAAACTTCCTTGACCATCTGTAATGATCTTCAACAACCCCAGGAAAGGCAGAAGTGACAATCTTGGCATTTTCAAACTCAAACACAATGTTATTTCATGTGTTTAATGCTGAAAAGCTTCAGATTCCCAATAAAGAAACAAAACTACCCCAAAAAATAAATCAAAACAATGCAAGCCAGGGTTTTCTTTTTCAAGCCTGGCTTTCACTTTGTGCTGTCAGTGGGACACTGATACTCTGCTGACACTACTGGGGCAACACTAGAGATTCCTTCCAGAACATCCCAGAATGATGGGAGTGCTGCTCTGACAGCTTGCAAAAGGGATGGGGTTGGTCAAATGAGCTGGAAACAACACGTGCCCACCCATCTTAACCGGACCACAAAGACTTGACCATCTGCCTTAGCAAAGCTGAAAAGCAAAGCATGCAGCCAGCTGTGACATATTCCTTCACACTGGAGTTGTTCTGATGCACAGTCAGCAAATGGGAGGCATTTCCTTCAAAGAGAGTTATCCACCTCCTCTTCAGATTCCAGGTGAACAGATTCAAAATGGGGTGACAGCTGCTCAGCAGCTCACAAAGCCACGTACTGTCAGCATCCTTCATTCTCCTGGAGCTCCTCATCGGGGAGAAAGGGAATAACAGGCTCTTGTTTACTCAACCCCCAACCCGTCTCCTTCAAGCAATTCACAGCCCCAGGCCTGTGAAGTGATTTATGGACTTCTGCTTAGCATTTCCACAGCACCAAGGATAATTAGGGACGATGTATTTAGTGGGAGCGTCCTTCACAAGGTGTCGACAGAACAAACCCCGTGTGTAGCTCACACTTGGTGCAAGCACCTGTTTGAAAAGGAATTTTTGCAGAGAGGTGCAGGCACAGCTCCTGGGAACTCCTCCTCACTCTGGAGGGCTGAAAGCGTTCAGAAGCTGTGTAGATGTGGCACTTGGGGACAATGGTTAGTGGTGAACATGGCAGTGCTGGATTAACAGTTGGACTTGATTGCCTCCGAGGGCTTTTCCAACCTAAACAACTCTACGAGTCTCTGATTCGATATTTGGGTGCCCAGTGCCCCTGCCCCAGTGCCCACAGTGATGGGAGCAGTGGAAGGAGCAGGACACAAGCTGCTTCCAAGCCCTGGGGTTCGCTGCTCCCCCGCCAGCCAGAGCTCTCCCAAACACTCGGCTCAGTGCTCCCATCTCCGCGGTGAGCGGGGCTGTGAGGGAACACGGCTCCTACACCATTCACTGCCAGACCACAGTAACAGAGACAGCCCTGGGCACTGGGCTGAGAAACCTCTCCTGTAATTAATGAAATTCCTCTGAAAAGCCACAGCACAGCAACGACACGGACACCCCGCCCCCTGTGCTCAGGGCTCCCAGGGGAGAGGGGCCACTCACCCGCGGGGGTGCTTGTCCAGCTCATGCAGCACCGTGTGCTCGCAGTACTCGAACACCAGGTGCAGCCTCCTCTTCCTCCTGAACACCTCCAGCAGGTTCACCAGGTTGGGGTGTTTGAGTTGCTGCAACACACAGGGGGTGGGCTGGTCAGGAACTGCACAGGGTGAAGGTGTGGAGGACAGATTTTTCCTGCACGGTCACAATTCCTTAAGCTGAACCCTTCCTACAGCACAGCACGAGGTGAAGCAGCAGCTCAGCTACAGCTCAGCCTCTGTGTGCTTCTTTTGGGGCCTGACCAAAATGGGTGGGCAACAAGCTCTTCCCAGTGTTCCATCTAACCCTGCCCTCTGGCAGTGGGAAGCCATTCCCCCTCGTCCTTGGATACTGGGAAGGAATTCCCAGCTGTGAGGGTGGGGAGGCCCTGGCACAGGGTGCCCAGAGAAGCTGTGGCTGCCCCTGAATCCCTGGAAGTGTCCAAGGCCAGGTTGGACAGGGCTTGGAGCAACCTGGGATAGTGGAAGATGTCCCTGCCCATGGCAGGGGGGGGAATGAGGTGATCTTTGGAATCCCTTCCAACCCAAACCATTCTGAGATTCTATGCTTTCAAGACTCTGCAAACTCCCACCCCATCTCCCTCGGCTCCTGGCCACAAAAATCCCATTGTCTGCAAGGTGTTTACTGTGCAGAAAAATGATTTATCAGGCCCATCATTTTTTACCGATGAAACTCAAACTCACTCCGTCTCCGACAAACAGGAGTTACCTAAGCCAGGAAGAGCCTCGAAAAACAAACAAACAAACTGTTACTATTTACAGAGAAAAAGCTGAAAAGAGTCAAGCAGGTCTGCACTTGTTAAAATCAACAGTGCCCCAACACAGATCCTGCTTGCCTGGCTGCAGTGGCCTTGGATCCTTAAGGATGATGCAGTTCCCATCTGCATTACAACGAGTTTTTGCAATGATTAGTTTCCTATTCAGATGTTTAATATCACTTAAACCTTAATGTAAATCTAGCATTGTTTACTGAAATCATATAGCTACATGTCCTGTGTTTACTTTGGATAGGAGAAAAACTTAGGCTGCTTCTCCCCAAAATCTAACTGAAGAATAATTATGCTTTTTCCTAGATGACTGTTTTCCTAGAATGGCAGGTGTACAAATCATGAGCAAAAAGGAGAAAGTGCAAAGGGAACAGTTCCTATTTCTTGGAACACACAGCTGAGGGTACTGAGTGCCATCACCCAGCAGCAAGTTTGTAACAAATAGAAGGAAATATTTTTTTCACACAACACATTCCTAAAGCCTCAGGAAACTATGGAGACCAAATGAATACACGAGTTCCAAAAGAGATGGGACAGAGTCCCAACAGTACGCAGAAGTCTCTAAGCATGAAGCAACGGGCACAACCTTTGACTGCAGAATCCTTGCCCAGAAGCTGGGAGTGTGAAAGGAAACCTTACCCGATCCTCTCCCCCTTTCTCCCGGGTCTCTCCTCATCTCTGCGTGCTTGATAGACCTGGGGTGTGACTCACTGCAGATGCTCCCGTGCTTTTATTTCATCGGGAAAATAAAGCCAGAGGCTGAATGAGTGAGCCATTTCTGTGTGAGGATGAGCTCTCACAGAGAGGTCAGGAAAGGATCAGCAAAGACAAGGCGCTGCCCGGGCTCAGTGGTGCCGGTTCCGCTGTCGCTTCCACGTGTCAATACCCGACCCTGACTGGCAGTCAATCCACAGCTGGATCCCGCACAACCAGGGGCTCAGAAAGGGCATTTTAAGGAGGAACCGGGGCAGATTTATCAATAGGGGAGCAAGGAGAGCTGTGTCCCCTGGCTGTCCCCATCCTCATGCTGTCTAGCCTCACATTTACCCATGTGTTTTATACCGGCTCCAACCGCTCTGGGGAATCTCCTGGACGCAGAGGGGTCTGTGACACACACCAAGGGCAGAGCTGTGCCCACACCGGCCAGGACATCGCTGACTCCGTGGGGGACAGAGCCTGGATCAATCCCTCTGTGCAGGGCACACCGTGACTGCGCTGATGCTCCTCCTGCAGAAGTCCGCAGGCACCTGGCGGCTGCTCATTGCCGTGTCCCAGCTCCCACCTGCACCCGCCTGGGCTGGGCAGGATCACCCGGCATCACCATCCCTGAACAAACGGCTCGGACATTCCCTGGCACCGGCTTTCTCCCAGAGGAACTGACTGACCTGGGCACTTTATGGTGCTCCTTCACACCCGTCTCTTTGCTTCCCCCCTCACGACATCCCATCACCTCACAGATGCCCTCACGTCCCGTCTCTTCATGGCTGCCCTCACACCCCGTCCCCTCACGACGCCCCGTCCCCTCACGACACTCCTCATTGCTGCCCTCACACCTTGTACCCTCACGATATCCCTTCATGGATGTCCTCACGCCCTGTCCCCTCACGACACTCCTCATTGCTGCCCTCACACCTTGTAGCCTCACCATGTCCTTTCATGGCTGCCCTCACACCCTGTCCCCTCACGCCCCGTCCCCGGCAGCTCCCTCAGGGCTCGCCGCTCCCCGCCGGGGCTCTCCATGGCGGGCACAGCCCGTGCCGGCAGCGGGGTCCGTCCCGCCTCAGCCGCCCACCTTGAGCATGCGGATCTCCCTCAGGGCGATCTTCCGGATCACCGGGTCTTCCTCGGACTCCAGGAACTTCTTGATGGCCACGATCTGCCCCGTGTTCTTGTTGCGGCACTTGAAGACGACGCCGTAGGAGCCCTCCCCGACCTTGCTGAGTTTCTCGTAGCGCTCCATGGCCGGGCGGCCCCGCCGCGCTCCGCCGCCGCCTCAGCGCGGAGCCGGGGCGGGCCCCGGGCGGAGGAGTCTCCCCGGCGGGGACGGCCCCAGGAACCGCCCCGGGGACACCGCCAGGGCCGGGGCGGTCCCCGGGGGGAAGGGAGGGAGAACGGGGGATCCTCACGGCCGCTCCCGGGGCCCCACGCTGACTCCGCACCTCACGACCCCCCCCGGGCTTCGTGCCCCGCAGCGCCGTGTCCATGGAGTCACAGAACCACGGCATGGATTGGGTTGGAAGGCATCTTAAAGACCATCCAGCTCCAACCCCCCTGTCATGGTCGCGTTTTCTTTGCCCCTCTTTGCCTTTCCAGAGGATCTCTAGGTTTGACTCCGTTTTCCTGCAGGGTTGGAAGAGGGAGCACCCTTCCACAGGGTCTGCCAGCCTCAAGCAGCGCCCGCACCTCCCTCTGGCACCTGGAGGTTTCCCTGGAACATCTCCCCACCGCACGGCTCCAGTATCTCAGGTATTTGTCACTGAATGGGCTCCTGCCAGCAGCCAGACCCTTCCGTCGAGCTTTTCCATCCCTGACCTTCCTGTTCTCTTTCCTGCTGCACCCGTCTGGGTCCCTGGATCCTCACTCCTTTCCTCATGCCCTGACCAAGGTGGCCTTTTGTGGTGGTAATTGCTTCCAGTATTAGATCTGAATATAAATGTGGGCACCCTACTCCATCTCACGCTTCCTCCCTCCCCAGTCCTTTCCTGTGGTGTTTCCCACCTCAGAACAAAGATCCACTAATTATTTTTCTTCCCAAGCCACATCCATCAGGGATGTGCAGTCCTCCCATTCCAGCTGCCAAGACTGACCCCCAGAGATAACAATCTTCAGCAGAGGAGGAATATTGCCGTGCATTTATTTACCAGCAACTGGCAGTTCTTTGTGTTGTCCAAACCACATTCATGACGCTGTTTTTTCAACCTCCTTCTCCCTCTACCTCAGCAGATCCCTGAAGATCTGGGATACAAATACAGCACCTGAAGCACCTGCAGCAAACAGCCAACGTGTGAGAACAAGGTGTGAACTGCTCTAGATCCTGCCGAGGCCGAGCCCTGTCTTTTCCTACTCTAAGCAGCCCTTCGGAGCCCACCAGCCCCTGCTCTCTTCCCAGGTACAAGGCAGCCAGCCTCTGCTTTTCCAGCCAAACAACTCCTGAGTGGTTCCCTGGTGCTCCCAGGTGACTGGCAGCAGGGCTGGGCCGGGAATAATTTGCCCCAGCTACTCTGATTTCTCCCTCCTGTGCTCTCCCGCTGTCTGTGGGAGCTGCTGCTGGCTCCTGGCAGTCTGTAGGATGGAGAACAGCGGCGCCAGGCTCTTCCCACAGCGGCCACAAAACCTGGAGACCGTCTGGATCCTCCCGAGATCCCTCTGACAAGGTATTGTTCCCAGCAAGTCACCACGGCACGGATCAAACAAAGCAGTTTATTTGGCATAGACTGAACTGCAACAGAAATTCCCGTGGAACAAAGCCTGGTTACACAAACTGAACGAGTGCAGTTATGAGTCTCAGTTACACCTAACGACTAAACAAGGGGAAAAAAAGCACATTTTCAGAGTCTCCCAGTCTTGTCCTTTCCATCCAGAGACACCGTGGCTCACTGATGCGTTGTACCTTTCTTTGAAGAGATGTCAGCACAATTCCAGCTGTATTTTTCACTTGCAAGGAATTTGGTTAAGAAATCCAAAGAGATTAATCCACAGACTGCTCTTCCCATGCTGTTTGTACTTCCAAGAGCTCTGGGAGCCTGTTTTAAGGCTTTCAAGTCACGTACATGACCTCGTGCATCCAATAATTAAAACTCTGATAACAGCCGAGTGAGGAAGGAGGGGCTGAGCAAGCTTTTGCTTCATAACCCCCCGAGCTCCCCCCACTAGGCTTTCTCAAGCCTGGTTTAAATTCCACAAAAACAAAGATACAGACAATAGCAGACTAAATTGAACAGTCAAACACAAATTATACTGCTCAGAGTCACCGAGGCTGCCAGGCTTGACTATGGAACACGCAAATCTGCTCTGTGGTACGGAACAAAAGTGAGGTTTCACACTAGGAAACAGCATCATGCCAAAAAATGCCACTGTCTATGAAACCAGCAGAAAAGCATTTCACAACATGCCATTAGAAATGCTTCAACAGCAAAAAAAAAAGTTTGGTTAAACGAGGACCTTCCTAAAGTTTATTCTTTATGATCCAGCAAAACACCAGTCATTCGTGTCAAAGAAAAATACTTTCAGCTCGTTATTTGTGCATGACAGTGTCATGACCCAAGAGTTATTTACTCCAGTTATTCCCCATAAATATTCAGATTTTATTTACAGGTTTCTCTAGTCTTTTAGAGATCTCCTTTAAGTGTTTTCAAAGATGAAGCTGAAATTACCTTTTGTAGTGAATGAGGTAAATTAAAAAGTGTTTGCTCTACAATATCTACACCTGGTGCTTCACTTTGCCTTAATTTTTGTTTTAAAGTCCCTGTAGACCAGGAGTGGCACCATTTGAGGTTAATCACCAGTCACTGTTATCTGTGGAGAAGTAATTTCAATACTAGAGAACTCCTTTAAAAGACAAAAATCACACGTCCTGCTTTTAATACTGCTGATCCAATTCCAGCTGTCCCCCCTTCAAGCACATTTTGCATGCTCTGTGGCGTGATTTTTAAATTTTATCTGTACACTTACTCCTTACTAAGCTTTGACACCGTGTCAGAACTGAAAAGCTCGACTTCATTTGGATGTCAAGTCAAGCAAGAATTAGTTTTGAATGACAGTGGCTAAAATGCTGAATGTATTCAGGGCTATTTTCCTCTCTGGACCTTCCCAACTTGCAGCTGTCCTGAGTAAGGAGACATCCCTGAGCCACCACGTGGGCCCAGACAATTCCCTCCGTGTTAAATTATGGATCACGGAGCCCGATGCCAACACAGCACCAAACCACTCCCAGCTGTCACACACCTTTACTGCTCTGGTCCAATGACTTGGCAATTCCAGCCTCTCCTTCCTAGGGCAGCAGATCTCAGGAGCTGAACAGGCAGCAGCCTCCTGCAGCATTTAATGAAAAACTCCTTCAATTCAAATGTTTCTGAGCTGCTACTGCACCTGCCCAAGGACTGTTCACATCAAAGCCAGCAGGGTAATGTGAGGTAGTAAAACCAGATGCTCTCCTGGTGTCAGTCTATATTTAATGGTACCTCAAGAATTTTAATTAATGAGGAAGACAAAAAGAACCGATGCGACTCTTCAATGGAGAAAAGAGAAAGGAAAAAAAGGCAGGTGACCAAACAAGGAGAAAGTGATCAAAGGCTGGATACAGAATACTGGTTCTTATCATGTTTATTTACACCACACAGCTGGGGCAGCAGCCATTCCCAAAGCACTGGCTGGCAGCAGCTGGAATGCTGCTCAGGCTCAGCTGGGGCTCCAGGCTCCCCTCTGGAATAGCATAAATAAACTACACGTCGTGGGCAGTTGGATACATGATACTTTCATTCATTAAGGATGATGACCTGCTACAATTTCCACTTCATGTCACGAGGCTTATCCCTAATTTATGAAAATAAAGCATATATGTTTTGTACATTTTTATATATATATGTATAAATATATATATAAAAAATACACACTGCCAGTCAACTTCACACACATGCACACACACACACACACATGGATATTGTACACAGCCAGCCAGGAGCAACAAGTCTGATATCAATATTCTACTTTTTGTACACACACCCTACGTCTAGGAAGTAAGAAAATCCCTTTTATGGCAATTCTGCAGGCAGAAAATCAGTACAAAATACTTTGTTGTACAAAACTGCATTTTTTTTACAAGATCACCCAACATGGTAACACACCCCTCAGTAATGCACTACATCCCTACAAGGAAAAAGAAGAATCAAATCTTTATACAATTGTAAAAAAAAAAAAAAAATTGTAAGCTGCTCTGCAACCTTCCTTTGCTAAAAGTTAGACATTACCCCATCCTAGCAGCAGATTAATAAATAAGGATTAAATAGTCTATTATACAAAGCCATACCCAATGGCAGATTTAAAACCAAAAAGCTTTGCAGATACTTTCACTTCCTACACAAATCTTTGTTTTATTAAGAATAAGACTCAGTATAAAACAGGGCAACAGCCAGCACTAGATCTGTATCTACAGAATAAAAGGAAAATCCAAGGGAAGGAAAATATTTAACAGTTTATGGCACCTTTACTGCAGAACACGTTTCAAGGCTCTGTTTCCCTAGAACTAACGAGTAAAGGGCTCTTTATCTCAGCTTTTATTAAGCAAACTCGATATAACCAACCACACAGTGGCAAGAGACAGAACCAGCTGTTCCCAGCTGCAAAAATGGATTGATTCCCACCCCAAAAACCAACACAATTCCGGTGTCAAGACAAGAAAACGGCAAGTCCCCGTTTCCTGGCGCTCCTGGGCTCCCAGTGTGGCCAATTCCCTCTGTGGTCTGGTGGGTGAGTGTTGCTCAGTAACTGTTTTCATGTCCAGCCAAGATGTAGAGGTTGCTGTGAGCTGTGGGGTTTTCCGTGGGCCTGCTCTCCAGCACAACCACCCTGCAGCCAAACACAAACGGGATCCACGTGGTTAAGGGCAAAATTCAGCTCTTGGTGTAACTCCTGAGGAGGAAACTCAGGGGTTTGTATAGACTGGAGACAGAGGTTCCCCCAGATATCTTGGGTGTTTCATTCTTTAAACAGTTCCCTCATTTTCCAGCATCACTTCTGATAAAAACACTAAAGGACAATTGTGGAAGGGTTGGAACTGGATGATCTTTAAAGTCCCTTTCAACCCAATCCATTCTGTAATTCCGTGATCCTGAATATGTTTATCCCTCCTACATCTTATGATAAGCATCAGCTACTAACCTCAACAATTCTCCTCCCTCCTAAATATTTATCACTTGATGGGCTCACAGGGATCACTCAACCCCATCTCTGCCTTTGTCCTGCTGGATCATGTTCCTGTGGGCTGCTCTGGAAAATTCTTCTCTCCCTATCTTGGCACACTGACCATTGCTGGACCTTGACCATCAGCTGGTGTGGTTGGGCCTTTGACCTCCCCTCTCCCTTCCAAATGCTGAGCATTTCTCTTCACCAGTTCCTGCTGGTTTTAGGATTAAACTTATCTCTGCTTTTTGTTTTCCTCCAAGAGTTTTCAAATGGTGTCTCTGAAGAGCCTCTGTCCCTGATCCTCACCTCTGCTCCCGAGCAGTTCTAGGGTGATCCAAGGTAAAAAGGTGATTCCACATCTCCTCGCTGGAATGGCAGGAAAAACTCCTGCTCCATTTGTACAGAGATGGAAAACACAAACCAAAGGGTTGGGATGTTCCAAGGCCAGGTGAGGGAGCAGAGGATCAGGGATTCGAGAGCAGGAGGTGTTCAAGGCTCTGAGCCACCTGGGCTGTGCAAAGTGTCCCTGCCCAGGGGTGGAACAAGATGAGCTTTAAGATCTCTTCCAACCCAAACCAGCCTGGGATTCTGTGGCTGGAAGTGATTGCTGGACTCATCCCTATCTATTCCTACATTTATCTCTCTGGCTGGCTGAGAATCCACAACTGAACACGTCCAGCCTGGAGCCTGGGCCAGCTTCTGCTCAGGCTCCAAACCTGGGGGCAGCTGGAAGGGATCAGCTGCATGTTATGGATAATGTGTGGATTTGGATCGCTGGGATTAAAACCTGAGTGAGTTTTAGTTTGCTCTGCTATTTCCAGACCAGCAAAGATTCTTTTCAACTGACTGCTGCCAAGATAATTCCCAGCTCACCAGGACAATCCAAGGCAGGAGCAGGCTTTTCCAGAAGTGCACTGGGCACCCTGCAAACCAAGAGCATCTCTCCTCTCTCCCTGATACTTGGTGCCCACAGACAGAGCTGCGCTGGGCTGGAAGCCAGGCCCAGCTGGGAACTAGAAAAGCTGTTTTAAATAAAACAAAAGGTTTCTGTTTCTGCAGGGAGATTACCTGTCTGACCCCAGCAGGCGGAAAACCCTGGTTTCATCGGATATCTCCTGGGTCACCTGCAGAAAAATGCAGATATTGAGATCCATTTCAGCAGCAAAATGACATTTATTGGTCTGAGGTGGAAGGAAAGAAACATTCAAATGCAATTTAATGCAAAGTACAGGACTGAAATGGATAAAATGATGTTAAGCACTGTGGAACACGAACATTCTCACTTGGGAAGCAGAGAGAGAAGCCAAAGGATCCAGAGGTAAATAAGGAACAGGAGGAATGACACCTGGAGAGGCTGGAGATCACTTACTTCATCTGACTTGAAGCTCTTGCCCTGCATCCCATGTTTCCAGAAGGCCAGCACGCTGTCCTGAAGGCACACTGCAAAGGAGGGACACAAATCACACCCCATTCCCTGGATCCTTGTTTTCCTAATGCCTCTGGAGATCCCTCTGGGAAATGTGTAAACAAACACTGCCAACCAAAGCACCGGGGGTTGCTGGAAATGACACATCACCTGAATTATTACAGTTACTTCAAAATAGATGATGGAAAATGGGAGTTTTCCATTCAGGGACAGAGAGAGCACAGAGCTGCAAGCTCTGAGTGATTAAATTCTGTGATTCTGAGAGTTTATTACAGCAGAAATTCTTGTTTGACAGCTACAGTTCAAGTTTTAGAAGCAAGGCTCCTGTCCTAGTCTAAAGACAGCAGCTTGAGAATTAGATTCAAATATTATTACCCTGACTATTAAAAAATGGATGTGCTATTACTTGAAATAAAAACTTTCAGAAGACTAACACAGATTTATGGATTACTAAACCACTTTTTCCTCCCCAAATTTTGTTCTCATTGCTATGGAAATGACCAGAAACCAGTCAGGCTTTCAACACCGAGTTCTTAAACCCCTGAGAGACACCAGAGAAGCAAATTCACTCACCCACTGACTCGATGCAGAAATCAAAGCTCAGCTCAGAAGCCAATTTCTTGCTTGACTTCAATTTCCCTTGTAAATTCACTATTTTCACAAATTCTCAAGAGAAAGAGAAAAACCAGCATTAAAAGCCACTGCTGAAAAGGACTGGAGTGTAAAATACAAATTTAATCTTTCAGGCACAAAGAAATACCCAAACTTAACATCTACAGCATTTGCCTAAAATGAACCCAAGAGCATCTTTCTCTCAAAATAAATAAATACAGGAAACTTTGGACCACTTGCTGTGGTTTTAGACTCTCCTGACAGAGTGATGCACACATGGAGAGGGGAAATGGAATCACAAAAGTCAGACTGAAATCCCACTTATCCAAACTATCTTTTTGGGAAATATTACAACAGAAATTAATAATGTAGGGAGAAAAATGAACTGGTGCTGGAGTTAAAATCAACAACTGTGGTGACCCAAGTTTTGCACGAGGTGTAGTCAGTGATCCAAGAGAGTTTTGTGTTACTCACTGTCCAGGCAGACCAGGACAGTGTCTCTTTCCAGCTGTGTCACGTGGATGGCATCCAACTGCTGATTGCCTGAGGAAAAAGAAACCAGATTATTTTATATTTTATATCACATCAAAAGACTCAGCACCCCCCCCAAGCTCTTTTCACTGTGCTATTTGTTACTCTGATTTTTTTAAGGCTCTGAGATCCCAGAATGTTCTGGGAGAAGCACAAAGCTCTCTGTTCAAAGCAGGTATTTAATAGGAAAACCCAATTTTAGTGGATAAAACACATTTTATGCTGCAGTTCAGCACAGCTTCCTCCATAGAGAGGCACCACAAAAAAACAAAAGGAGCCATCAAGGGAATTTTAATTCCTAAAAACCCACTCTTTTCCCATAAATCTATATCTGGAAAGATTATTGTGATGATAATAAACTAGTTTAACAGACTTTTTTTCCTGGTTTTTACTAATGAAGTTGTTCCTAGAGCTGCTAAAAAGCAACATTTAAAGGTAAAAATGTACATCCAACAAAGGCAGTGGAGAAAAGCAGCTGCAAAATATCAACCAGGTCTTAAAAATAACCCAAATCTTTGCTTTTTAAGAGCCAGCTGAAGATAACAACCCTCCCACAAGGGCTGGAGGATGGACAAGAATCCATTTCTGGGAGTTTTTATGCAGGAAAGGAGAAGAAAGAGCAGGATCCCAGAATGGAACCACAAAGGAGAATCCAACCAGCAGGGTCTGATTGGTGTTTAAGGAAAATTTAGAAAATAAAAGGTGTTTTGTAAGGACAGTTCATACTGATGTGGGCAGGGCAGCACAACACAGAGAATCAGGGAATCACAGAACAGCTGGGATTGGAAGGGACCTTAAATCCCATCCCACCCCTGCCATGGGTGACACCTTCCACTGTCCCAGGCTGCTCCAAGCCCCATCCAACCTGGCCTTGGACACTCCCAGGGATCCAGGGGCAGCCACAACTTCTCTGGGAATTCCATCCCAGTCCCTCCCCACCCTCACAGCCAGGAATTCCTTCCCAATATCCCATCCATCCCTGCCCTCTGGCAGTGGGAGCCATTCCCTGTGTCCTGTCCCTCCATCCCTTTTCCAAAGTCCCTCTCCAACTTTTCCTGTTGGCTCCCCGCAGCTTCCAAATGCTTTAGGCAGAGAAGCTGCCAAGCCTAAAGGGTCTCCAAAACAACTCCAAAGAAGGGATATCCAACATTCCCAGAGAACAAAACAGCTGGAAGAGGAACCCAGAGCCTCACCTGCCCCGATCTCTGTGAACCACGAGGATGCAGAGTTCAGGTTGATTGTCTCAAACTGCACCACCTGGTTGGGCTCTGTGCCTTTGGAGATGGCCACACACACCATGGGATATTCCTGCTCTGGGATCACCAGCATCTCAAACACATTCAGGGGGCTTGGCAAGGGGAAATCAAAGTGCTGGGAAAACAAAACATCATCAGGCCCCTGTGAATTTGCTTTTACCTTGAAATGACTCTGCAACAACGTGCACAAAGTGTAAATACATAGAATTTTCACTGCTGCTGAGAGTGCTTTTGAAGCTGGGCAGAGGGGGATCATGGTCTGTTATTGCCAGTGCTGGGCTTGATCCAGCACTTAAATGACTTTTCTATTACTTAAATTACTTCAGTCACAAGATTTTCTGAGTCAAAATGTGTCCAGCCAGATTTTCAAGTGCTCACAAGCCACAAATGGCACCAGACCGGGCTGTACTTTCCACCACAAACTCTGGAAAGGTTATTTCAACAACTCTATAATTATTCAACTAAACTAAAAGTAAATGCTTACCTTTATTAACATGAATTTCTGCATTGGCTCATACCACTGGAGTAGAACAATTCCAGACTGCAATGCACCACACAGGTACTTGTGGCCTGTGTATGGATTTCGTACTACAGAAAATAAAAAACCCCAGAAAACAGTAATTTTAAAGCCCTGCGAGTTCAGTGCATACTTGAAAAAACAACCCTACAGCTATCTTTACAAATGAGTTAAGAAATAGCATTATAAAATCATATCATGGCATGATTAGGCTTGGAAGGGACCTCAAAGCCCATCTTGTTCCATCAGTTTCCCACTATTGCCTTGTGGCTTCCCATTCCAACATCCCCAGTGATTAAACACTGTGCTACATTCCAGATAAATTCAATTACAGCTTTAATTAATGACCAGTTGCATTACTGGAGTCCCAGTTCAGAGGCCACAGGCTGAGTGGGCAGAAAAGCTGCAGTGCCTCTCCCTGGGGCTGTGGGAGCCAGGAGGGAGAGCTCAGGGGTCAGAGTGGGTTTGGAATAAAACAATTCCCAGGCAGAGAAGGGGGGAAGCTCCTGGGGAGCTCTGACAACTCAGGAAATACATGAGACAGGGTTTGGGGCTGGTTGGTTGAGCTCAGTTGGACACAGGAGCAGCCTGGCTTCAGGAATTATTTGTAAATGTGGCTGTTGTGGGCACTCCAAAAGAGCTAAACAGGATCTCCAGGTGTGCAACTCAACATTTTATACTCATTTTTAGGGGTGGAAAGGTGCAATTTGCAGATGTGACACTTGGGGATGTGGGTTAGTGCTGGGGGAATGGATGGATGATCTTAGAGGGCTTTTCCAGCCTTAATAATTCCGTGATTCTGATTTCACACAGCACCAGGGCCAGTATTGGAAAGGACAAACATTCTGAAGACAAATCCCCAACTTCACAAGCTTTTAACTCTTTCTGTGCACTTCAAACTGCCCTGGTGGCTTTGCCCTCCCTGGGCTGTCAGAATTTTTATTCCTACTGATCCTTTCTTGGTGGAAAATATTCCAAGTTTTCCTCACTAAAAGTTGGAACTGGGTCACACCTCGAGCCAAGGTGGCAAGGGGAAAAGGCTGTTTGTGGATGTGCAAAGGGTCTGGGAAGAATTTAATCCCAATATCCCATCTAACCCTGCCCTCTGGCAGTGGGAAGCCATTCCCTCTTGCCCTGGCACTCCAGGTCCTTGTCCAAAATCCCTCTCCATCTTTCCTGTAGCTCCTTCAGGCACTGAAATGTCCCAGTTAAGTCACTCTGGAACATCTCCAGGCTGAACTACCCCAATTCCCTCAGCCTTTTGTTTGAACAAAGAAATAACTCCCAAGTTTCTTAAAAAGAAATGAGTTTCAGACATGCCATGGCCAAGGACAAAGGCCAGGGGAATAAAATGGCAAAGCTGAATTTGTCTGCTCACCTATACAGCATTTGTGGCATCCTTTTGTGTCAGGGATCTTGGTCGTTAAGGCAAATTTCCTGGAATAATAATCACCAAAAAATGCATCAACAACAGATGTCAAGGCCCTTCATGCACCAACTCAACAGCACCAACACAATTTATGGCTATTTTCACTTATTATTAATTGCCTATAAGTGAAAGATTTGTACCTTGGTAATATTTTGTCAGGAAATCTGTGGGTTTGAATATGAGCAGCTAATCCTGTTTTTTTGGCTTGTTCAAACAACGCTATTAAATTATGGGAGTAGAGCTGGAATGTTTTCCCTGTAAGAGAGAAAAGCACAGTTGACATCTCAGCAACTCCTCCAGCACAGAAATGCAAGGTTCAGGAAGATGTAGGTATGGAAAAATTACCTTCTAAAACAGGTGTCAGGTAGGTCAAGTCCAGATATGAAGAAAAATAAAACAAGGTAAAAATAATAATGATTATAGAAAAGATCAGAGCTCATTTCATTACAGTTAGTTTTAGGTAAACATTTTTAAAAGGCTGTAATTATAAACCAACAATAAATGATATCAGGATATTTTCTTATCTATAAATCAAGACAAATGTTGTTATACAAATCCTGCATGTTTAAAGGGACACTGCTACCATCAGCCTCCAAGCCACAGTGCCTGATTCCTGTCTGGAATGTCCTATTCCAGGACAACTGAGTGCCCAGGAATCAGTACAGCAGCAAAACTCCTGGATGAGCAGCACTTAAAAGTCACCTCATTCTCCTTCAAAGGGACACAGGTTTTGTTTTAGGACCACAGAATCCCAGAGTGGTTTGGGTGGGAAGGGACCTTAAATCCCATCCAGTGCCACCCCTCTGCCATGGGCAGGGACACCTTCCACTATCCCAGGCTGCTCTAAGCCCTGTCCAACCTGGCCTTGGACAGTTCCAGGGATCCAGGGGCAGCCACAGCTTCTCTGGGCACCCTGTGCCAAGGCCTCCCCACCCTCCCAGCCAGGAATTCCTTCCCAATATCCCATCCATCCCTGCCCTCTGGCAGTGGGAAGCCATTCCCTGTGTCCTGTCCCTCCATCCCTTGTCCCCAGTCCCTCTCCAGCTCTTCTGGAGCCTCTTTAGGCCCTGCAAGGGGCTCTGAGCTCTCCCTGGATCCTTCTCCTCTCCAGGCTGACCAAAATACATTGTACTGAGTCATGACTTTGAATGTTGCTGTTTATTTCTAAGTGCAGCCATTCCCCTCTCTCGACACTCACCTGACAGGGACATTAAGGTGTTGTTGATAACGTACAGCCAGGTGCACTTCCGGGGAAATAACTGGGAAAAAAGAAAAGAATTCCATGAATAGAAACATCCAGGAATTGTCAACTGGGATTTTCTCTGCCTGCTCCACCTCCATCACCATTCCTGCAGGGATCCACACTGGAGAAAATCCCATCTTCCTGTTTATTCACTGGTTTGGAGCCTTACTTAGCCCTGCAGAGACAGACCATGGAATATTGGATTAAGTGTCCAAGGCCAGGTTGGACAGAACAACCTGGGACAGTGAAAGTGTCCCTGCCCATGGCAAGGGGTGGAACTGGATGGGATTTATTTTCCCTTCCATCCCAAACCATTCCATGATTCTAGAACACTTTGTTCTGTGTGCCACTCCCACCTGGAAAGGAAGAGAAAAAAGAGGTGCAGGAGAAACTAGAAAGAGAAGATCCAACTGGTTGGACACAAACCCTGAGTATCTCCCAGCAATTTGCTATTTAATAGAATAGCTCTGGCTTTATTCAGTGTTTCCATTGAAAAACTACCAATGGAATAAAAATATACCCCTGGAATTGGGAGATATCAACCTTGGGCAGACAGGAAGCCCTCTGGAAGATGCAACCAGAATTAAAAGTTGGAGAAACAGTTCAGAATGTGCATTTGGAAGGGAGAAATCATCAAATGGATAAAAGGAAATGTGGGAACAAGTGGTGTGCCAGAAGCCTCTGGGGTTTGAGGTGCTCACACCTGACCTCTGCCAGCTGGGAATGCTCTCATGGAAAAGGAAATTTGGAAGTGCGCTGAATGCTCTCCCTACCCACCACTGGCACAGCCAACCTTTCAGTGGGATATAAAAAACCACGTGGAAAAGCCCAGAGAAGACTGTTAGATGAAATAATTTAGGAAAACATACAAAGAATGAGATTCCAAGAACATCCTGACTCTAAAGCAGCAGATTTAAGACCACGATTGCATGGAATGGCTTTGGAAAGGGTTAGAGAGCCCAGGAAAAGCTTCTTGGGGATAACAACAGCAGCTGAATTAAATGATTGAGGGCTTTAATTCATTTAGTAGCATCCAAGGAGCTGCAATGTGCCATCTAGTGGGGATGGAACAGAGAGAGAAAGGGCAGGGAATTGTTCTCCAAGGAGCAGGAAGATTTGACAGCAGTGTTACACAAGCAGCAATAAAAAAAACACAGGTAGGTCAGGGAATAAACAATTCTCAGGTTTTCATTACTGGCTTTGATGGGAATCATTGAAGCCCCATAGCCTGGTACCCACCTTTTCCCTCCAAAGCCAAACTTCACTGCTCCATAACATCCCCAAATCTATTCTGTGTGTTCAAGCCTCCAGAACTCACCTGTTCCATGGTGGCTTCGTGAAGTTCATTCAAATTCAGAGTGTAGATCCCTTCTTCTGTGCCAAAGATGATGTACTGATCTAAAAAATCCAGGGAAAGGAGGGATTATTCCCTTCTCACTTCGGGAGGTTTCAAGTGCAAACTTAAAGTAACTTTACAAATGGATTTCTTTGCCCATCACCAGACCTAACATAACTTTACCTTTAGTATCTGGATGTATCCATGAAGTTGCACAATTAATCTTCAAAGGACAACCATCAAAGACTTTGGAAAAACAGGCTCCCATCTGAAAGACACCAAAACTGAAACCTGAAACGAATTCAGAGTGTAAAGAGTTGATTTCCTGGCCACTCACACACAGCTGAACACACACAGCCTTCCACTGCTTTTAATTTGAGTTCATGGACATTCTAAAATGCAAAGAGGGCTCAAAATGGTACCAACAGCTTTAGGTACTGACTGGGTAAGAACAATACACCCTGGAGGGATCTAAAATCCATGTGGATGTGGCATTTGGGGACATGGGGCAGTGGTGGCCTTGGCAGTGCTGGGAAATGGTTGCACTTGATCATCTCAGAGGGCTTTTCCAACCTAAATTATTCTATATTTTATGAATATTGAGTATTATTTACTGAATATAACAAATATATGAATACTGAGTGCTTATAAAATGGCACATGAAGGGAAAACAGGCAAAAAAATCCTCTCATCACTACCAGCTTTTCCCATTTCTCTTCCCAAACAGGGGCTGCCACTGGAGATCACAATTCACAGAGCCAGGGAAGCCTCTAACCCTTCCCATCCAGACTGAACAGTGACAGGAAGGTTTTAAAGAATGGAAACAAATACTGTGGATTCAGCACAGGTAAAGAACCCGGCTGTGAGATGCAGAAAAACCCCCCAGATGAGCTGGTGTCTTATTCCAGCATAAACCTTCCACACCAGAGAGAGGAGGTTTCCATAATTCCCACTGCACATAGGATTTCTTACCAGCACCTTCGGAGTCGGAGGCAAACCATTGATTGCTGGTTTCTGTGGGAAGAAGGAAAAGATCATAAAACACCTCCTGGGCACTGGCACAAACCCAGCTCGAGGACATCACAGTGGGATCAGCCCCAGAGTCCCAACACCTACAGGGAAATCTCTCTTCTCCTTTTTCCGTGGCAGTTGAGGGATTTGTCCAGGTCCTTCTGCGTTCTCCTCGATGTGTTTCAGCATCCCATTCCCATTGCCTGAAAAAGAGCCCACACATGGTTTGCAGCTCATGTGACACTGTGAAATAGGAAATCTCTTCTCCCCTGTGCTGAGCAGGAGGGGAGGAGCAAGCTCTGATATTCCATAGGCACATTTCAGGGAGCTGAACCCTTCCCAGCACAGCTGAGTTACACACTTCCCATTATCCAAACTGCCCCTGGGACAAATCCCACTGAGAATAAAGCTGTGGCAAGCTCCTCCTCACACATTCATTGTTTTTCTCCTGTTCCTGCAGGCAACACAGTAATGGGATTGACTGGCTGAGTGTTCTTGTTTTGGGAAGAACATTCCCACTATGGGGCACAGCTCTAATAAGAACCACACATGGGAAAAAGGAAAATTTCACCTCGTGATCAGCTTGTTTTAAAGTATTATCAAGGGAATAGCTGGCTCTGGAAGCAATTCCTTTTCCTTTAGGACAGGTCACACATTTACCCAGGTCGCTGTATCTGGCTGTGAGCAATCCAGGGCTGCTGATGCTGCTGGTCATCCCCATGGGGCAGGAATCTGCCTGAGGCCCACAAACTGGGATACTTTGTCTCCTGTGGGCTGCTGGGGCTCTGCTTTGGGAGTCTGGGAAGTGTTTTATTGTCTGGCATCTGTCATCATCCGGGAGGTTTTCCTCAGGGTAACTGTTCATCCTTGGCTGCAGGGAACCAAAGAGGGGAATGGTTACTTGGGAAATGGGAGGAACTGGGAATGGCACATGGCAAGAAGAACTCAGACAAGGTGAATTCAAGTCAGACTGCTCCTACATAAAAATCTATCAGCCTCTGAAAAGTATGAGTGGTTTTGGGCACCACAATAGAAGGAAGATAAAAAGCTCCTTGGTGAGCAGGGACAGGACACAGGGAATGGCTGGAGCTGGGTTAAGAGGGGTTTAGGTTGGATTTCAGGGAAAAGTTCTTCCCCCAGAGGGTGCTGGGCACTGCCCAGGCTCCCCAGGGAATGGGCACAGCCCCGAGGCTGCCAGAGCTCCAGGAGAGTTTGGACACCACTCCCAGGGATGCCCAGGGGGGGATTTTGGGGTGTCTGTGCAGGGCCTGGAGCTGGGATGATCCCTGTGGGTCCCTTCCAACTCAGGAGATCCATGGTTCTATGAAAATAAGCCATCTGACAGCAGAATAATTTCAGAGGTTCCTCTCTGATGGAAAATCACAGGGAGAATGCAGAACAAGAGGCCATCCCAGGCTGGCTAAATCCCTTAAATCCCACTTTTCTCACCTTGGGAGGCAGCGGGGGTGGCCCAGCTCGCTTTAGTGTCGATCTGCAATGAAAAGGGCAGAAGTTGTCTGAGTTAAACCAAACCCAGAACTCCTGGAGCACTGGAAATGAGATGAACCAGAGGCACAGAAAAGGCAGAGCAGAGCTTTGCACACACAGGGTTAAACCAGAAGTCCAAGAGCGAGGGAGAAGCTCATTAATCTCATTAGAAGTGTTGGTTTTTAATCAACTCCTGTTCTTTCATAAATACCAACGTTACAGAGCAATCTGTGGGGAAGGATATTTGAAGTTTGTAAATCAATATACATTCAGGAACTGGATCTCAGGCTGCAGGGACTTTGGACAAGGGCCTGGAGTGACAGGACAAGGGGGAATGGTTTTAAGCTGGAAAAGTGTAGATTTAGGTTGGATATTGAGAAGAAATTCTTCCCTGTGAGGGTGCTGAGACCCTGGCACAGGGTGCCCAGAGAAGCTGTGGCTGCCCCTGGATCCCTGGAAGCGTCCAAGGCCAGGTTGGACAGGGCTTGGAGCAGCCTGGGATAGTGGAAGGTGTCCCTGCCTATGGCAGAAGGCTGGAACAAGATGATTTTTAATGTCCCTTCCACCTAAACCACTCTGGGATTCTGTGATTCCATTTGCAGCCTTGCTCCTGGATCAGACAAACACCTGAGCTCCAGAGGAGCTGCACAGAGCTGTGCAGGAGCATCTGAAAATCCCCTCACAACCAGGCCTCGCTCATGGCTGATGCATTCATCACCATCACATCTGCTCTGAAGTGTCAGGCACTTCCACAGGGACTCTGAGCTAACTCAGGAGGGAGAGCAGGGGAGAAAGCAGAGCTTTGGGATTTCTCCTGAGGGTCAGGGAAGGAGCCAAGCACGTGTTAGGCTGGGGAGAGCAGGCAGCCCTCGCTCAGTGCTGAGTGACAAAGCCTCCTGCAGCATTTCCAGGGAAGAGCTTTGGGAGCAGAGCAACTGCACAGGAAGGAGATGCACTCACTCTTCAACATCTTCACTCCCATCGCCAAATTTTGTGAGCAGTCCCCTAAGGCAGAATGTTTATAAAATTAAGAGCTCTGCTCTGAGGTCCGCACGTGCAACTCAACCCAGCCCTGATGTCACTGAGTTTCACAACAAGCATCTCCCAGCCCTCTCCAAAACAAATAATTCTCTGTACTAAGCCCTTTTCCACTCTGTAAGGTCCTTTCCTTCCCTTTACCCCCTAAAAGTCACTGGATCTCTCTTCCACACCATCAGCTTTCGTTTCCCTACCCAGCATTTCAAATATTGTTGAAATGTCTCACAAGAGTACAATATAAAAAGAGAAAAAAAGAACAGAGGAAGTTGCTGGGAGACAAATGGAGAAAAGCCTTTAAAGGGAAGTTTCCTTATTTATACATATACACAAAAGACCCAGACTGTTTCCCACTACACTGGGAATTTTTGTTTCAAAGCTACTCCAGGGACAACAGAAAAAGAGAAATTGTGACTAAAGGATCAAAGCAACACTGAAAATACAACCTTGAAGAAAAAAAACCCTGATAAAATTTTGCAAAATGGCAATTTCCAAGCTGTGTCTTTAAAGGGCAATGACCAGGAAAGCCCAGCCAAATTTGGATTAATGTGAAATTTCCCTACAAGTCACTTCTGAGGGAAAGCAGCTGACAGTTGCCAACAGGAAGTATTAAAAAATTTAAAAGAGAAAAAGTCTTTCTTTTTGAAAGGTTCTTGTTGCCCAGAGAAGCTGTGACTGACCCTGGATCCCTGGAAATGTCCAAAGCCAGACTGGACAGGGCTTGGAGCAGCCTGGGATAGTGGAAGGTGTCCTTGCACATGGCTTTTAGGTCCTTCCAACTCAAATCTTTCTGGGATTCTATGGAAACCATCAAAAAACCACCTCCATAATGCAGAGAAATTGATAAAAAATTAATTAAAAAATGCTACAGTGAAAAAAAACCAACAAGGAATCAGTTCAATCACCAGTTACACATCCTGGTATTCCCCTTTCCAGTCAAATAATTCCTAAGTCAAAGATATCCCTCACCATCCACTGTGATAAAAGCCAAAGGGCTTGAAAAGCAAGGACCCCCCAGCTCACATCCTCTTTGGACATCCCAGGGATTACTCAGAACTGCTGGGACAGAGGAGTTATGCATTTCCTGTTTATCTTTCCAACTGGAAGTGGTTTCCAAGTGAGCAGCACGGATTCACCAGCCAGGACTGTTGTGCCTGCCCTCCTCCTTCCAAAACTGAATCTGTACCTATTTACTGATTTACAGCCCTGGGAATGTTGGCTGCAGCTTTAGCACAGCCTGGTACAGACAAAGCCATAGGAAGAGGATCGAATCCTTGAGTCCCTCTGCCAGGAGGAGCTTCCCTCCCTCCCTCCCCTGCTCCTTGACCCCACAGATTGCAGCTGGCTGCAGAAAATCCAGAACTCCCAGCAAGGCTTCGATCTGCAGCTCAGCAGGGTCACACAAACAAAGGCAGGGCACGGGGAGGGGAGGGAAATAGGCACTGCTTTTTACTGGGCAGGGAGAGGAAAAGCCCAGAGCCCCCCAAAGTGGAGGCCCAGAGCCCCCCAAAATTCCTGCTACAGTGAGACTGTGAGCAGGAAAACCAGGATGCTTAAAAAGGCTCAAATCCTGGCAAGCTCCAGCAGCTTTCCAGGGGGCTGTAATGTCAGCTGACAGCTTATGCAAGACTTTTATCTGCAGGAAAAAAAAAAAGCCAAAGAAATTCACTGTCTGCTGCTCAGTTCCAAATAAAGATGGGAAACAGGCTCTTTGAGCTGAGCAGTTCTTTGAACCCAGATCCCATCTTTCCCTACATCTGAACCTCCAAACTCCTGACTGCAAATCCAGGGATTGCCTTTAAAGGCAGAATCCATCCTTTTGCAGCAAAAGGAAGGTACACACCTAAAAAAAAAATTCAGTCCTAACTTGCAGAGAGTTGTGCTCCTGTACTTCAGGCCTGCTTTATCTCAGGGAAACCAGCTGTAAACACATCTTCCCCTAAAACATTTCACCCCAAAACACTCGGTGGCTGAGTTATAAATGACACCTGATCAGAGCCACAGCAGGAGGAGCTGTGCAGTGTTACTGAGCTTAGTAAAACTCAACATTCAGAACTGGTTTCTCCTTCCCTTGCTCGAGTTCAGGCCTTGACACAGGATGTCACAACCACAGCCATGGCTCAGAAGAGAAGTGTGAGGCCAGAGCAGGATCCTGAACTCAGCTCTGCTGCAGGAAATTCACTGTGGCTGTGTTTTGTCACTGTCCTGCTCATGCATTTACACTTCACTTGCCACCTACAAACTTAAAACAAGCTGCTGCTGGTGGTTAAAAGAGATTAAAAGTCACTCTTCAAGAGAACTGACCAAGAAACTGCAGAAGGAGGGCTGCACACTGGGTAACATCTCCTTAATTTATCAATATCAAAGTGGAACAGGGCTTATGGTTTGACTTTTTTAACATAACTCATTTTTCTTCCAGTTTCATATTAAGTCACAGAAATAAAAGCTGGTTTTAAAGTCACAGAAATAAAAGCTGATTTGATCTGTACTTACTTGTTGCTTCCATCAACAAAAGGATTCCAATGTGAAGCAAAGTCACTGCCAGCTGCCACGACCTGAAAATGCAGAAATTGTCATTTTTACCCCTCTTTGTCAAACTAAAGTGCCTTAAAGTACCTTATCCACCACACACAAAGAGGCCTGAGGGATTCCCCAGCCCTGCAGAATGATCCACAAGCAGGAAAATCAAATTCCAAAGAGAAATAACATCTTGCAATCTATAATTATTGGTATTTTCTTCTCCTTAGACTTAAAAGCAGCACCTGGAAATGGTGCAATATCCAGATCAAGCAGCAATAAGGAACAGGAAAACAAAACTTCATGGTGAAAAATCCAATAAGGATCACTTAGGGAACTTTAAAACCGTTTTTCCAGCAAGCTACTAAGGGCTGAACCCCAAAACAGTGAAGAGATTGTGAATTTTAAGAAATAAAGAAACCCCCAAACTCATCCTTACCATTTCATCCCGAGCTTCTGTTTCTTTTCGTAGAGGAGGCTCAAACTGCAGCTTGTCAACTACAAAATATTATCATTTCATAATTAATACACAAAATCTTGCAATAGGGCCCTTTCAGTGCTCACCACAGTGAAATGCAGGTAGGAACAGATCTAAATATTGTGTACACAACACTGAATTTGCCTCTCAAATGAGCTGCACTTCACTATCAGCCTCATTGTCTGAGTGTTTGAATTTGCAAATATGAAACCCACAAGAAAGGCCGAAAGCAAACACCAAGTCACAGAAATGTAACTATTTAACCACTTGTCACTTTGAAATGCATGTGAAAGAGAAGAAAGAGACTCTTTAAGAGCACATTTCCCAAAGTGTGATGCACGTGGTGCAGAGGAGCCACCAGTGCTGGTGCTACCAAAGACTTCTGACCAAACCTGGAGATAAAACCATTTCTACCCTCAACATTTCACCTTAGATCCATCAGAATGGTTTATTAATATCAATGTTAACTTTGGTTTTGAATAATTATTGATGAAGATTCACATGCTGCTTCTCCAGGGTTTGCTTCCCAAATGGGAAGAGTTTTGGGAAACGACAACACCGATGTCCTCCAGGGGCAAATCACCCCCCAAAAAAGAGGAGAAAGCAGAGCAGGAACTCACAGTTGATCTCTGATGCTGTCCTCTCTGCCCGGATGTTCCTGTTGGTGGAGCGGATCGTGTGGCGGATAACGGAGTGAGGCTGCAGGGGTGGGAATGGAGAGGTGAGGGAAGAGCATCCAGCAATAACCAAACCAACGAGAACAAGGAGCAGCTGCTGCACTTTGAGCTTCAATCTTAAAGATTCCCGAAGCAAATCAAGGCATTGAAACTGCAGTTTCACCAAAAAAAAAAGCAGAGAATTAAAAGATGTTCTCACCTCGAAATCGTCATCGTCGACTTCCCCGTAGTGGGTGTGGTGCTCGGGGTTGTTGACTTTGTCCAACAACTCAACTGCTAAAGACCTCGAGAGCCCAGGCTGCCCCACAAAGCTGTGCTGTAACCACAGGAAAAAGCACAAAAAAAGAAGTTTTGATGTGCAATGAATAGATAACTTTCAGCAGTAAACATTCAATGTAGTTACTGGGGTTTTTTTCTGCTTTCTGGAGGTTTGGCTTTTTTTAATGACTCCTTTCTGGCTGGACTTTCTGATAACATAAATGTGGGAGCACCAAACTCTGGGCCACTTGAAAATTGGGAATTCAACTCGAGTCCAGTGAATAATTACATTTGAGTTTCATTTTTTACATCAGTAGTTCAGAGGCTGGGAAAGCAGAGATACATCAAGAGCTTTGAAATTTGAAATTTTTGGGAGTCACGAAAGTCCAACTTCTACACAGCTCCAAGGCTGAGGCAGCCACGTGCAGGAAGGCCAAGGTTGAGAACATGAAGCCAATTTCTATCATTATTCCCACCAAAAACTGTACAAAACTGTGTAAAAACACTGAACAAAATCCACTTGCTAAGAGCTGATGGACATCTTTTTCCTTCAGATTTCACCACCTGGGTTGTAACATTAAAGAAAGTTGTTTTCCCTTTGGTTTCCTATTGATCTGTTGCTCATTTTGAAGCAAGAGATCCCTTCCTGAGGTCACCAAATGTCCCAAATCACTTACAGAGAGGAGTCTGTCTGCTGTCGGTCTCTTCTTTGGATTTTTTGTAAGTGCTATTTTGACAAAATTATGGAATGTTGCTGACCTTAAAGAAAAAGGAGGGTTTATGTTGGATTTTTCAAGGTATTATTGATTTTAAGACAGTTGCTAAGCAGATTACAAAAACGTGATAAAGCAGAATTCTCACCTCAGGTTTGAATAAATGACATTCCCAAGTTAACAAAATCAGGCAAAAAACCTCACTTGATTCATGGAACTCACATGGAAAACATTTTGGTACAGAAAATAAACCAAGCATGGCACCAGGAATTTATCAGAGGGTAAAGAAACCAGGAAAGGACTGAACTCTTTATTTATTTATTTATTTATTTATTTATTATTACTTTTATTTAATTATTCAATTAAACCATTACCTGTCCCACTGACAGGGACAAATGCCCCTTAGCAGGAATTAAGGGGAAAAGATGAAGATTTTTCTTCCTAGAACATACAAAGAGCACCAAAGAAAGGTCTCTTCTTCAATAATAATAAATATTTTTTCCCTTTATCTATAAAATCATAGAGTCATGGAATGATTTGGGTTGGAAGGGACCTTAAGGATCACCTAATTCCAACAAAATATGGAACAAAGGAAGGAGTTCCACTTACCATTTTGCTTTTTCCTTTAGCTTTGGCGGTTGAAAATTACTTTTTGACATTAAAAACAGAGCCCTAGAGGGAAAGAAAGAGTAATGATGTGATATGATAAAAACAAATTAATTAAATTCTAAAATCTAAATACTTTAACACTTCATGGTGAGAATCATACTGGTGAAACTGGATTGGAGTCTGCACTGGGTTAAAGGAGAGATCCAAGGAATCTGTTGATTTTATTTTTAAATATTTTTTTTTTAGTGCCATCATCCTGTTAAGCATTAGGCTATGGCTTCTCTGGTGGTTTGCTATCACCAGTAAACCTATCCCTGTTCCTAATCACATTCCTGATCCCAAAATCCCAGAATGGTTTGGGTTGGAAGGGACCTTAAAGCCCATCTCATTCCATGGGCAGGGGCAGGGCCACCTTCCACAAGGCCAGGTGCCACCAAAAACATCAACACATCGAGATTTTGGTTATAATTCCCATTCCAAAGATAAGATTTTAGCTGCAGCCTGATGCCCTAAAGACAGACATGAAAACAAACATTCAGTGGAAGAATCTCAGTGCGAGTTTCCAGTTCTGAGCTCCAGAGAAGGCAAAATGGAATCCTGACAGCTCCTGCTGGGATTCAGGAAGGTGCTGGAGGCAGAGGAACACAAACCTCATGGGGTGGAGGTCGAACATGGGTGGCTGGAGCTCTGCCAGCTCGATGGCAGTGATGCCCACGGCCCAGATGTCACACAGTTGGTTGTACCCCCCGTTCTTCTCCACCGCTGCCACCTCCGGGGCCATCCTGGAAAACCAACGGCAACGGCGGCGTCACCCCAGAGCACCTCTGGACACAACCCCCCCTGTTCCCAACGTGGAATCCACCCAGAGGTGTCCTCAGGAAGCACCCAGAGGTGTTTTGCTCCAGGTCATGGACTGGGAATAGCACCAGGCTCAGCGTTCCCAGGAAATCTAATGACCAGGGAATGTCAGCCCTCTTTCTCCAGCAGGGCAGCAACAATTAAAAGCCATTGGCTGGATGAAGCTGTTTGCCCAAAATCACCACCCCAGGCAGCTCCTCTGCATCCCAGTGATGCCTAAATCCAGCTAAATTTGCATATTAATCCAGCTCAAGATTTACAATTATATTTGCATATTAAATGTTGCCTTGTGCAGGCATTAATCAGTAGGGATGATTAAAAGTTAAGTTAAAAATCTGGTTTCCTTTCTGCACAGCAATCAGAGAGACACTATTTTAGTCACTAAAAATGTAAGACTGAGAACCTAAATAACCACTGGGATCCCCCCCCCAAAAAAAGGAGAATATTCTGCATTAATAAATTTGGGAGAAATAAGAACCCTGCCTCAAATATCAGGTAGCTTTTGTTACAGCAACAGCTCAGCTCCAATCAGTGCTTCCCAGATTTTTAGCCTTTGGGCATTTTACTTGGAAGAAAGGGAATTTATGCAATTTCTATATGTATATGTGTGTGTCTGAGAATTTTTGGCATCAATACAGACTCAGCTTTGCAGCACAGCAATCCAAGTGGTTTCTTACCAGTAAGGGGTGCCAATAAAGGATTTCCTCTTTGCAATAGTGGCTGTTATTTTTGCTGCTACCCCAAAGTCAGCTGGAAAATAAAATCCAATCATCAGAGCCTTAGAAATCACACTTTAAGACCCCAATCTTACTGTGTTAGGAAAGAACAATCACGGGTCTCATCTAAATTAAAAATTCATTAAGGGAAACAGTTTAAGATTAATAATAGGATCATTAATGTCTTCACTGACATGACTTCAAATCAAAGAGTTTTCTTTCTACAGTTCCTCTCTTAGATCATTTTTCCATCTCACAATACATCAACCAGAATTTGTGGATATTCAATTTAAGAGGGAAAACAGCACCATGCCTTGGAAAAAGTACCTTTTGTGTGTTATTTATGGAGGAACTGTGATGGGGCATCTGTTCTCTGCACCAGAGACTCTGTCTAGGGGCCAATCCTCCCCTGGCCTCAGAACTCCCAAACATCAGGTGGTCTTGCAATGTCAAAAATCGTTTAAATCCATTTATTTTGGATTGATTGGTGGTATGAAAACTGGAGGATAACGTGGGGAAATCCAGCCAGGCAAAAGGGAGGTACCACTGTGTATCCTGAGTTTAATGCAAGGAGCAGGATCTCCTCTCATTGAGAGAGGTTTTTCTCCTATTTTTTTCCTTCTTTAAAAGCTGTCCTTTCCCAGCACAGCATTCCTGGTTCCCCACAGGGGTGTGGAGGTGCTGAACTCATGCACAACTGCCCTGATTCCAGGGGGAGGATGAGAATCCCATGGCAGCTTTTCCCTGAGTTTTCCTCTCCTCCACCTCTGTGGGATTGCCCAACACCACAAACACCACAAAAAAGTGGGATCAGATCCCACTTTTCCAAAGGCTGCCAGGCTCTGGAGATGTTCTCCCCCACACACAGGGGATCCTCAGAGGCTCTGAGGGACAACTGCCACCCTGGCCAGGGATAAAAACATCAATATCCACCTAATCCCAGCCTGGGAAATTCCAGGAAAATCTGGGAGGCTTCAAGGCTCAGTGGTTGAATAATGAAATGATCTATGATTTCTTGAGAGAATGCAAAAAACTTCTCATCCCCTACAAAGCCAAGCCATGGATCCACACTTTGTCATCACTTTCCATCATCATCCATTGTCCCAAATCATCATGGAATCGTTTAGGTTGGAAAAGACCTTTAAATTATAGAGTCCAACCATTCCCCAACACTGCCCAACGTCACCAAGTGCCACATCAAAATGGTTCTTAAATCCACATTACAAAATTCAGGCAACTCACCTAATTTAACATCTCCATGGTCTGTTAGTAGAATGTTTGCACCCTAAACCAAAAGAAATGAAAAATCTTTGTCAGGAATATTTTTCCTGCACCAGGAACTGCAAGATGAATTTCTCAAGCTTCCAAGTTACCTTTATATCTCTGTGCATTTTGCCCTTCATGTGTAAATAAGCAAGACCCTGGAAATAAAAGACACAATGAGTTATTCTGCCATTTGTTAACATCCTACAAAGCCAGTCCCATTGAATAAATTTAATTTTCTCAATGTATTCCATTTGGAAATGGAGACATTTGAGATCTGCAGGTAAGGGGTGCTTTGCCTTGTATTCCTCAGTTATCAGCAGTCCCAAAACTAAAGGGAATTTTATTTATCTGGCTGCATTATTTTACCCCCACACATCATTAAATTCACCACCACAGGGCAGGCAGGCAGTTCAAAATTTAAGCAAATATTTGCACTTTATTACACTAGAATTTCTTGTTCATTTTCATTTAGTGTACAGAAACTAACAGGTTACCCCTGGTTAATTGGTTTTTGCTTGGTTCCCAACAGAAGAGATGGAACTGAAATAATTTTCTGTATCTGCTTTATTTACATGGAATAAACACTTGATTGTGCACCTGCAGAAGTACAGTACCTGTAGAGTTTCTCTGCACACATAAGCAATCTGTAACTCTGACAGGGGTCCTGTTACTGCAAATAAAGGTTCAAAAGTAAATTTACAACCCACAGCACATAAATAACATTGAGAAGCAGCTAAAAAGTGATTTCATGCCAAAGTTAAAGGCTGCTTTTACATGATCTGTATTGTACATTGAGCTGAAAAGAGGGGATTGTTTGCTTCTTTTATAGAAAGGCTTTCTGTAAAAAAAAAACCAACCCCAAACAGCACCATAACAGAAGACAATACCCACAGGGAGAAGAAAACCTGTTTTCACAGAATCTAATTGTTATTTTACGAGTGATTTTGTAGTATTCTGTATTGTGAGGAAACTAAAAGTGACTTCTGCTAATATTGAAATATTAGAAATAGGGATGTTTCACATCAGGGAGTATCTAAGGGGCTTGGAATTGTTTTAAAGGATTTGTGCTAAGTAGTTGAAAAATAAAGCAGAAAGAGCTCTGGCATCCAAAAACTCAGTGTTATCATTTAAAGGCAGAGCAAGTCCCCAGCTGCTTTTCCAACAACTCCAATAAATTATTCTACAGCATCAGCAACTCCAGATGAAACTTCAGGAAGGAAAATAACACAAGAGCACGATGGTATTTCACAGGGGCAGGAATAAGAGTCATTTTTCCCCTTTTGAAGAGCAAATGTTGAGATTTCCCAAGGAGAACTGCTTCCTCACCCCATGCACAGTGTCCATATCCAACTGTTCTGCCATAAAATGTCAATTATTAGCCCAAAATGCCGGTCACCATATCTGAGAAGTGCTCTCAAAATCTCCTAAAAGTAGCTAAACCCCATTGTTTACGCCCCCCAAAACTCCCACATCCAGTGCCAACCATTCCCTGTAGGTTTGTTTTTTATTTTTCTTCTTTGCAGAAAGATTATCAAGGTAAAAAATGTGAAAATAAGTGCCCAAGTACCATGGTAGATGTCTTGGAGGGATCCCCCACCGCAGTATTCCATGCATATCCACAGCTTCTCACGGCTACCAAAACAAAATGAAAACACAGGCCTCAGAGGCTGATTGATTTGGATATAGAACAGAGTTAATCATAATTATTTAAATCATTTCCTATGGGTCTTGATCACTCTCTGTTAAAAATACACATTCTGATAGGTGAGCAGCAGTTACACTGTTATTAACACAAATTCTCGTGTTATTAATATAAATTCTCAGGTTATCAATAGAAATCTTCACCAATCAAAATGAAAATTTCATGCCAAAGTCCCTGAGAAATGTTCAAACATTATCAAACCTAAAAGGTGGTGCTTTAACTCGACAATAAAACACCTGAGGTTTAGCTGCTACCAGCAAAATTAAATTAAGTAACGCACTAAACTCAGTGTTTGAATCTGAAATTGAAATGATCTCATTAAATCTAAAAAACTCTTCATGCCCTCCAAAATGGGGAATTAGAAATTCAGCCATTTAATTCCAGTTGAGTCCATTTGGGCTGTAGGGATTATTTAAATGCAGCCCTCCAAGAAACCTGAAGATGAAGCCTCGTAGAAAAAAAAGGACCAAGCAGGCAAAGTACTAATTTTTATTCCCACAGAGGCAACTGATAAATGGCAGAGTTCCACAGAAATGGAGAATATTCCCCAATTTTCTGTATAACATTTCATGGCAAGGTGCAGCCAGCTGACACCACCTTGGTTCCTCCTCTGTTACACCACAACTGGGAAAAAATGTTATTACCAGCAGCTGGAATTTTTAACTCCCCAGCCATACTTTCATAGCCCAGAGAACTATAATTAAATAAAATATCCAAAGGCAATTCTGCTCTAGAGAAATAAGGAGCTGCTTTTATATTAGAACTGATAAATGTGTGAGTAGGACTGGATGTGTTGCAAGAGTCTCCAAAGGAAAAGTTTCTTTCTGTTCCTAGTGATGAAAATATTCCAGCCTTTTGGCCAGCACAGAAAACAAACTATTAGTCACTTTTGTTTTTTTTAAAGCCATCTGGGTTGGCTTTAAAAGAAAAAAACCAAGGGCAATTCAACCTCTGGAAGAAGATTTAAAGAGGATCCAAGGACTACACCAAACTGGGATTGTTTTAAGAGAGAACCAACAGGAATATTGATATAAAAAGCAGGAATATTGATATAAAAAGCAGCGTTTTACCTGAGGTAACTCCCAAAATAGGCGACTATGTTGCAATGTTTGCATTCTTTAACCATATAGATCTCTTGCTGGATCAGTGAAAAGTCATCTCCTGAAAAACAGGAAGCAGCCAGGGTTACACCGAGCACGGCCGAACGTTCGGAGAGCTCCAGAGGGATGCACAGAACCTGGGAAAACGCTCCAGGGACCCAGATCCCAGCCAAACCCTTCTGAGCACACCTCATCCACCATCCCCCAGCCCAATTCTTTACTCCATGCTTTTGTGAGGCACAAAGATTTCTTGAAGACCAAGAGAGCAGGGATGGTCTGAGCATGATCCTGGAGAGCTCCGGGGAGGCAGCGCAGGGATCCCAGGTGATGCCACGATGGTTTTTTTTTGCTTTTTATATATACACCCCCTCTCTATACTCTTTTGTATAACTTTTATGTATTCTTAAGGGCCTTTTAGCCCACATACTTCTAATTGTTCAGGTTTGATAACCAGCATAGGTCCAGTATTCCATTAAACCAGGAGACCAAACATCTTAGAGAAGCCTCAGACACCAAGGTCTTCTCTGGAACACATTTTGTAAACTAAGATTGGCCTGTCCAGGGGGGGAAAGTTCCTCAGAGAAGGGGGTTTGCTCAGCCTCTCATTGGGGAATCTTTGATAATTGGTAAAGCCTATAATTTTATACCCAAACCATTGTGGATGTGCATTTTGGTGTGCATTTGGATGTGCATTCCAGCGTGCTCCACCTGGACAGAGTGCACCAAGGATCCTTCAAATAAATACCAAGGTAAAAAATCCCTTTTTCCCTTCTAACCGTGTTTGGCCCTTGATTTTAAGACAAAGAAAAGGCATCACAGGGAGGAGCCCTGGAGCAGCGCTGGGTATCCATCAGAGAGCCCCAGCTGCTCCCAGCACAATGACACCAGCGAGGATGGCTGGAAGCTAATTCCAGAGTTCAGAGTGGAGAGCACATTGCACAGGCTGGTTATTAGGAATATTTCATTCCCAAGGGACCTGGATGGAGCATATGGCCCTGCACGCCCACTCGGCTGACTCACAGCTGCCTCGTCACGAGGGTGGTTTTGGGTGATGAAACTTGTGCACATTGGCACATCCTAAATATCTTTTGGGAATTTAAAAAAAAAAAAAAAATCTGCTGAAAAATGCATTATGAGCAGGGAAACGGCCTGGCATGTTTCTGCCACTTTAACATAAAAGGGTAAATTTTTATAAATTAAAAGAGGAATAATTTGTTTTACAGAACAAAGTATAGAATATTCTCTTAAAGAATAATAGAGATGCAATTCATATTTGTATTTATATAGATAATAGGTGCCCTTGAGAGAATTTCCAAGCAGAGCATGTTCTCCCCAGAATCCTGAACTCAAACCCTGCAGCTCTGCTGTAATATTTTATTTATTACTAACTTTTTTCATCCTTTGGCATGGAAGGACAAAGGGGAATGGCTTTAAGCTGAAGAAAGGGACATTTAGATGGGATATGAGGAAGAAATTCTCAGCTGTGAGGGTGGGGAGACCCTGGAATAGAATTCCCAGAGAAGCTGTGGCTGCCCCTGGATCCCTGGAAGTGTCCAAGGCCAGGTTGGACCCTGGGGCTTGGAGCAGCCTGGGATAGTGGAAGGTGTCCCTGCCCAGGCAGGAGGTGGAATGGGATGAATTTTAAGGTCCCCTCCCACCCAAATTATTCTGGGATGTTTACTTTTGTTTAAAGTTTCTCCAGTAGAATTCCCTCCTATATGAAAGTCAGGGATGTCCAACTCAGAAAACACAAAGTGCTTTATCCTGCTCCCTTTAATTTAGATAATTTTGACAAGTCCAAGAGGACTCAAGCGCTGCTGTAAATTGAATTCTTCATGTGTTTATTTAAGTAACAGCACAGCTAATATTTTTTAATAACCTCTTTTAAAATAGATGTTTATATTTGCTGAGCTTTGAGGCAGCTTCTCTGAGAACAGTGGCACTGGCAGAAGAAGTACCAGTGTGCTATAAAGAAATTATCACAAACTTTATGCCTCAGTGATTGCCAGACTTTTATTTGAGAAAATAACTACGAAAAACGAAGGTAGAAGGGAACCCACTCGCAAGAATCCACCCCTGACTGATTTAAGTAAATCCTCAAGGGTTTCTTGATGTTGAGTTATATGGAGAAACACTTCACTGGGGCAGGAAAACAGTAGTAGAGAAGTTTCAAATGTCAAGAGGCTTTTTATAAACATCAGTAGTATTTTTTTAACCAATGAAAAAGAGAAAAGGCAACACAACTTCCACAAATTTAGCACGGATTTCACACTGAGCTTAGTTTAGGGGTTACCTTGCAGCTACAACTTTGCTGGGATTCACACATCCTGCTTATAAATGATCACTGAGAGTAAAGGATTTCTGTGTTTAGAGAATCAAGGAATCCCAGAATGGTTTGGGGTTGGAAGGACCTTAAATTCCACCCCATTCCACCCCCTGCCATGGGCAGGGACTCCTTCCACTATTCCAGGCTGCTCCAAGCCCCATCCAACCTGGCCTTGGACACTTCCAGGGATCCAGGGGCAGCCACAGCTTCTCTGGGGATTCCATCCCAGCCTCTCCCCACCCTCCCAGCCAGGAATTCCTTCCCAATATTCAATTTAAACCTACCCTCTCCCAGCTTAAAGCCATTCCCCCTTGTCCTGTCCCTCCAGGCCCTTGTTCAAAGTCCCTCTCACTCATTTTTATAAGATCCTTTAATCTGAGCTTGAATCGGATGGATTCATTCCTCCCATTTCTCCAACAAACTTCCTAAAGGAAATCGTTGAATTCTCACAGACAACAACTGGAGCATTTTCAAACTACTCAAGTATTTTCAAGAAAGTCAAATCTAAACAAGGCTGAAAGCAAAATCCTCCCACCCCACACTGAAAAAATTCCATCTTTCCCCACCACCAGTCATCCATGAGTTCAGAAGATCCAATGCCAAATCCCTGTGGCCTCTTCAAATCAAAGAATCCTTGAAACACCAGCTGCAGCCTTTTAGCACAGCTGAATCCTGACCCATGTGAAAATCATGGTCCAGAAGCATCCCCAAAACAGCAAAATCCTTGCAGGCAGCAGCTGGAACTGCCCCTGGATCTCACATGGATCGTGCTTCCAAGCCAAGGCAGTTCTAGGAACCATCACTAATGGGGGAAAATTGAAGGAAATGCAGGGATTTGGGCTAGAAAAGGACTGACAGTGAAAAGATAACAACCATCATGCACATAAAAGCAGGGAAGAGGGGAGAAGGGATAATCCATCCCCAGTTTTATAATAGGACAATTAGCAATGGGTTTAAATTGCCTTAATCTACATTCCCTGGATGATGAAAAGGAGTAATATCACAGCTCTGAATGTGAAGGGATGAAATTTCCAACCAATGAAAAAAAAATGAAGAGAACACTCAACAAAAACCCACCAGGACTGACTTGGAATGATCCTGCCTTTAGTAGAGGGAGACAGCAAAGATGATCTCGTGATTTCTTATTAATAAATGAAGAATTCATGCAAGAAATTCATGCTCTGAATGTGAAGGGATGAAATTTCCAACCAATGAAAAAAAAATGAAGAGAACACTCAACAAAAACCCACCAGGACTGACTTGGAATGATCCTGCCTTTAGTAGAGGGAGACAGCAAAGATGATCTCGTGATTTCTTATTAATAAATGAAGAATTCATGCAAGAAATTCATGCTCTGAATGTGAAGGGATGAAATTTCCAACCAATGAAAAAAAAATGAAGAGAACACTCAACAAAAACCCACCAGGACTGACTTGGAATGATCCTGCCTTTAGTAGAGGGAGACAGCAAAGATAATCTTGGGATTTCTTATTAATAAATGAAGAACTCATGCAAGAAATGGGGGTTACTTATAGAGAAAGGGGAGGAAAAAAGGATTTGGAAGAGAAAGAAGACAGGGAGCTGACAGAGAAGTAGCAAACAGATGGAAAGAAGTTATCCATGAGAAAAGTTTGGCTAAAACATGTAGGAAATTATTCTGAAAGATGAGACACAGAGATAGGAGAGAAGATGTATAGTTGCTCAAAGACGACAAGAATGAATACAAAACAAACGAATTCAGAGTTTCCAGGCAGCTGCAGTATTAATCTTGGCAAGAGATGCTGGAATAGGGCAAAAATTAAAATATCCTTGGATAGCAGGAAAAAAACCAGACAGAATTTGTAGAAAATACTTCACTGAGAGGGAGACAGCAAGATAAAAAGAATTAGACTGAAGGTGACAAAATATCCATGTGAAGAGATCTGCTTTAGCCATCGGGGATTTGATGGTGAACAAGAGGGAATCGGGAAAATTTGGGTTTGGCTGCTCACACATCCACAGTATTGGGATGTCCATCCAGCAGGGGAATGCTGCAAGGCCCACGAGCAGGGACTGAGTCACTGCAGCCTCCTCTGGCATGGAATTTTACCTCTGCAGAGAGGGATGGACACGTGGGACACGCCACGGCCCCACAATGGAATATTCTCCTGGGATGGCACCGCTCCGCGTGGCACAACCAGCTCCTTGTGCCCGGCTGGCAGGGAGGGGACTGCAGGAACCCACAGCCCTGTCCTGAGCAGTGGGATCTGAGCCCATGCCAGAAGCTAAGCGAGGTAAGGGCTGGTAAATTCATGATAAATCCATATTTAAATGGCAGATCATGGAGAAAACCGGTGGCACGTGGACAGCTGTGAGTTATTCTACTTGCAGATCTCACCTGTGGGAGAGCTGGGGGTGTTCACCTGGAGAGGAGAAGGCTCCAGGGAGAGCTCAGAGCCCCTTGCAGGGCCTAAAGGGGCTCCAGGAGAGCTGGAGAGGGACTGGGGACAAGGGATGGAGGGACAGGACACAGGGAATGGCTTCCCACTGCCAGAGGACAGGGATGGATGGGATATTGGGAAGGAATTCCTGGCTGGGAGGGGGGGGAGGGGCTGGGATGGAATTCCCAGAGAAGCTGTGGCTGCCCCTGGATCCCTGGAAGGGTCCAAGGCCAGGCTGGAGGGGGCTTGGAGCAGCCTGGGGTAGTGGAAGGGGGCCCTGCCCATGGCTGGGGTGGAACTTTAAGGGATGATCTTTAAGGTCCCTTCCAGCCCAAACCATTCCATGATTCTCTAATTCTGTGCAGAGCTGGAATGTACAGAGATCCTGCCAAGTTCTCCTAGATGGAGAGCACGTGTCCCCTGGATCCTACAGCCTGGGAAGGCTCTGATGGCTCTAGTCCCTATCACACAGCACTGTTGGGTCTTTGGGCATTCCTGATCCTGGTGGTTTTTAGTCAAATTTATTCCTACACATATTTTCACTGCTCCACTGCTCTGAGCAGCTCCATCCTGCAAGAAGACCCCAGGTCACTTGTCACAACTACCCCTGGGAAAAGCTGTGAATCCTCCTGCTGTCCAAAAGGTGACTTCCTGGGGGAGGAATTCCTCATTTTCATTTTAAATTGGTTCATTCTGCATCACTTCAGAGCTGCATCACGGGGCTGGTGCTGTGTGGGAGCAGAGGGAGGGACAGGGGGCCAGCAGGAGAGGAGTGATGGCACTCAGAGACATCCCAGTGTCACCAGAGGGTGGGACAGAGGCCCATTTGGAGAGGCCAGACCCTCAGGGTGCAGCCACCCTTCCTGCACTCCTGTCCACCCCCTCACAGGCCCCACCACGCTGATGGATGTGGATATGAGACTCCCAAACCTCTCCAAGCAGCTTGACCCGGGATTTTTATTAGCATACGAAGATTTGGGATTATTAACATTATAATTAACATTTGTCATTGAAAAGTGAGATGATATTTACCAGCAGGACCAGGGGGACACTGCTGTAAGGGACACTGAAGGATGAAGAGCAGGGTCACACCATCGAAGCCTCTCTGGGGACCATTCCTCAAACATTTCTTATTTCAACAACCTGAGTTCCCAAACAAGGAGAGGAATCCCTATGGGATTGACAACATAAATACACAAACTCCACAGCCAAGCAACATCCACAGCTCCTCTCCAGCTCTCCTGGAGCCCCTTTAGGCACTGGAAAGGGCTCTGAGCTCTCCCTGGAGCCTTCCCTTCTCCAGGTGAACACCCCCAGCTCTCCCAAGCTCTCACGCAGGTGAGGTCTGTGCTGACTTCCCAACATCTCCGTGCTCAACAGATCCCAATCACTCATTCCAAACCACTCTCCTGAACCTCAGGAAGGTTCAGGCTGTGCTGATGAAAGAGATGGCTTCCCCAAAATGCAGGATCTTTCATCCTATCTATATCTTGTATACAAGTTTTTTACACGCTGTTTTATCCAGTCTGCTTTTCACAGGACTCATGGAAACCTACAGTCTGACAGAAAGAATTAAAATTCCCCAAACTTGAAACTCAGAAACTTGATTCCAAGCAGGAAACAGCTATTTGGAAAGAGTGATGTTTCCACCAGCAGATTTTCCTGCTGGGCATGGAGCAGCCAACTGCTAACCACTGATGGTCCTCATTATCTCTGTGCTGATACAAAATATTCCCCATGGTGATGTGCTGCCACGAGCTCCACAGCAAGGAGCACACCAGAGTTTGGAGTGAGTGCTCCAACACCAGAACAATTCCCCTGTGGATTTTCTCTTCTGCCCTGCCTGAGTCCTCTTTAGGAGCAGCCATGTCAAGATGTAATTGATATTACCCAGAGAAGCTGTGGCTGTCCCATCCCTGGAGTGTCCAAGGCCAGGTTGGACAGGGTTTGGAGCAACCTGAGATAGTGGAAGGTGTCCCTGCCCATGGCAGGGGGTGGAACAAAGTGACTTTGGAGGTCTCTTCCAACCCAAACCATTATGGGGTTCTGGAATTCCCCTCTTTTAGAAGTTTTTTTCTTCTCTCCTTCCCTTACCTACTCACTGCTGTACATCTCAGTCTTTTATCTCCACTCTCCTTCTTCACTGTTGTTATTTTTCTCCTAATTCACCCCAAGTGTCACACTCTGCATAACTTTCCAACTAAAATGTGTGACCTTCCAGTTTCTTCCCTACTTTTAACACTTCCCTCCCCTACCACAATCCCTTCTGTTGACCTTCCCCATCCCAGAAACTCTGTTTTAAGTGAAAACTGCCTGGATCCTGCTCTAGACCCACACATTTCTTAATAAGAACAGTGGATTATAAATTCATTACAAGGATGCAAATTAAAATCTGACCCCATTCCAACAAATTAAATACAATTAAAATGCTGAGCACTCTGGATTCTAAGTCCACACTGCCTCTGCTTTGCTCTGTGTCTGCTCCAAAGTGGAGTTGAGCAGTTTTGAGGCTGTGACAGCACCACGTGGGACATGGAATGGCACACACAGGCCATGTCCAGGCTTTAATGGCTCTGGAACACCTGGAACCTCAGGCAGTCAGCTCCAGACAAGATCCCAAACCCAACCAGGCTGCACAGCACGAGGCAGGGAAGGTGTGTGTGGTAATGAGAAGTTATTTTCATATTTCTTCAACCCCAGGTGCTGCCAACAAGGGTTCAAACCCAGAAGGCTTAGTTTGAATCAGCCTCGGGCTTAGTTTAAATCAGCCTCAGGCTGGTTCTTCTCCACAGCTCACGTCATCTTTGGGGAATTTATTGTATGGAAAATGAGGCTGCCTTGCCTTGAAATCTGGAAAGTAGCTGGGATTTTGGTTTTTTGGAAGGAAAGATGACTTCTGGGGACAAAGAAACGCAGGTCTTTCCCCATATAGAAAGGATTGGGGCTGAAATTAGAAACCATCAGTCCCAAAGGCCCTGGAGTGACAGTGCAGCTCTGCTGAGCTGCTCTCGTGGTCCAGAGGGGCCAGAACCCCATCTGAGCCTGCCTCAGCCCTGTGCTCCTGTGTGGAAAATCACCTTCCTGAGCTGAACCATGGGATTCAACACACACCTCATGAACCAGACCTGGCTTGGAATGCACTGAGCACAACACCACACACCTCTGGATGACTCTGCCTCCTACAGCTCCAGATCCAGCTCAAGATCCAACTTGAAATAGGTAACTGGCTATTTCTGGGATCTCACATGGAAAATGCAATCCTTGGACCGAAAAAAACCCCCAACCCAGCAGTGAGATTCTCCTGTAGCCTTATAGAAGGTTCAGAGCACGACAGAGGGCATTATTTATCACGACAGCACTATTTAGAACAGACATTAGCATATTTTAAAATATTTTTATGATATTCTCCCAGGGAGAAAGTTCTGTGGCTGAAAACTCCACTGGCAAATAGTTCCCTCTTTGTATCGAGTCCCCTCTTGATTCATCTGCTAAACCCATAGAAGGAAGAGGCTTTAGTGTTTCAGACAGTTTTGGCTGCTACGCTGCTGAGTACAGTTGGATTAGTTTCTGAAATAGAATTGGCTCCCAAATTATTTGAAGCATTTTGTACTCAGGGAATGCTGGGAAATGTCATTAGCGTGCCATAATACTTTTGCCTAATGCTCTCCAAAGTCTATGCCAACAAAAAAAAAAAAAAGGGAAAAACACTATTTTGACTCCAGCAGCACAGCTCAAGTGACTGTGGGAGCAGACCTAGAGAATTGCCCCAAATTCAAATAAATTTGTGACAGCAACCTTCGAAGCTGAGTTTGTTTTCTTTGTCTGGAGAAGAGACAAAGGTAAGAGCTGGTGAAATAAAATACAGATCCATGCTGGGATCTGTTTTAAGCTGGAGGTTTTTTTGCCTACTCGCTCACTACCTGCAGGAGATGAGGGAGGAACAGGAACAAACCAGGACTCACCCCTGCTATGCCAGCAAGATCTTGAATCTCCTCAAATCCTGCCATTTTATTGTGTGCAGTTCCTTCAGCTTTCATTCAACACATTCCTCACCTCCTCTGGAGCACTCCCTGCTTCAGAGACTTTTGTCTTCTGCTCCCAATTCCCCTATGTATTAATCAAGGGTTGAGTTTGGAGCTCTTATTTTTCCATCTGCTAATTAATTCCCATGGATGAGACACCTCCTCCTCCTCCTCCTCCTCCTCTCCAGAAGATGCTGTGTATAACTCACAAGCCTATTTCTCTGGTGACTAATTTAGAGAATTTATGATCAATTTTTTTTCCAGCTGTGCCCTACAGTGTGACAGAAGCTTGTGCTGGTGTTTGGAGGGGCTGCCTTTCCCAGGAAACCACCACAGGTCATTCCAACAGCTCCTGGCCTGCTCCAGGAATTAGTAGTGCCCTGCAAGCATAGTCCTAAAAAACTACTCAAACCCCTTAAAATTAGTCAGAAAATTGAAGTGTGTAGCAGCCAATTATTTATTTCTTTAAAAATTTGGAATATTTTGAACATTAGAACTAAAAAGGAATAAATAAGTAAATAAATGCTGCGAATCCTCCTTAAAAACAAAACACCCAACAAGATCCCTGCCAAGAGGCTGTGGGTGTACATGCTATGGATGGAGATCAGGTTGGCAACGATTAAAAGAAGACAGATTAAAAAAAAAAAAACAAACAAACCAAACTAGAAGAAATCGCTTCCCTGTGGCGATCAGATCAATATAATTAAACATAAGACGTGGTCATCAGTGCTAATTAAAATGGGATTCTCAGACTTTGGGCCAGAGTCTTGCATTTCTCACTGCAGTGATTAAGCAGCATCAAGGAAAGGTGGGATCCTGCTCCTCCCTCAGTTCCATCGACAGAGGATTCAGCCTCTGCTTCACTTCAGCTTTCAAAACAGTTCTTCAAATTCAGAATAAAACCAGATATGTGTCACTTGGATCAGCTGCAGTGACACAGTGCTGGAGGAAGCTTCTCACCGAGGTAGCAGTGGGTTATTATTGTCATTTTTCTGTCCCTAAAGCATCCCCCTGCCCCATCACAGCCCTGCTGGGGAGGGTGGTTTGCTCTCCACTGCCCCAAACTCTGGCCACAGCGTTTCACACAGGGTTTGAGGGGTTCCCACTGTGTTCCCATTGCTTAATTAGCCTCAGCACTGCAATCCACATAATAAACCCAGCCCTGCTCTGCCAAGGGTGGGTGAGCAGTCACAGTCACCCAAAGGCAGTGGTTTTCACTTCTCCCCCCACTCTCCCCATGCTTTTTCTACCTTCAGCCTTCAAACCCATCTCTTTTTCTGCACAGAACCAACCAGGAATAAAAATTCACCCTTCCCTCAGGCCCTTCAGCCCTGGATGGTCTTTTAAGTTCTCTTCCAACTCAAATCATTCTGGGATTCTGTGACCCTTCCAGCATAAACCATTCTAGGATTCTGTGATTTCCACTCAGGACACAAATTCAAATTTCAACTCTCTGTGCAGGACTCAGCTTAAGGTTCAGCTCAGCAAATCTCCTGATTTTACCATCTCCTGATAGAGAAAAGAAGACACATTCAAAAGCACAGGGCTCTGCTTTTCCCAGAGCACCTTTGGTGGGAATTAGCATCACTGCCTGATCCCTTCCCCCTTACAACTCCCACAGCCCACCAGCTCCTCGCTGTCTCAGAGCTCCCAATTTCCCATCTGTCCCTGATCTTCCAACAACACGTTGTGATTGCAACATCTCTTTATGCAGCAATCGATCAGGGAGATAAGAACAAACAAGGAAATAGTGAGCAGGACACAGCCAAAAGCAGTGGTACATCCTGCAGGGCTTCCTGTCATCTAACCACTGAAAGTGCAGAAAAAAACAAAACCCCAAACATTTCTTTTGTCTAGAACTTCACAGTGGGTGAAAATAAACACATGGAAAAAATGAAAATGCGACTCAAAAACACAGGAAAGAATGTAAAACTTACCAGGCTCTAACTTGATTATTTTTACAGCAGCCAGCTCTCCTGTATGAAGATTTCTAGCCTGAAACAAGAGAGTTAAAATGTATTTAATTATAATTCAAAGGCACCTCACAGTCTTACAGATCATGCAAAAATACAATGTTGTCTGATATAAATACAATGCAAAGCTGAGACCAACGTGGGTGAGGAGAATCCGGGTTTGGAATTAGCACAGCATCAGGCATAGCTGCAATTGTGAAGTGTTCCTGGCATTTCTTTTCCAGACTTTAAAACATCAACCAGCAATCACAGAATCACTGAGGCTGGAAAAGCCCTCCAGGGTCATCCAGTGTGTGATTTGTCACCACCTTGTCACCAGCCCAGAGCACTGAGAGCCACATCCAGTGATTCCCTGGACATCTCCAGGGTTGGGGACTCCACCACCTCCCTGGGCAGACTTTTCTGATGCCTGACCACCCCTTTCCAGGCAGAAATTCCTCCTCATGTCCAACCCGAACCTGGAAATGAGAGTTCACACCTCTCAAACACCATTTTTAAGGAAGTTTCTGCCACCCAAGGATGCAGCAGGGGTGTCAGAGATCACACAGAGCTCACCCATCTCATGGTGCTAAACCTCAGCGTGCCCCGAAAGCGGAACTGAGAGGGGCAGGAGATGCACTGCAGATGCACCAGGGACTGAGTCACAGCTCCCTGCAACAACTTCACTCAGGAAACAAACTCCTTGCAGCAGAACCTGGTCCCCACAACCCTCAGGAAGAAGAAGAAGAAGCTCCAATGAAGCTTTTACAGAACTGTCCTCTCTGGATATGCTCCAAACTGAGAATTCAGGGCTGGAAGAAGACATTGTAGGAACCTCAGATGTAGGAAGTTTTAAGAAGGGATTCCATTAACACTTTTTAATGATCTGAATCACTCAGACACCATCACCAGAGCTGAATTGTTATTTTGGACATACAGCCTGATTTAATCAGGCACTGTGGCATTCCCCTTTTGCTGAGCATCCAAGAGTTACAGGAATCCAAACCCAATTGTTTCATTCTTATCCTAACAAATATGCAGAGTCTTCTGAACAGCTGAAATCTGGTGAAGAGGTGGATTACAGAAAATGGAGGGAAACCTGGGTTAAATTAAATCAATTTGGACTTAAGGTAAGGATGTAGAGGAAATTTGACCCTGTGAAGGGAGTCATTACAGAACAAACATTCTTCTCCTGTGCATGGGCAAGAAGAAGTCTTAAAAACAGGGAAATCAAGAACCTGAAGGATTAACCCCTCAGTTTTATCAAAACTTAGCAAGCTTCCAAATAGGGAAAAGCTTTCCAGACAGGAAAAAAACCAAACCAAACCCAATGATTGGCCCTTCAAAGTCCTGCAGTGCTAAGACATGAGATGGGTGTCAAAATGCAGGCCAAGGACACAAATATAACTCAACCTGATCTCAAGGAGAACCCAAACAACTCTACAAAGGACCCAAACATGCTCAGACCACATCACTCAGAGTCATCTGCAAACCACAAAGGGAACAATCACCACTTCTGAAAGCACCTTGCTACCGAGGTGTTCTTAGACCACAGCAAAATCCTTGGTGTCCTTCAACACCCAGAAGGAGCAGGTGGGATCCCAGTGGGATTGGTGCTGTTACACCAATGATGGGAAACAGGGATGTTCCCAGCAGGGACACACACTCTGCCTCAGAGAAGCCAGGGATGCTCCCCTATCCACACTTTTACCCACGAGCAGCTCAGCTGTTCAGATAAAGCCACCTGCACCGCTTCCAGAATATCAGCTTCACTTCTGGAGTAGGAAAAGGATCGTATTCCTTACAAATATTCCTTTTCCATACAAGCAGTAACTGCCACTGTCACGCTGAAGCCTGAAGGAATGGATGGAGTCTGCCAAAGGTCTGCTTGGCTGGGATCTGAAGGTTCAGGCTGGGGATCACTGCAATTTCTGGCTCTCAGTTCTCACACACGACATAATTCCAACTAAATCGTGTCCTGCTGCTTTCCAATATCACCATAAAGCTCTTATATATAAATCTACAGCTTGGACACGGACTATTTCGGGTTTCAACCATCAAACTTTGCCTGCTGGAACAGAAAAGTCCCCACTGGGTTGATATTTATGACCTAAACACGTCAAGTTGTCTGAGCCACTGTGTTTTCTGGTCCCACAGCTTTCATCTTCCACCAGACACATTCTTGAGTTGATGACACCGAGACCACACGTGATCATTAACTCCTGTCCTGCCAGAACCAAAGGCAAAATCCCAAGAATTCCCTGACCCTCAAAAGCCTTGTGTGGATGCTTACAGATAAGGAATGGTTTTAGATCTCCAGTCTAGACACTGGCATCTTGAGCATGCAGCAAATCACCCAAAATGCTTCCCAAGGGATGTCACCCGCCCTCAAATGTCACCAGAGGCTTTTGTTCTCTCCTCTTGGGTTGCAGCAGCTTTGCACAGGTACACACAGCTCCACCCTTCCCCTTTCCCCACCTGTCAGCTGAACACTCGATCAATAATGAATTACTGCTCTCATTAAAAATGCAAGAAGGCGACGGCTAAAAACTGGTTCTCCGTGTACACACCTAGATATGAAAACTGTCAGATCAGGATTCCTCAGATCACTTTGGGACGTGTTCGTTAAATAAATGCTCATTTCCCACGAGTGACTGCAGTTTGAATCGCTCTGGGGTTTTTTTGTGCAGTTATCAAGGAAGTCACAGATGGGAAGGCACCACATCAACGTCAGTGGTTTTGTGAATCAAACCTGAAATTTGACTGGAAATGATATTTGACAAAAATATAAGTCCCTGATGTGAAAAATTAGTTAATGATCTATCATTTATTATGATTAGTTAATGATCTATCATTTATTTTTTATTCATATACTTCTGCACTGCAGAAGGGGAACTACAGGCTAAGAAATTACAGTTCTTCTACTCATGTTATTTACATTTTCCAAGCCCAACAGCAAAATATCTGCCTCCTTCTCATCCCTTGAAATTTCCTCAGTATTTCAAGTCTCAATTTAAAATTAGCTGAAAGCAGCCAGGGGAGCTGTTACTTCGTGCCAAGCAATCCAGACCTGTTCAATATCTCATGAGCTATTATTGACAAAGAAAATCATCATTTACATACACTTATCACATGAAGATGACATATATATAGTGAACCTTGATGATCTCCTCTGAAATCGAATACTTCAGTTCTAAGGAAGATAAAATTTGTTAGATGTCTTATTGTCTTTAAATCTTCTGGCCTTCATCTCTTCAATGTGTAAAGAAGTCTCCTAAGAATTCATCTGGACTCTAAAGGCTGAAAGACTCAGTGTTGGTGTCCACATCTCCATCAATAATGTGGTCCACGTGACAGAAGTAGATCCCAAATTCCCAGGACATTTGCTGTAAGACTTTCTCCAAGAGGCGAGAAGAGGAGAGAAAGTCTCTCTTTTGCCCTTTATTAGTATCAATCCTAATTTTATTTAATTTTCAAACCTGAAAATCATGTTCCCTATAGAATGGAAACTACAACTACAGGATTTTGGCAGAAGAATTGCAAAGCTCCAACGTGACCCACACAAGAATGGGATCCGAACAAGGATATATTTGAATGAGGTGAACCACAGCCAAATTTTATTTTGCTCAATGTCATTTACAGAGTGTATTTACTGAGAAAAAAAGAGTTTGGCAGCAGCCTTTTGGTCACCTCTCAGCTGTCCCACAGCCTGACAGAGGATGAGTGACAGCATCCCACTGAGCACAGCACTTCCAGAATATTTTAGCAGCTGAATACTAACACTGCAGAACATCACATGGAATCTGTATTCAAAATAAAACAAAACACAAGTACTCACTTTTTTTTTTTTTCTCCTGAATATCCCCTTGACTTGCTGTAGTGATTGAGCACACCCACCCCACTAATGTGACAGCACTGTTAGTAGGATTATTTTGGGGAGCTGGGAGAGTTTTGTAGTAATACACACAAAAAAATCATTGGGTTTTTTCCCACTGAGACCTGACTTTCTTCCCAAACAGCAGCTGTGGGACAAAGGAAGCTGAGGTGGGACGTGTGGCAATCCCTGCGTGCGACGCTTCCCACCGCACACCCAAACACCACACCTGAGAAAACACGCTCTGGGTAGGACATTTTCTGTAGCCAACGACCAGAAATAACACAGAAAACTGGTTTCAGAACCAGTTAGGCACTCTGCACTTGTGTTTTACCTGTTTTCAAGCCAAACAGTTCCAGCCCAGGGGGTCCCCAGTACTGAGCCACGTGAGATGGTCAAAAATGGGGGAATTTTGGACATTTGAATCTGTGCTCAGTGTCCTTTCCCAGCCACTTTCTCCTCACCACCGAGGAAGAGAAAGGAAAGATTCATGCAGCAACATCCCTCTCACAGGCTCCAAATTAGTATTTTCAATTTCCATGGTGAAATCCTCTCCTCTCCCCAACGTCACTGTCTCATCTCCAGCCTTGGATCAACAGCCCCATTCAGCAGAGGAGCTGGTTGTTGGAGCGTGTCTTCATTTAATTGAATCATAATTGCAGCTCCTGTGGCAGCCCTCCCATCCCTCCCCAGTTTATTCACCCCTTGCCAAGCTTCATTCACCAGCGGCTGCGACGTTCTGCTGTCTCAAGTGCTGCCTGCTTGTCCCCAGCTACTGAATATCCCTTCAAAAGGTACCTGACCTCCTGCCCTGTGACTGAAACAGAAGCTCCTCTGCTTCCCAGTTGCTGACCTCTTCCACTTTGTCACTCCTGACCTGCTCTGTGTGGTTTGGAAACTCGTATTAGGTTGTGGTTTTCTTTTTGTATCTCATAGCACCATCAAACAGATCCTTGGATTCACCTTCTTACATCTCTGAATTCATATCCACCACTCTTAAGAGCTCTCACCCAGCTGAAGAGACTCAAAGAATTGTCTCTCACCTGGGCTGCCCATAAACCGTGAAAACAGGGAATTCTTGGTGGATGGTGACCTGCTGGACTGTCACAGAATTTGAATTATGTCCTAATGCAGAAGTTTAAATAAATGTTCCTGGTGTTTATTATAATTAACTGTACAATTTTGCTTACTCTTGTGATTTACATAAATCTGACAGATTTAAAAATGTGTTGTAACTAGAGCTGGAAAAACCAAATATCAGCAATATACTCTTAATGACTGGAAAGGAGATGTTTGTTCTTCTCAAACACCATCTCTTTATCAGGTCAGTCTAACACCCCAACTGTAGAGCTGAGGATTCCTAAAATGTCACTTGTAGCCAGAAAACTACTCAGAAAACCCAGATTAACAAGAGTTAATCTGCATTGTTTGAGTTTAACGTTGCCATCCTTCACAACAGGACACCATATTAGGAAAACATTTTGTAAAAGAAGCCAAACTCTCGGAAACTAAAAAAATCCTTATAAATCTGCAGGTTAACCCAAGCAGAGAGGCCAGAGCCAAGCCAGATCTGCTCAGAGCAGATCCAAACTTTGGTGTCAAGAGGAAGAATCACCTGTCCAGGACCCAATGTGGCTGCAGAGCTCCTCTGCCCTGGCTCCAGCCAAAAATAGCAGCTCCCACTACTGCTTTTGAGTTTTGGAGTGAGTAGAGAGAGTGTTGGTTCCTCTCCCAGGACCAGCACACCCAAAAGCACCCTCAGAAGACTCCTAGGAATGGCACAAAATCCATGGATTCTACCCTCTAGATGGTGTCTGTACCAAACCCACACAGGTGCAGTTCTTGGTTTTGGGGTTTAAACTCTCTTTAAGAGAAAATAAGCAAAACCAAGTGAAAATTCTCCACAGCCCCATCCCAAGAAAAGCTAAAGAGAGCGTGAGACTGGGAAAGTGCCTCCTGTTTGGTGCTGAGAGCATCTCTGGAAGAGATGCTGAACATATTCTTTCACCTCTCAAGGTCTGGGGATGGATTAAAAATGGGAGAGGAACAAAGGAGGAAAGCTTAAAAAAACCCCAAAAGTAGGACAACTCTGGCAAATGTTAGTGCAAATCTTCCTGGATAGGCTGATTTGTGCCAGACAGAAACAACTGTCATGGAATCACAGAATCCCAGGATGGTTTGGGATGAAAAGGACCTTAAAGATTGTTCAGTTCCACCTCTGCCATGGGCAGGGACACCTTCCACTATCCCAGGCTGCTCCAAACCCCATCCAACCTGGCCTTGGGCACTTCCAGGGATCCAGGGGCAGCCACAGCTTCTCTGGGCACCCTGTGCCAGGGCATCACCACCCTCCCAGCCAGGAATTCCTTGCCAATATCCCATCCATCCCTGCCCTCTGGCACTGGGAAGCCATTCCCAGTGTCCTGTCCCTCCAGACCCTTGCCCAAAAATCTTTCTCCATCTTTTTTGGCTCCTTCAGGCACTGGAAGGCCACAATTAGGTCATGCCAGAGCCTTCCTTTCTCCAGGATGAACAACCCCAAATCTCTCAGCCTTTCCTGATGGAGTGCTGCTCCAGCTGTGCCTCCCAGTGGGACACTGCACTCCTCACTGGGGTGTGCTCACACCTCTGGCTGTTGGAAAAGGACACCTGAACACCATTCCCAATTCTCAGAGCTGTGAGGCTTTTAGGAAGCAAAAAGATCCAAAGGAAATTATTCCCCCTGCATTCTTCCAGCTGGATTTTTGGAGATGGAGAGCAGTACCAGGCTCCTTTATAGTGGAAGGCACAGAGGCTTTCAGAAATTATTTCCCAAACAGAGACTTTATAGATTCAAGACACTAAAAGAGAATCATCTTTTACAACCAGAAGTCCCTACTTTTTGGGATAAACCCAAAATGAAGATTTACATGCTGATTTTAGTTTATTCTGTTGTTGCATCACAGCCATCACTTTGGATCTCTGAGCTGAATAATTTACAAGGACAAATATTGGTTTTGTGGGCGCTCTCCAGATGGATACTGCCAGTCCTCATCCCTCAGAACATGCAGCAGCATGAGGCAGGATGAAAATTCCCAGCTGTCACTCCCTATTTCCACATTTACAGCACTTCCAGCTTCCCCTGTCAAAAGGACAGAATCCAGAATACGCAGAAGTCCCAGGATTTAAATAAATTCTACATTAAAACCTGAATCCCAGATCCAGACTGGCACTCCTGAGCACAGCTATAATGCAAATAAGTCTTAAATGTCTTGACTTGTGCTGGCAATTGGTGAAATTTAGATAGTTTATCTCTGTCATGGATAATTGGGAGGAAGAGAACCTACCTTTCACTCAGACTTCTGACACTTTCTTACTCAAGGCCAATTAACTCAAGCAATAAGGGATTAACAGCTCATTAATGATGTGAGGCCAACTCCCTTTATTCTCCAGAAAACCAGAGTGAGGATTTGTATCAGCAAAGGGACTTTGCACGTCTCAGTAGCCACTAAAACATTTAATTCTCATCCCTGGTGATAATTATTGAAGGACAAAGACCTGTGGCAAGAAAGATAACAACAATAAAGCAAAGATCAATGCACATCTTAACATTTATTTAGGGGGGAAAAGATAACAAAAGAAGTCAGCTGTGTGCTTCCAAGCAGAGGTTAGTTATTCTCCTCTGAAATTTTCTTGGCAGATCATCCTTTGCAAAATATTTGGCATCATCCTTCTAAAACTGAAAAGCTAAAGCTAGAAACAGACCCTGACCACAGCAGCACTGTTTAGCAACTGATGCAGCACAAAAGATACAAACAAATACCACATGAGAAAAAAAATAAATTCAAAAAGGCCCCAATTTTGACTCCGCTGGAGCAAAAACCAAAGCAGAAAAGAACCTTTTCAAGTTACAACTGTGTGCATTACAGTGGTTTGAAAAGCTACTAGAAATAGCTCACTTTCCTGGGGAATAATAAACATTTTTGAACATAAGATCATGAAAATCAAAGAATGCCCATGGAGCTGCTGATATACTTAAAAATGAACAGATGCCCAACAGCTTTACAGGCAAGGGTATAAAACAGGGAAAAGAAAAGAGCAAAAAAAAGGAAAATATACCTTCAGATACATTAAACTACAAACCAAGATGGATTTTAAAAGGGTTTATTCACCAGAAGATATGGAGAAGAAATGTAGAACAGTTTTATTGTATTCCTATGTTGAACGTATAGACCATGACAGAAAAAAACCCCCTCACAGTATTATGGATTACAAACCCAAGCAACATTAAAACATTATATACTTCATCAGCTGCAGGGGAATTTATTTATTCCTTAGAGATGGAAGAACTGAGAGATGTGACAACCAAAATATTTGAAAGAAAAGATCTCTGTGTCTTCTTTTCACTGACAAAAAAAAAAATAATCTGGCTTTCCAGGCAGGGAGAAAACAAATTTCTGAAGGAAAAGGCAATGGGTTGCTTTTTTATAATTAAAAACTAAAGAATTTAAGATCATCATTTACTTCTTTACCAATGAAAAAGAGATTTTTTACTGCTTTGAGACCATGAGCTAACACAAAGTGAGATGTGTCTCTTCAGAAAGGCAAAACTGAGGAGCCACCACCAGCATTTTAAAGGGAAAAAAATGGAATTTTGAGATTGCAATTGTTACATCAAACCCTCCAAACAAAGGCAAAAATCCCTATCAACGCCTTTTCCTTATCATAATTTATCTGATAGACTCTAGAGAGGTTCAGGTGGAAAATGTAGATTTAAGTAAAAAAATCTACCTCCAAAAAAGCCATTCAGTAATCACCTCCTTAAAATTTCAGTTCCTCAGAGATGAACTCACAATTCCAAAATTAAAAGCAACAAGCCATAAATTTGCCTTGCTGAAGAAAATAGGTCAGTGTTTTGCTGTTTATTGTTGTTATTGTTAAATCAACCAGTGTCCAGAACAGAAAGAATGAATAAAGAAGTTGTGTAATTGAAGAAGTTAAAGGAAAATTAGCTAAAAATAGGAGCTGGAAGATTTTTTTCTGTTCTAAAATTAAGCTTTGGTTTGCATCTGGACTATATCAATTGTCACCACCTTGGGGTGGGAGATGGGTAAGATTTGATGCTTCTTTCTGATACTGGGACAGCTGTTTCTACTAAAATAAACCCCAGCATTTATTTACAGTCTTCATTTTATGGTGATGAAATAGGTATCACCAATATTTCTAACCCAGGAGAAAATTCAAAATCAGAAGCTGGAATTCTGTTGGAATAAACAGAAATGACATTTCAGTAGGGTTTTTTTAGTGAGGAAAAATCGAAGTTCTAAATGTGCTGGTACATGAGAAAGGTTACAGATAAAATATGTTTTGCACTTCTGCTGATGAAGTAAAGAGGAAATATGCTGCCATTTCATTGCAGATGATAACTGAAAATCGTGCACGTTATCTCATCCTCTCACACTTTATTTTTAGCCAGAACAGAGGAAAAAAACTGGTCTGATTTTTTAAATGACTGCTTTCTTAATTTTAAGCGATTAACTCACGTAAATGATGGCACCTGAAAACAAGACTCTTTTTCAAGATGTCACTTGAAAATAAGAATCTTTTTCCTACAATTTCATCTACAGCGTTCGAGCACCAGTTTCACTTCAGTCACCTGATTTCAAGCACTTGGCCAGTGATTTCCTCTCTTTACTTTGAAAGATGAACCAAAACCGTGCTCTCAAGTAATTATGTGTTAGGATATAATTAGAATATTCTGGTAAATTGGGCCCGATGATTTAAGTGGAATTTTAAAAGATGTATTTTTAAATTTTAAACACACTCGAGAACATTTTGCATCTCGCCTCATTCCTCTTGTCTATAGATATTGTATTTTCTTTATCCTGTTTCTAGAGGGGTTTAAATTCACCTTTGATTGATCACCTTTGATTGATCACCTTTGATTGATCACCTTTGATTGATCACCTTTGCTTGAGCAGCTCTCAAGGCTGATCCCTCCATCCCAGGCTGGACACTGCTCTCCCACTGCTCCCATCTCCAATGAATATAATCCTCTCCCTCCAGCAGCTGTGTGCATTTTCCATGGACCAGCCTGAGCCAGACACCACTAAGGAATGTGCTAGAGAGAGCCAGAGGAAATCGTGGTACAGACTCTGGCTGCTTCCCTGTTCCCAAAAGTATCCCTCAGTTCTGCTCGAGGAAGAACAACAAAGCACCCAGGGAAAGTTCCTTAAAAAATCATGGAATGGTTTGGGTTGGAAGGGGACCTTAAACACCACCTTGTTCCACACCCTGCTGTGAGCAGGGACATTTCCACTATGAGGTTGCTCCAAGTTCCGTCCAACCTGGCCTTGAGCACTTCCAGGGATGGGGAATTTCACATAATTCACAGCCACAGCCTGTCCTCCTCCTCCTCCATCCCTCCTGGAGCTGCCTCGAGCCAGCACAGGCAGTCCATACTCAAGACATCCCACTGCAGGATTTACACAAACCTCAACACCCACGGAATGAGAAAAAGGAAAAATCCCCGTTCATGGGCCCTGAACAGGCAGTTGCTCGATGGATCACAAAGCCAAAAATCGAGATCTCCTTATCCATGCTCAGAAACCCCTTGGTCCTGTTTGATACCATGAGCCAAATTTAAAAACAAGACTCTCAGGACATGAACTGTTTGGCAAAGTTTAGAAGGCTCTGTGTTAATCCAGAAGTTATTCCTGACTCTTCATAATTAACCAAGAAGCTCAACCAGTGCTTTAAATTTAATCACACACATGCCTGAGAAAACGAAATGGTTTTATCAGAAACTGCTCATCCTGGGGACTGTCTGGGCTCTGGGCTGTGAATATTTACAAGGGACACATCAAATACTCTCCCCTTTACTCACTGTAAACCACAGGCTTCAAAATTTCAGCTGCTGTTGTTTCCCAGCCCCTCATAAATAAAACACAAATACCTGAAGCTGTTCCATCACTGAGAGCAATAAGCACCCATCAGGCACTGCTTCCTGTCAAATTTTAATTCTTTTGCTTTTATCAAGAGAAAATACATCCATAAAAGATGGTATGGCCCCACCTTCATTCTTTTTACCTACCATGTTTGCATCTCTGTGCCTGTACAAGAGACTTTAGCACTTATCTTCCCTTGGGATTAATGACTAAATGCCCCAAACATCTTTGGGAGCCTGATGTTTAGGATTCAACTCGGATCTTGCGTGTCTGTACGTTAAACAGCAAGTTAAGGCAAACATAACTCAATTCTTTATTGCTTCAACAGCAATGATCAGCAAAGAATCACACACACAGCTGAGAACAGGACAAAAATACAGCTTTTTGGGGTGGATTATCACAAATACAGCTTTTTTGGGGTGGACCATCCCCTCAAATGTAGGAAGAAGTTATGCCTTTAATGATGCACAAGACAAAGCTACTCCAAAAAAATCCCCTTAGGAATGATTTCTTATCAATAAGACAAGAGTCCCCCTGCAATAAGCTCTTCACTCTGAAGAGAAGCAGCACTTGCCTTTCTGAAATGTCTCAGAATTCACATTTCAAACCTGCTACAAACCCAGCTTTCTCACGCTGAGCTGAAAATATGGTTCATTCAGCTTTCTTTTTACAGACATTCTTTCTCCAGCCAAACCTTCCTCATCTCTATGAAAACACAAACCTCCCAGACACTATATTCATGCAGAAGACACAAAAATACACTTGGGGGAGGAGTAATTCCAACGTGCCAAGATATCAAATCTGGCATTAAAGATGCCATTTTGAAGGATCAATAATGCAGCAGTTTTGGACACCAGGACTGGGATGTTCTGAGGGTATCCCTGACTACATCTCTATGATCTTTTTATTATCTTTACGAGAACAGGAGTCAGTAGAAACACACCAGGCAACACACAGGATAAGGGATTGGGGAAAAGCACTGGAAGAGGAAATCCTGGAAGCAATTCTGTTGCTCACCCTCCCATGTGCTCTTTGACTCAAGCTCCAGAGATCCAGTCAAGCTGCAGCTTCTCCATGTGGTGTTTCCCATCCATCATGGAAAAAGGTAAGCTTTGGCTGAGGACCTTGCAGACACTATCCACTGTGCTGGATGAAATGAATCACTCCAACACTTGGGTGAAAAGAATTTAGAAAGCTGAAGAGCAGAACAGAAACCTCTCTGTGCCAAACTCACAGATTTTTGTCCATCTAGGAAGGAAGAGTTTATCCAGCCTCCCTATGTGATTTTTTACTGGAAATCCAGAATGGATTTGGGACCAGCATAACTCCCCAAATCAAAGGCTGCTGTGTCCACCAAACCCTACTGAGTGTTCTTATTGCTAGGAATCTTTCAGAAACTGGGAAAGAACTCTTCTAGCTTCTTTGGAAAATTTAAAATCCAAAAACCTAATGAAATGGCAAAGTGTGAGATAGTCACAGAATCCCAGAATGGTTTGGGTTGGAAGGGAATTAAACAACCAACTCTTCCATTGTCCCAGGGTGCTCCAAGCACGTTCCAGCCTGGCCTTGGACACTTCCAGGGATCCAGGGGCAGCCACAGCTTCTCTGGGCACCCTGTGCCAGGGCCTCCCCACCCTCCCAGCCAGGAATTTAATCCCAATATCCCATCTAACCCTGCCCTCTGTCAGTGTGAAGCCATTCCCCTTTATCTTATCACTCCATGTCCTTGTGAGAAGCCTTGGCAATCTCAACCACAAGGCATCGAGATTGCCTTGAGCCGTAGAACAACTTCATGAATATGGAGATGTACCCTCTCTGCATCGTTCTGAGCTGGAATCACCTTGGGCTGACACCTCCTCTCCTCTTCACTCCCAGCTCTAAGCAAGCAGCAGGTGCCAAACATGGCTAAAGGTAGCAGAGAAGGTTGTTTTTCCAGCTGGAATGAGGACGGACAGTTGCTGGTGTCAGCGGAACGCGCTGCCAAACTCTGTCACGGCCTTGCTGACAGGAAGAGCTGCTCCCTCTGACAGGGATGATCTGTGAGCTTCTACCACGCACCTCTCTGACAGAACTGGGGCTCAGCCACTCATCCCAGAAATCCTGGATGCTTTCCAAGTTCTCCAAATGTTGGCAATGAAAATGACCGTTGCGTCTTCTGGAGAGAAAGGAAGGAGATCCTGGCAGGCAAAGGTTCTGATCTTTGATCTGTTCTTCCTTCTCAGGTCTCTGCTGCTGAGGGGTGGGTGGTGTGTGACCTGCACTGTTTGCTTCCTCTTAATGGATATCTCACATTGAGAAGAAATTGGACCTTATTTTAAAGATTTTGGAGACTGCCTGCTCCTCAAAGTAAGAGACAGGGAGAAATAACCATAGGGGAAACACTGCTCCCACCACGTAACTTCCCATTAACAGAAGACACAGAATTCCAGAGTGGTTTGGGTTGGGAGGGACATTAAAGATCATCCAGTTCCATCCCTGCCACTTTCCACTATCCCAGGTTGCTCCATGCCTGTCCCACCTGGCCTTGGACACTTCCAGGGACCCAGGAGCAGCCACAGCTTCTCTGGGCACCCTGTGCCAGGGCCTCCCCACCCTCACAGCCAAGAATTCCTCGTGTATATCCAACCTAAACTTCCCTTCATTCACTTTGAACCCATTACTCCTTGTCCTGTCACTACAGTTCCTGGTAAAGAGAAACATGAGTGACAGGATGTAATATTTAAAACCAAACAGCTTGGAACATTCCACATCAAAAACCAAATCCTTGATTAAAGAAACTACAACAAACATTACAAATGGAAACGCAAAGGTTTCACCTTCCACTCCTGAACATCCTCACAGAGGGTGTCAACAAGCCACAGAGCATCTCAGTTCTCAAATGAGAAATCCTACTGACTGCATCCTAAAAGAAAAGCGTGCCATTTCCCACAAGAGGAACTCCATAGCAGTAAGAAAAAACTCAAGAGCACTGGTTTGATGTCATTCCAAACACCCTTCACATGGAAAAAAAGAGCACATGGAGTTCAGGCATGGCTACAGCAAACATTGCTGACCAGAAGGCTTTGATCTGCAGAGGAAGAGTGGAATCCCCCAACGTGACAGATGTTTTATGGTCATTTATGTGTGGAAACAACGTATATTCACCAGGGACAGAAGTGCTGAGTCAGGGATGGCCAAATCCAATTGGGCTGCAGCTGCCAAAACATATTTGTATAAAGTTGGGAGTATGTGATTAAAAGCTGTCACAGCCATAACTGTTCTCTGGTATCAAAAAAAAAAAAGCTTTAATACTCTGTTCTTAACCTGTTGACTTAGGCAGTAAAACACTTTAACTGATAAATTTTCATTATCTGAGAGATTAGAATGATATTGAGAATTATTTTCTAAGCATCAAATACAGGTTCTCAGCAGCCTCTGGCTGCACTAGGAATTATAATCCAGAGCTCTGAGAACAAGGCAGTGACCACACAAGCAGAGCTGAAGCCTGATTCAAACTGGACTGAGTCCCATTTTTACGGCAACCTTTAAAAAAAGAAAACAAAGAAAGTAAACCAAATCTTTTTGTTGTTTGTTTTAAATTGCATTTGAGCAAAGAGTCTGTGTGTGCCACAATCCAATTTCATTGCTCACTATTTTTCAGCAGCAATCAGTGGCAAAACACTGCAGGTTTCTTCTAAGTTAATGCCTTTATTTGGTGCAGCAGATTAAAAAATGATGATAATAATCTCAAGAGAAGAGAGACTGAGCAGGTGACTCCAGAAAGAACGACATTTTCCTGATATTCAATAAAAACGCGTCTCTTGTTTACAGGCAGTTTCTACCATTAATGTGGTACATTCCTTGTCCCTTGTGCTTACTTTTCAAGAAAGCCACTGTGGCACTGCTCACAATCCTGCTTGGAAAAGCCCAAACAAGCCAGCTTTAGAATTGCTGCACAAGGTCATGTTTGATCATCGGGGAGCACAGACACGCCGCTATTCATCCCGCGGGAGCGGCCGGCCGAGGGTGCTGGGCCCAGCACATCCATGGGCTTCCAGCTCAGCTGCCAAACAACAGCGTCCAACAAGGATGAATTTACACCCATTTACATCAACCACCCTTTTGTTCCCCTCTGCAGAACCAAGGATCAGTTAAAACTCTGTTCGGGGCACTTGGAATGAAAAACACAATAAAGCCGGGCTCTGTGAATGGTTTGGGTTGGAAGGGAGATTAAAGCTCATCCCATTCCAGCCCCTACCACATCTTCCACCATCCCAGGGTGCTCCAAGCCCTGTCCAACCTGGCCTTGGACACCTCAACATTCCCCATAATCTCTCCACCAACCCTATTCAGAGCCATTGAAAAATACCCCAATAAAAAACACACACAGGAAATTTCAGGAAGGACAAGCAGCAGCAAATTATCCCCCAAATACAACTCTTGTTTTCCAAAGTCCCTTCAGGACACCAAGATCCACAATTACACACAAGCAAATGACTGGATGTTCTGATGCAACCAAATTCCACAAGTTAAGCAAAACAGGCCAGTCTTATTCTCTTCCAAGTACTTCCAGAAAATACCATGGACTGCAGAAACGTGTGCTCATGCAGCTGATGGTGTGAGCTCGTTATCAAAACCAGCCTTAAACAAATTAGGACTACAAAGCCCTAGTGAAAAGCTGCAGGTTCACTCACGGGTCATGCTGCTGTGAAAACCCATCCTGGGAAACATCTAACCACAGTGGGAATTTACCTGGGATGGGATCTGACCAGCCACTTCTTAGTGCTGGAGGTTAAATTCCATTTACAGTCTCAGCAGCTTTTTTTAATTTTTTGCTCCAAGACCCCAGTCAAATGTGTGTTTCTCCATTAACCACACACACACAGCATCTATTTCAGCATGAAATAGATGCAATTCAGAACGCAAACAGAACAAATTTATGTCATTTTTAAACACTGCTTTGAGATTTTCATTTTTATAACCACAGTGGGAAGACCTTTCCAGGAAAGCCAGAGTAGATTTGTGAGAGAGAGTAGGGACAAAAAAAGACTATTTATTTAATCAGCATATTATTAAGTTCCAGTTCTCATCTTTGTTAATACAGCCTCTTTCACAAGTCAGTAATTCAAGATATCTTGGTGCAATGCTGTGAGGGATAAATTATTCCAATGCATCAGAACTGGTTTGATATTAATATCCTCTATTAAAAAGGAAAAAGCTTTCCCACCATAGATGAGACAACTAACAAGACAGGATTGTAATGGAAATTACTTCAAAAACTGCTAGACCCAAACTTGGATCTATTTACACAAGCTGTGAATAGACAAGAGTTTATTTACAGATGGTTTCTCCCCAGCCCTGAAATGCATTTTGGGGAAAAAAAGATATTAAAACAACATCAACAATCCAGCACTTAGGAGCAATCCTACAATCAACCATTGTGTGCCATGTGACAGACAAGAGAAATAAACCCCACAAACACTAAGAAAACACATCTCTGCTTTGAGCTTTCATGGTAGTAATGAAAAGCGAAGTGGGCAGGAGAATTTTAGAAAAGCCTTAAATATTCTTCTGTAACCTAATAGTGAAGAGAAATATTTGCTTAACCTCCGCCTTCACCATCCAAAAAAGAGCCAATTACTCTAAAAGCTACCAAATGCCCCAAGAAGAATTTGAAGCATTAACCACCACCACCAAAAAGCATCTGAGGAAGAGGCAGATGTCCAACAACCAGAGAGAGGCTGCCTGGCTTAGACATCCCAAAAACAACTGTGCTGGAGACGCTGGTGACTCATTATTAGTGAAGGAGCAGAGAAACCACTTGAAGAGGTGAGGGGAAAATTCCATTTTAATTTAAGAGCACTCTCTAGCAAACCTTTCCTGAGCTCTGCAACATAAAAACACTTGGATATTCACTAATAAATGCATTTTATAAACACTTCCGACAGCCCTCAGCGAGCACAAGATGTGCCATCTGCACTGAGACTTACCAGGGACTGAGAAAAATAAAAGTACCACGTTTATACGTTAAGTCCTTCCGAGAAAAAAAGGTTTACCTTACTTTTAAAATTATCCTAACATCAATGACTTTAAAAAAGAAGTTTGCTGTGCATATTTGTCATAAGAGGCAGTGCCATCTGATTCAGTATTCCCTTGATACAGTTCCTCCCTGTTGCAGGCCTTTACACAAACAAAGAGCAAACCAATGACCTAGAAACAAATGCAGCCTCTCAAACTACTTTAAACTCATTAACTTTATACTTGCTTCAGACTCATAACGACGTCTTGAAACAGCTGCCAAAAACTTCGATTTAAATTTCCCAGGCTGCATGAGGAGAAAGTTTGGGTTTACTCCTTATCTGAAACCGTTTCAGGAGTGGAAGGCACATTTTTCATAACCCAAAGAGTGGAGGGGGGGCAGAGGGTTGTGGGTTTTTTGTTTAAAGGGGATGGATGTGTTTACATGGCACGGAGCAGAGCCATGCATCCAACCCAGCTCCGGAACCGGAAGCTGGATGACATGTCAGCACAGCTCTCCACTAATTAGCAGGATAATGAGAAGCAGAATATTTCTTTTTCCACAAAGAGATGACACAAAAACACTTCCCTGCAACGCCAACTAGTTATTTCTTGTCGTGCTGCCTGGTTATTTCTTGTCATGCTGCCCTGCACTGGGCAAGCACACACGAACAAAGCAGCTCAAGGTATGCTGAGTTTCAGATTTATGACAGCTGAAATGTTCTTTTAAAGGATTTACTGCTAGAATCCCTAGGAAAGAAGTTGACTGATCTGTGCACAACACTGTAGGAGAAAAAAAAAATAAAAGAGGAAGGTAAATATGCACCACAAAAACTTTTAAAAATAACTCCCTGAGGTCATAAGTAACCATTTCAAAGGGGTGGTGGGAACAGGATCCATCTATAAAACTTCAATTTGAGCATTAGCAAAGAGCCCTCCCCCAGCAGGAGCAATTACTGCTGCCTTTCATGTGGCACAGTAACACACCTTCCCTTGCACGCTCGGCTGTGTCAGGTCTATTTTAAACACACTCACCAGCACTACAAAGGAAAACATCACACAGCCTCCCTTACCCGTGCAGCTGAACACGCACATTGCCAAGCACAGGTTGAAAACTTCAGGGCTTTCTTTATAATCCACCCAGACCTAAAAGCTGCTGAGCATCCCTGAGGTATGAGGAACATCCCTGATGTAAGAGGAACATCCCTGATGTTTGTGAGCTCCTATGAGAACACACCACTGCCTGCACCTCCTGTCCCCCACACCTGTGGTTCTGGCGATGTGCACACCAACACGGAATTACAGAATCCCAGAATGGTTTGGATTGGAAGGGACCTAAAAGATCACTCAGTTCCAACTCCCTGCCACGGACAGGGTCGCTTTTTGTACACACCGTTCCAAGAGCATCTACTTGATGTGCTGCACTAACTCTACCTCGTGCTGTAGCTCCGTTCCAGCTTCTGAAGAGCTTTAATCTGCTTCTGCCTTTCACGGGCTATTATTAACCTCGGGGATAAAGTGGCACCCTTTTAATCAGGTGCAGTTGATGCGTTCTGCAAACAGGTACAGCCAAGAGATATCCTCTACCTTCCTTGGGCAGTAACGTGGGAAGTATCGCCTGCGTTATTCACCAATTCAAACCTCCAAGAAGGGCAGCGGTAAGAGAGACCCTCCTCTGGTGCTGCAAGCACAGAATCTCAGACTGGTTTGGGTTGGAAGGGACCTTAAAGATCATTCAGTCAAACGCCTTGCCATGGGCAGGGACACCTTCCACTATCCCAGGCTGCTCCAATCCTCATCCAACCCGGCCTTGGACACTTCCAGGGATGGGGCAGCCGCAGCTTCTCTGGGCACCCTGTGCCAGGGCCTCCCCTCGCTCACAGTCAATCCTTTTCCACTCAAGTGGGAATCCTCCGGCTTTGCCAGAGGCGGCCCCCCCGCCGCTCACCTTGTACACGTCGCCGTAGGTGCCGCTCCCCACCCGCTGGATCAGCTCGTAGTCCTGCTGCGGGTTCCGCCTCAGGATATCGCCGCTGGCCCGCGCCGCCGGCTCCATGTCCAGCGCCGCGTCCCCGCCGGCCCCGGGATGCTCCTAACGCGGCGGCCCCCGGCCCATGGCTCCTGCGGCGGCAACGGCGGCTCAGGGGGGCTCCGGGCGGCCCAGACAAAGGCGGCCGGGCGGCCGCGCCCTCCGCGGCTCCCTGAGGCAACCAGGAAGCGCCGGAGCGGGCGAGGAGCGGGGCCGGGAGAAAGCTCCGGTGCCGCCGGCGCTGCGGCCCGTCCGCCGGGNTTCAGGCTCGGCCCCGCTTCAGGCTCGGCCCCGCTTCAGGCTCGGCCCCGCTTCAGGCTCGGCCCCGCTTCAGGCTCGGCCCCGCTTCAGGCTCGGCCCCGCTTCAGGCTCGGCCCCGCTTCAGGCTCGGCCCCGCTTCAGGCTCGGCCCCGCTTCAGGCTCGGCCCCGCTTCAGGCTCGGCCCCGCTTCAGGCTCGGCCCCGCTTCAGGCTCGGCCCCGCTCCGCTCCTGCCCGGCCCCGCTCCGGGGAACCGCTGCCTTGGGGCTGTTACCGGGCGCTCCCCTTCCCGCGGCCCTGCGGCTGCCACGTTCGGGGCTCATGGAATCCCACCGTGGTTTGCGTTGGAAGGACCTTAAAATTCATACAGTTCCAAGCCTCTGCCATAGGCAGGGACACCTTCCACTATCCCAGATTGCTCCAAGCCCCGTCCAACCTGGCCTTGGACACTTCCAGGGATCCAGGGGCAGCCACAGCTCCTCTGGGCACCCTGTGCCAGGGCCTCCCCACCCTCACAGCCAGGAGCTTCTTCCCAATAGCCAACCTAAATCTACCCTTTTCCAGCTTAAAGTCATTCCCTCTTGTCCTGTTACTGCAGACCCTTGTCCAAAGTCCCTCTCCAGCTCTCCTGGAGCCCCTTTAGACACTGGAAGGGGCTCTGAGCTCTCCCTGGAGCCTTCTCTTCTCCAGAACACCCCCAGCTCTCCCAGCCTGGACCAGAGGGGCTGCAGCTCTTGGAGCATCTTTGTGCGTCTTCTGATCCTGCTCCAACGGGTCTTTGTTGAGAAGTACAAGTGTGGGGACAGGCAGGGCTTTTAGCCTGTGCTCCTTGGCTTGGGGCAGGAAGAAAGACCCCAGTTTGGCTACACCACCTATATATGAAATATATTTGTATCCATCCATATGTTTGTACCAAACACCAGGCCGAGCTTTCCGTCTTTCACGCCAGAGGCTGGGATGCTTCCAGAGAGGCTCGAGATGAGGAGGAAAAGGAGGAGGAAGGAGGATGTAGGACTGATCTGGATTGCAGCCTTGAAGCCACATCGTGTAATCCTTCTCACGGGCTAATCAGGTACCCATGGCACTTAAGCTTTGTGGGCAGCCAGTGCAATGAAAGTCACACCAGAATTCCCTGAGACTTGTTGGGACTCGTCTCCCTGGGCTCCCTAAGTCAGAAAAAGCTTCTTGTGAAACTGCAAAGTAGAAAGCATTTGTAGCTGCCTTTCCCAATTACTTTCAGCGAAGCAGCTGAAATTCTGGGCAAAGCTCACCTATGGTCTCTCAAATCAATGCTAAACAATTTAAGAAGCCCAGAGGTGGGGATAGGGAGTAGAGGAATGCTGGAATTTGCAGTAGCACTCTCTGCACGGAGAGGCCTTGAAAGGAGGTGTGATTTTCTAGGCGTAAAAACTACCACATACTCAGTGCAGGAAATACATCTGCAGAAGTTAGGTAGAAAAAATTCAAATGGATGCCAGATGTACGAGTCTCTGGTATCCAGGATTGGTCATTTCACAACAGATTCAGCCTCTTTGGCAACCACACAGCCCAGGCAGGTCCAATATAGTCTAATGACAATGTAGCCAGGCACTGATCCTCGGTTTAAAATTGAGCCTGAGCTTTGAACTTGCTCTTACACTTAGAAATCCCACATGCAGTACCTGACAGAGTGGTGTGGATTGCATAAGCTTTTCCTTCCAACCACAGGCTCCGTAGCAGAATTCATTAGGGTCTGTGGTGCTTTAGGTTAAACTCAAAGGCGACATGTGCAGACTCCTGGGAATTGCATTGTGGCCTTTGGGTTTACTGGGATTTATTTAGGGGCTCTTTTGGGCTGCAAAATGTAACCTGCCCCGCCTCCCAGAAACAGGGGAGCTCAGGGCTCCTCACTTAAAGAGATTCCCATTTAATTTCCCCTTGTACTCTCCAAGCCTTCTGCATCCTGTATGTCCTTTCCAACATAAATACCTAAGTTTTTTCTGAACCCCCAACAAATAAGGAGCTATTTACCCTTTAGAGAGCTGTATTTCCTCAAGTGATTTTTAACAAAGCCATTACCTCTCCCCTCATAAATCAGCTTCCTGTGCTCCCGATAGGGAGCTGTTTGTGTCCTTTTTATTTCCCCTTCCTCAGCTGAGGGTTCGGGCGCTGCTTTTCACTCTGCTGCTCCTGACAAGCCATCAGATGACAGCACGGCAAAAAGGACATTTCATTTTCCAGAGGCAGATGGTGCATTAAGATTTGGCCTCCTAGAACATCTCTCACATCTGAGGGGCTGCAATTTACTGCAAAAGCAGTATTTAGTCCTTGCTGGGTTAAGTTTCACTTCCCACTTGGAGGTGCAGTTTCTCATTTCCCATCTTGCCAGTGGTGAAGAGTGAGCTCTCAGGGCCCATCTCGTGTTCTGAGCTTTAATCCACCTTTGCCAGCTGGGTTTCAATCCCTGCTGGAAGCACGACTGGGAGGTGTACACAGATAAAAGCAGCACTGGCACTGTACTACTGTTACCATTTCATGAGCAGGAAAATGGAGGAAACTGCCTGAAGTTGTGCCAGGGGAGGTTGAGGTTGGATATTAGGGAAAATTTCCTCAGGGAAAAGGTGGTCAGGCATTGTTTGCCCAGGGCAGTGGTGGAGTCACCATCCCTGGTGGGTTTTAAGAGCAGCGTGGATGTGGCACTTGGGGACATGGGGTGGCCTTGGCAGTGCTGGGTTAAGGGTTGGGCTCAATGGTCTTAGAGGGCTTTTCCAACCTGAACGATTTAATTAATGATTCTAATGAGTTGTGCAAAGTTTCCAGTGCAAGACATGGACCCTGTGCCCTGCCAGGCCCGTACTCCTGAGCACACCCCAATTCCCACTGCATTTTCCACCCCAGACCACACTGCTTTTCTGGTCAAGCGTGTTTAGGAATGTGCTTTTATGCAGCATCTTCCATCTGAATGGGTCCCAGCCTTAAAAGGAATGTTAAGTGGTTTTACATAAGGCATTACGTGGGTTTGGAGAATGTGATCTGTTTGTGTTGTAGTCTGAGGAGGAAGAACAGCCAAGGTTATTTTAACGAGACTCCCAGGTTCACCAGGTAACGGTGGATGCAGAGCTGTAGAAATTTCTAACTGAACGAGATAATAAAGGTGGTTTTAAGAGCAGGGGAATGTGCCGTGCCTGTGGATGCATGTTCATTGGCAAACAGGACACCGAGGCATGAAACAGCAGCATGAAGACAAAATACTTCAGCCCTAGTTCTTTATCTGACTGCTGGAAAATCTTTCATTTTACACAGTCTAACAATCTCACATGGAATGCGTTCAAAACTGCTGCAGCACCTTCCCTATGATTTGAAAATCATTTATTTATTTATTTTAAGTGTGTGGTTTGTGTTTTTCAGGCTGGTTTTCCTCTCCAGTGGAACACACACTGGCTTCACCCACGGCCACAAGTGAAGGGCCTGCAGCAGAGCCATTCCCAGGCTTTCTGTGGGCAGCTTTCCACTCCTGAGTCCAGTTCAGGATGCTGAACCTCCTAAAGCTTCTTGGCATCACTTTGGCAGCTTTCAGTGCTGTTAATGCTGCTTCACCTGCTCTGCTTGCAGAATCCAGAGTAAGAGGAATAGGGCAGGTTTTGCAGGGTCCCAAATGGGTTGTTTTCTGCTGGAATGGCCCTTTGGGGACAGTTGGGATGGCAGCAGATGTGGGCACGTGATGACAAGTACAAAAAAATGCCTGGAGAAAAATAAAGAGCAGAAAGAGGGAGAAATCTTGGCAAGATGGATGGGGAGAACACAGCCAAGGGCAAGAGAAGGAGGAGACATCCAGGCCTGTTGGATGTTTCTTATGTTCCAGCTTGGGAATTCACTTGCTCAGGGAAACATCAGTCTGCTGTAGACTGAGGATTTCTCCAGGGGTTGTGCTGAGATTTTCTGGGAAGAGAGAAAACACACAAAAGAGAGAGCAAAGCCTTTTCAGGAGCTTTGTGTGCCTCGCAGGAGCAGGAGAATTAAACAAGACACAGCTCAGCCTCATGTGCCAGGATTTGTTTTTCACGGAAGGAAGAGGGGCACTGTGGCTATACATTATATATTTGTGTCACCCCGTTTACGTAGATGCATCTCAGGAGACTTTGCAGCTGATTGTGCTCTTTGCATTCAAAGGAAGGAAACCAGCTGGATGCCCTTCCCTCCCCACGTGCACGCACAGGAGGGCAGAGGTGAGACCAGACAGCAACTGCTCAGCACAAGGATGCAGGAAAATGTGGCCATTCCATGAAAAACAGCATTAAAAAGGGAAATTCAGAGCAGTGCCTGGAAACCCGGCTGCTTCCCCCGTTTCCAGGTGCACAAACCTGGCTGGAACATTTTGCAAGTATCTTGCTGAATCATCCAGGCAGGTGGATTTCGGTTGGTTCTGCCAAGAGGAGCTGGAAGCCTTTTCCTGGCTGAGGTGTATCTTCAGGGGGAAATCCTAGAAACAAACTTGGCATGCAGAGATTTTGGCTTGGGCTCACTAAAGCCACGTTGCAAACAAAAAAAAGAGGCTGGTGAGGAAGGATGTTTTCAATAGTGTCCATCTGCCTGTCGGTGCAGGGGAGAGGGAACAAATTAAAAACAGTATCGGAAATAAGTGGGAAGTTTGGCTTAGGAGAGATCTTGCTGACCTCTAAATTGTAGAATCATGGAATTACCCTGAGGATCATCCAGCCCAGCTCCTGGCCCTGCACAGACACCCCAACAATCCCACTCTGGGGATCCCTGGGAGCGGTGTCCAAACTCTCCTGGAGCTCTGGCAGCCTCGGGGCCGTGCCCATTCCCTGGGGAGCCTGGGCAGTGCCCAGCACCCTCTGGAGGAAGAACCTTTCCCTAACAAAGAGAAATAAGAGGATCACAGTCAGATAGTGCAAAAGCAGCCACCGAGGTAAAACCAGGCCTGGGTTGATGGTTCTTTATCTCCATGGGTTTTTTTATTCTTAAGTAGCTCCTTCAGTTTACAGAGCATCTTCCAGAAGGAAGAACCTCCACACTGATTGATTAAACAAGTCATTTAATTAACTGCTGGAATTCTGTCTCCTCCACAGTGAAATACCTCTGTGCAGCCCTAGTGTGCAATCGTGTTTACAGAAGCAGCAAAGATAATTCCTTTGGCTGCAAAGCCCATGTAAATGTAGGCGGTCATAGCACAGTTCGGGGTGAGAAATGGGAACTGCAGGAATAGCAGGATTTCCTAAGCAACAAAGATCTGCTCCACTTAAAATATTTCAGTAAGGGGGAAAAAAAACCAACAGAAAGATGTTAGGAAGGTTTTAGCTTCAAGACCGGGGAAAAAGCTGTTTCTGTTTTATCCCTTTTTTGGTATTTCCAAGGAACTGAGGCCTCTTAACCCTAGAATAAAGGTATATAAATTAAAGCAGTGATGAGGAATCCCTGCCAGAGAGTGTAACCACCTGGGAGACATCCCCTTGCAATGCTCTTCGGACACATTTGACATCTAGATCCCTTTCTCTTTCCCACGCAATTCAGCAGAAGCAGTGAAAGAGCAAAGCCCGAGAAGGCAGAAGTGATCATAAAAACTGCGGGGAGGAAGCGAACACATCCCAGAACCTCGGATAACCGCTGCAAGAACAGATGTGTCACCCGGGGGCTCAGGCAGCACCTTGTCCAAGGAAAACTTGTGTGGATGGCAGCGTTTCCCTCAGCAGCAAGTCCCAGCCAGTCCGTGGTGGCACCTGAGCAAGAGCAGAGCCTTGGCAGCGTCCCTTTGGCACCTCTTACATAAGCGTTGCACAACGCGCCCGGTTTCTGTTTGCGAAGGGCCGGGGATATGAAAAGCAACTGGAAGTGCTGCCTGGGTAAGTGGGACACTCGAATCAAGGTAAATTATGAAACGGCTCCTGCCAGCAGAACGCAGGATGGATTTAAATCCAGGTTTTCTCCAAATTCTGAGGTGTTTTCTGTGCTGTATCTCCCGGCGTTGAACCACTGGCTGTGCTCTCCCTCTGCGGGGTATTTTCCCTTTCTGCCTTTCCCCCATTTAGCATCGTTTTTTCCTCAAGAATCCTTCCAGTCCGTGACCATTCAGCGCATCTGCTGTAAAATCAGCTCTTTGGGATCTGGCAACTTGGGCAGCAAGAATGTAAAGATGCTTCCTAAGAAGGGCTGTTTGCAGCTGGGAAAATAAAGGAAGGATGAATCGGTGGAGAGAAGGGATGGATGAAAATGAACAAATGCTGAGTCACTCTCTGGAAAAAAGATCATCCCCTTGACTTGGGATCATAGGAAATAAAGCAGGAAAAGGCCTTAGGAGTTCATGCAGACAATCCCTCCAACACAACACAGGATCAAACCTCTCCGCTCCTCTTTCACTGGGATACCATGTGCCATAATGGCAAGAGAAAAGGAGAAAATGCCAGCAAATGGGGCAGTACAAGCTTGACCTTAGCAGCAATTCTCAAAGGGAATGAGGAAAACAGAACCTGAGCCCATCTCAGTTTAATCAGACTTTCAAATTAACAAATTTCTTTTTCCATCCTCTTTTTTTTTTTTTTCTTTCTCCCCTGTCCGTTTCCCAGCTGGTTTTCTTTTAATCTCCTCTTTCAACCTATCTGAACCCCTCTGAGAGTGTCCAGCCTTAAGAAATCCCTCCTCACAACACCTGTCTCTTCTCTGCCGCACTGAAGCAGCAACAGGCACGTGCAATCTTAGGGGTTATTTATAAAAATCCTAATGGAGCTTCTGCAAAGCCAAGTGAGCTCCTCGTGGTCGCAGTGCCCAGCAGGGGTGGGCAGGATTCAGCTGTGTGCCACGTGAGAGAGCCAGCACTTCAGAGAGCCAAAATTATATGTTTCCTTCTGATGCTGTAAACACAGGGAAGAGGCCAACGGGAGGCAGTCACAGAGTATTGGAGGAGGCACTCAGGAATTAAGTATCAGCATATCAATGGGAGCACAACAACACATGGCTTTGGTACAGCTCAGATGCCTGGAACTGAAAATTAGTTCGTTTTTGAATGTTCTTCCCGCTGTCAGGAATGAAGAGCAGATCCTGCTGGCTCCTGTGAATCCAACAAAGCTGGATGGCCACTGGCTTTCCCCAGCTGCTGTGGGCCAGAGTGCAGAAATGATCAGCACTGTCCCAAAATCTCCTCTTGCAGATACAGTCTGGCGCTCAGTTCCCTTCCCATCCTGCCAGATTTTGGCCCTGTGATGTGACCACCACATTTCCAGTTTAATAGTTGTTCCTTGAGTGCTGTGCCATGTGTCTTCCAAAGAGCAGCACAGGGCTGTGGCTCCAGGATCAGGTTGATTCCAGCAGCTTGTTGGCATCACAAGTGTGGGCAAAGAGTAGCTGAGGACAAGTGTGTTCACTCCTGTGCTGGTCCACATGGAGTGGGTGGGACTGGGCAAGCTCCCTGTGACTGGCATTGCCAGGAAGCCAAACAGAGCATGGGCTCATGCCCAGCAGGGTGGGTAGGAGGCTGAGGAAGGAGATTATTCCCCTCTACTCTGCTTTTGTGAGAGACCCCACCTGCAGTGCTGCCTCCAGCTCTGGGGCCTCCAACATCAGAAGGACGTGGAGCTGCTGGAGCCAGTCCAAAAAGGCCACGGAGCTGCTCCAAGGGCTGGAGCCCCTCTGCTCTGGAGAGGCTGGGAGAGCTGGGGGTATTCACCTGGAGGAGAGAAGGCTCTGGGGAGAGCTCAGAGCCCCGTGCAGGGCCTAAAGGGGCTCCAGGAGAGTTGGAGAGGGACTGGGGACAAGGGATGGAGGGACAGGACACAGGGAATGGCTTCCCAGTGCCAGAGGGCAGGGATAGATGGGATATTGGGAAGGAATTCCTGACTGTGAGGGTGGGGAGGCTCTGGCACAGGGTGCCCAGAGAAGCTGTGGCTGCCCCTGGATCCCTGGAAGTGTCCAAGGCCAGGTTGAACGGGACTTGGAGTAACACGGGATGAGCACCCCGGGATAGTGGAAGGTGCCTCTGCCCATGACAAAGGGCGAAATAAAATGAGCTTTAAGGTCCCTTCCAACCCAGACCATTCTGGGATTCTATGTCATCAATTGTGATGACTGTGCTGCACTTAAATCCTCCCCAGAGGTGTCTAAGTCCAGGCCCTTGAGCTGCATCCTTTGTGTCACACCTGCACATGCACAGTGATTGTCTCCTGCTGCCTGAGGATGCTGCAGGCACAGGTGGAACTGGAGGAGCAGGGCCTGGCTGACCCCATCCCAGGGCAGGACCCTGTGGTGATTTCTCAGCCCAAGTGTTTCTGTGCACTCACCATGTGTCCTGGTTGTGCTGGGTCCCCCAGCCATGGCCCCTTGTGGGTGGGTGCCCATAGGGGTGCCCAGTGCCCCAGACAAGCCAGGGCCCCTGCCCTGGGGTGGATATCTCCAGGGTGTGGGTGCCTACACGTGTATCCAGTGCCCCCAGGTTTGGATACCTCCAGATGTGGGTGCCCCAATGACCCCAGTGCCCTGGCAGGGATAACCTGGATGTTGGAGCATCTCATCTGCTGAGCCCCCCATCCATACCCCCATGAATAGGTGCCCCTGGCGGTGCCCCCCGGCGCGGATGCCCCCCAGGATCCCACTGCCCTGGCAGGGGCTAACTTGGCTGTTGGATCCTCCTATCCGTACTGAGCCCCCCATCAATACCCCCGCGGGTGGATATTCAGCACCCAGGGGGGTGCCGCTCGCTCCGCCCGCGGGGCCCCCCTGGCTGTGCGCACCCCGAGCAGCGGTGCCCGGGGCCTGCCCCGCGGGTGCCGTGGGCGGGTGCCCCGGCGGGCCGTGCCGGGCCGTGCCGTGCCGCGGTGCCGC
>VZRV01008367.1:0-45610 GCA_013398115.1 Falcunculus frontatus | reverse complement strand
CGGGGGGCTGCCCGGTGCCGAGGGGACACGCGGCTGTGTGGGACACCCTCCGCGCTGTCTCTGAGGGGCTTGGGGTCCGCCCGTCCCTTCCCGCCAGCGTGAGGGGAATCGGGGGTGCGGGATGGGGCGCCCCTCGGTCCGGGGCCTCCTGAGGCGAGGTGTCCCCGGCTTGGGCTGGTCACCGCCCTCGGCCTGGCTACAGCGGGACCCCCTGACTCACCTGGGGCCGGACAGCCCCGGCAGCTCCCTCGGGAGCCTTTGGGCTGCCCCGGTTCTCCTCCGGCTTGCCCTGCCGCCCCTTGCCGTGGCCCTGCTGTCCCCTCAGCCCCTGATGGGGGATGTCACCTCAGCCACCACCCCCACCTCGGCCGGGAGCAGGGATCCCGCTCACCCCACCTTCCTCAGGCAGAGCCACAAGGCCACCCCCTGGCTTGTCAGCCCTCCAAAGGGTTTCCCCCATTTCTGGAAGCTGTAGGATTTTGTTGTCGAGTCACCCTCCAGACAGGGCCCATTTTAAACCCATCCCCTCACAGCCCCCCGATCCCGGGGGAGCTGGGAGCAGCAGTGCCATGGAGCGGAGCGGGGTGACGGGGAGGAGGAAGTTCTGTGGTGTCTTCCTGCATGGCTTCGATTCCCTCCAGAGGCGCCTGGATCCTCCAGCAGCTGCTGCTTCCCCCTGGAGCCCAAGCTGGTCCCACAGGTGGGCTGCACCCAGCAAGGGGCTCCTCCACCTTCAGCCTGCCTGTGATCACGCTCGGCGATGTATCGCTTCACCCACTCCCACCGACACGGCGTTCCGTAGGAAATCAGATTTTATCCAGCCATTTCCCGTTATTTGAGGAGAGTAATTTGCCCGTTTCCTCCGGAGTCGTATTCCATGTGAGCTCAGTCACGGGTGCCGGCGGTATCCCGGCTCCTCAGGCAGAGCGGGTGAGCTGAGCTGTGATGTTTAGATACACAAATTACATTCTAATTTGTGTAGACGAGCGTAGGATTTCCCATGGCAATGATTAACAGTTCGGAGGCATGCTTGAGGAAGCGCTGGGATAACGGAGTGTCTGATCCAGTGATGGGCTTTTTGGGATAGAGGGGGGAGAAAATGGGCGAAGCTCATTTGATCGGTGCCGTGTTTAGCTGGGACTTTAATGAAAGGTCCTCAGATCCTTGGGTAAACCGGAGGGAAAACTTGCCAGGGAATGTGGTGCCATTCTCAGCTTTGTCTCGCGGAGCGTGTGACAGACGTGTCAGCCCTGACTCCGGGCGTGTTGGGAATTGCACACACGTACACACGCTGGTGCCTTCCCTGCACATCCTGAGAGCAGGAGGAGGGAATGCAAATGATGCCGGATGGAAGCGGAGAAAGCATCATCCTGGGAAGTACAACCTGGGTCCAGCAAGGGAATTGGGCACATCCCTCAGCCTGAGCTGCTGAGCCCTGCTCCAGGGAAATGTGATGTGTCACTGATGGGATGAACTCTTCCTGAGCTTCTCTGTGAGAATCTGGAAGCGTCCATGGATCCAAGTGGATCTCTGTGGGATCAGCCGCCTTCTGCTGCCACCCATCCACAGCTCAAAATCATTCCCTACGTCCCACAGATGTTCACCTATTCCTAGAGGATTTCCTGGCTCTTTGCCAGGCTGGTTGATGTTGCGAGTAAGAAATTAAGAGAGCGAAATGCTTCTATTTTTTACTAGGAAAGAAAAGAAAAGGCTGCCTTTAATAAATTTATTTATTCTATTTATACAACAAAACCTCATTGCCTTGAAAGCTGTGTTTACATCCAGTGACTGCAGCATTGTGTGGTGACATCAGTCCATGGGGTGACTATTCCACTGCTACATTTTTCAGCTGGCAAAGGAGGAGGCTTGGGCTTTTCCTGAAACTAAGGCAGAAAGGAGAAAGTCCTTGCTTTGTTCTAAAAATGGGCTTATGGGTCATTAAAAATATTAACGCTATTTTGAAACGGATCAAACTTTGTCCTAGTTACTCAGGCCTGGAAACAGGCAGCTGCTTAGTGTAACCCTCCTTTGTTTCACAAAAATAATTTGCTTTTTTAAAGCTCACGGAGCAAATTAGGGTGAGTATATGGGATTGCCCCTGGTCATTGCTGGGTCGCTGTCACATCCCTCGGAGCTCGTGTAGGGGTGTGTGATGCATCCAGAGTAGGATTTAGCCTTGGGCTAAAGGTCAGCATAAGGCTATGCCTCATTTAAGGCTCTTTCCTGAATGTGCCAAGCGGTGCACAGACCTCACAACTGCTGCCAGTTGAATGGTTGAGGCAGCTACGGTGAAAAAAAATCACAAATAATTTCTTGCTGTGAGTAGTGGACCCTGCTTTTCCCAAAATAAGGATGGTTAGTCCAAATTCTGCTCGGCGGGAAGTCCAGCCAGCTCCTGAAGAGATGTAATAGATTACACTGATTTTTGTCTGAAATTCTTTGTGCTTGGCAGTTGCAGATGCTCAGCAGCCTGGTCCCTCTGATCCAGTGAGATCCCTGCTCTCAGTCGCTCCTTAAACAGCACAGACTGGAAAAAATTGTGTGAAATCTCATGTTTGCCATCATGGCCAATTTTGTGTTGAAATTGGAATGATCCACCCGTCAAAGATTCAGTTTTAAAACCATAAAAGGGATTACAGAGGTTGTAGATACTTCTTGGTGAGGGTTTTCAAGCTGGATAGGTTATTTAGGAGAGCTCCTAAAGGGAGCCAGGAAAAGCCAAGGAACTTTTTTGAGGAGAAGGGACTCCTCTCCAGCATGGGCCAGGGATCATCACTGCCACATCTTAGACTGCACACAATGGGTTAAACTGGGAAGAAAACAATGATCTTGGTAGGTTGTTTTTCATTTTAACCATGTTAACATCCTTTCTGTTTGTTGTTTGATTTCTGCCCTTTTATGGTGGATTTTCAGTTTCCACTTCCTGGCATTTCTTTGTGACTCTGAATGCTGGGAACCTGACAAGTGAAAGCTGAGATGTTTCAGACGGAGGGGCCTTTACACAAAAAGCCAGAAATATTCACAACCAAATGAGTGGCTTGTGAAAGAGAAAAGAAAATGAAGTGCTGGGACTTGAAAGAAGAGACAAGTCAACATTGCAAGCTGAATATGATTATAGAGTCGTGGAATGGGCAGGGACACTTTCCAGTAGATCAGGTTGCTCCAAGCCCCATCCAACCTGGCCTGGACCATTTCCAGGGATCCAGGGGCAGCCACAGCTTTGCTGGGAATTCTATTCCAGGGCCTCCCCACCCTCCCAGCCAGGAATTCCTTCCCAATATCCCATCTATCCCTGTCCTCTGCCAGTTTGAAGCCATTCCCTGTGTCCTGTCCCTCCAGGCCCTCATCCAAAGTTGCTCTCCCATGGTTGTTGTGCAGGCAGCAGCATTGGAAGGGAATTGGAACAGCTGGAATCCACCAGATGAGCAGGAGCAAGAGCAGCCTGACTTTTCCTTTCTGGGGCAGAACCAGGATGGCCTGAGCCTGCCTCGGAGTGGTGACATGGTGCCCTTGTCATGCCTCATGTCCTGTCCATGCCATGAGTGGCTCTGGCCTTGGCTGCCTCCCTGATTAATGGAAGTGGGAAGCAGCGTGTGACGTTGGTTGTGTCTTGCTGCATTTTCCCTACTAAGCCCATGGGTGTCAAACAGCACACTTAAATATTTTTGTTTAGGGCCTAGGTGATGTTCAGAGGCAGCAAGCTTTATATTAATTCCCCTGGATCACTGACTGGAACCTTCTGCAGCAGGGGAAGGAAGCTGGGGCAGGTATTGTCATGGTCTGTGAGGCACAAGGCATCCCACGGGTCACTTCTGAAAGTCACTTCACTCTAAAGAGCCCCCAGCTCCTTTGCTCTTGCCAGAAACGCTCTCATTTGCCATCAGTTCAGGGAAGGTGAAGCGTTACAGCAGGAAAAGAACAGAACACAAATCTCCCAAATGAGGTGGAGGCTCTGGAGAAGGGGCTGAGCTCTGCCAAGCCCATAAAGAGTATTTAAAGCACTACATATACATAAGTATTTTATGCAGAGTGTAATTACCTTTCATGTTATATCCTAAAATTTCATGGCATGTTTACCAGACTTTATTTTCAGGCAATTTTAGCAACAAAAGAGTAAAAATAATTTAATGTCAGAAAAAACTAAATCCAGTAGTGGTGGTGGAGATGAAGGGAGGCTGTTGCTGACAAACAGAGAGGATGAAGGATCATGCAGAAAATGTGTGCTGGGAGGGAAATGGGAGTTCTGGAGATGTATCCCTGGAAGTGCCCAAGGCCAGGCTCGATGGGGCTTGGAGCAACTTGGGATAGTGGAAGGTGTCCCTGCCCTTGACAGGGTGGAATGAGATGTTGAGTTCCCTTCCAACCCAAACCATTCTGGGATTCTGTGTTACACCAGAGCCTGGCTAGGCTTAAATGTGGGAAAGGGAGCAGGCCCAGGGTTTGCACCTGACAAATAGATAATGGCTCTTTGTTAGTGCTCTTCCAACTGGGTTTTGACTAACACAGGTGGGAATGGGAGGTGTCCACCTTGCCTCTGACTCAGCCATTCCTCATACATGAGCTGGCATGGACACAGCCACATAACTGTCTAACCTGACCTCAGACTTCTTGAAAAAATTCTAGAAAAAACTCTGATTTGCTTTGTTCCCAAGCTAGTTGCCTGCCTGTGTCTCCAAAGCTCAGCCTGGGATTTTGACAGCAGTAGGAATTGCTCTTGCTTCAGAGCCAACTAAGCACTGGAGCTTCATGTAGTAGGTGTTGTAATTAAAAATGTCACATTGGATTTTGGCATTTGAGATGTTGTAACAGGTAGGTTTGGTGGCCAGTTATCATCCAAACTCTTGCTCCTGTCAGCAGTCGTTCACGTGGGAAGGTCCCAAACCACTTCTTTTATCAGCAGGATCATTCATCCCCTTGTTCCCTCTGCCAAAGGGAGAAGGGGCTGAGCTGGCCACGCTGGAGCTGTGCTGCTGCTGCCAGCTGGATGACTCAGGGCTGGCAGGAAGAAGGTGCACTCCGCATCTCCACTGCTCCAAAAAAAGCAGAGGGTGAGGATGAAGCCTGGCAGCAGCAGCCACCCTGCTCAGCTCCCTGCTCCAGGCATCCTGGGGTGCAGAGAGGGGTTCTTGCCAGGAGAATGTGGGAATGCAGATTGGATTGGGCAGAGGTGGTAACACAGCTGCACAGCTGAGGTGTAGGAGTTGGCCCTGACTTTGAGAGGCCAGCTTGAGATCCCAAAGGGAGAGTGCCAAGTGTGGCCTTTTACAGAATCACAGAATCATTTAAGTTGGAAAAGATCTCTGAGATCATCGAGTCCAACCCTATGACCAAACACCACCTTGTCATCCAGACCATGGCACTGAGTGCCACATCTAGTCTTTCCTTAAACACCTTGAGGAACAGTGACTCCACCACATCCCTGCACAGTCCACGTCTATTTACCTGCTGTTCTCGATTGCTGAAGGACAGGGCTCCTTTTCCAGGACAGCTTTCTTCACCTGTTTCTGATGCCCTGCAGCTCCCTGGGGGCTCTTCATCCAGGGATTGTTACTGATCCGTCATTTCCACAGATTCATGGCAGCTGTGATTACAGTCTGAGGAGGTGCAGGTGATTTCCTAGCTGGGCACTATAAGGTCTGGCTCTGCCTTCCCATTCCTTGTTGCATTTCCCAGATCATCAGCCCCAGGTGTAAGGGGACAGCATAGCAAGGCTGGGGTCTCACAGAGGCAGCTGTGCCATTTATAAGGGGCTTGGTGGCTCTGGTTAGTGAATGCTGCTGATGTGCAGCACCTGGAGTTTCCCCTGCTTGGATCTGGGGTCCTCTGGTTCTGTGGAGATATCAAAAATCCCAGCAGAGGTGTGAGCAGAGTCAAGGGAAGGCTTAGTGGTCAGCTGTGCCCTGGATGCAGGAGGTGCACAGGGAGAGACTTATTTACAAGACCACATAGTACCAGGGTAAGGGGGAATGGCTTCCCACTGCCAGAGGGCAGGGATAGATGGGATATTAGGAAAAAAATTTTCCCTGTGAGGGTGGGGAGGCCCTGGCACAGGGTGCCCAGAGAAGCTGTGGCTGCCACATCCCTAGAAGTGTCCAAGGCCAGGTTGGACAGGGCTTGGAGCACCCTGCGATAATGGAGGGTGTTGTTATTTGTGTAAGGGTTGAAACTGGATGGGCTTTAAGATCCCTTCCAACCCAAACCAGTGTGGGATTCTCTGACACAGAAAGGGGTGGTGAATGTGTGTGTGTGGTTAAACTCAGCTCTCTCACCTGCTGGCCAGGAACCTCTGGAGGGCGCGGCGTAGGCAGGACTGAGGGATGCCTGTGACACAGGGCTTTGCCCAGCCAGGCTTCCCTGTTCCACCTTCTGGAAGGCTCTGTCTCCCAGGAGCACCTCTGTCTAGACACCTTCTGGCAGTCCCTACTGAGGGAATTTGCCAGCTCTCAGCTGGCCAGGCCAGGCTCAGCTCTTCGGGGTGCACCCTTTGTGCAGAATCAGGGCAGGTTATTGCTGGACAACACCCATGCATTGCTTCCGTGCTTTATTCCCCATTTTTCCCTGCTTGGCTGGATCAGATGCCGAGCTCTGTGCCAGCCTGTCGTGGAGAGGAGGAGAGGATCCCTGGTGTGTGCTCGGAGCTCCCCGCCCCTCCCATCCTCCTCAGAGCCCTGCTGATCATCGCTGGCTGTGGCACAGGGAGTTCAGCACAGACACAGAGAGCCCACCTCGTGTGCCAGCAGCAGCAGCCAGGCTGAACATGCCCAGTGCAGGGGAGATGCTTGGAGAGGGAGAGGGTGGCTGTGTTCCCCCGAGCCCTTGTGGAGGGCAGATAAGCTTTCTGCAAGCTGCAGCTCTCTGGAGAGTGTCCAGAGGGATGGAGGCTGACTGCAGGCTCTGTTCAGGGCTTGGCTCGTGGTGCTGTTGGTGGCAGTGTGATATGTTTGGGATGGAAACTCCAGAAAGGACCAACACAGATATCACTGCTGGTCAGACTGATCCCCTGAGTGCTGCTGATAAGCAGCCTGACACAGCTGATACAGGGATACTCTGTTCCAAGGAAATAACGGCAAGTTAAAGCTTCCCATCAAACCTCAATTTTCTCTCCTTGGTCGTTTGTTTTCCGTGCAGTAACTTGGTTTGAATGCCTTCAGAATGGCAGCACTGCCTGACGTTGGTGTATTTGTGTGTGTGACATCTGAGCTGGGGTTGTTTTGTCTGGAGAAGAGAAAGCTCCAGGGAGACCTCACTGTGGCCTTCCAGTACTTGGAAGTGGTTTATAAAAAAGGAGAGCGACTTCGTACATGGGCAGATAGTGACAGGACAAGGGGAAATAGATTTAAACTAAAAGGGGAGAGACTAGATTAGATATGAGGAAGAAATCCTTCCCTGTGAGGATGGTGAGGTCCTGGCACGGGGTTCCCAGAGAAGCTGTGGCTGTCCCTGGATCCCTGGAAGTGTCCAAGGCCAGGTTGGATGGGGCTTGGAGCACCCTGGGACAGTGGAAGGTGTCCTGCCCATGGCAGGGGGTGTGGAATGAGGTGATTTTTAAGGTCCTTTCTGGCTCAAACTATTCTGGGATTGTGATTTCAGCAGGAGAATTGGAGCCCAGGCTGCAGCCCCTGCTTTCCACAGGGTAGCTGAGACTCCTGGGATCCAAGAGAGCCTGAGAGCAGGGCTGGCAAATTGGCTTCCTCAGGCTCTGGTCACGCAGTGTTTGCACAGATGATGGGACACGGCTGTGTTTCATTCTCTGGAATGAAATGTATTTATTGTGCAGGCTCAGCTGAGGACAGGGCTGATTCCTTAGTGGGACTCTGGGAAACAGTCAGCATTTCTGTGACCTGTTCTTCCATGGCTAAGGGAGAACAGGCTTCAGCAAGCACTCACCAAACATTGCGTAATTAGTGGCATATAATTTACTTAATTTATTCTTCTCTAGGAGTTCAATACATTAGACATGTCTGTCAGTGTGCACACAGGCACAATGTGAAATACGCTGTTTTAATTTAATTAATTTAGTCAAAAGCAAGTCTTAGACCAGTTAAAGAATTCCTTGCTTTTTTTGTGCTGTCTGACAGCCCAGTAAGTACAAATGCAAATCCTGATCTCCTTCCCCTTCCCACTTGGAATCGCCATATGGAAAAGAGACGTGGCTTCCACCCCGCTCCAGAGTCATGGAAATGAGCTGTTATGAAATGAGGAAAAGGAGCTGTATCCTGACAATTTCTGAATGAGCAGCTGGAGAATTGACGTAATTGCAGGGCGCCGGGAGAGAGCCGAGAGAAAGGAGGAGTCAAGTTAGAAAAGGAGTGAAAACAAGAGTGTGTTTAGGAAAGCTGAGCTCTCCTTCCTTTCCTTTTTGGCCGGATGAGGTTTTGCCATTGCCAGGTACAGCTTCCTTCAAAGCAAATAACTCATTTATGGCCAGAAAGACCAGTTAAAATGATTGATTTCCAGTAGTGTGCAGCCATTTTATAAAATAATCCCTGGCTCTCCAGTGTGGCAGATAATCTAATAAACAGAACCTGGAAGTTTCATCACATGGAAATATGAAAATAAATATGAAAAAGATAGTTTTGTCTGCAGATGGCCTGTGTGAAAGAAGCAGAGATAGGGATGAAATTAGTTCTGAGACCTGCTTAATATAATCTCTCTCTCCTGCTGTCTCCAAGGAACTGGGAAATCAACATATCCTGCTCATGGTGTTTTGTGTTGAGCAAACAGCCTGGTTTTCCTGAGTTCAGGTAATGGAAACAAGGATGTCCCCTCGGAGACCATGGCCACTTCTGTACCTGGAGACGTTCTCCCAAAATTTGTTAATATCTGCTTAAAAAAATTACTCTCCTTCAGATTCTGATGTTTTAAAGAGACAAAACAATCCCTTCTCCTCTGCACTGGTTGTTGGTTCAGCTGCTGGAAGGAGCAGAGGGAGAGGAAGATGTGGAAGATCCCATCCAGGCACCAGGAGAGGGGATCTGGCACGAGCTCTCCCTCTGGCAGCAGGATGGCAGGGACTCTCCTCAGCCCCCTGTCCTGGTGCTTGGATCCTTGGCCAGGACTGGGAGCTTCATTCTGCTGTCTGAGCCAGGGGCATCCAAGAATTTGTGCCCATCTTGGTACCCACTGCTAGTGCAGGATGAGTAAGAACACAAATCGTGGAATCCCAGAATGGTTTGGGTTGGAAGGGACCTTAAAGCCCATTCAGTGCCACTCCCTGCCATGGGCAGGGACACCTTCCACTATCTCAGGGTGCTCCAAGCCCTGTCCAACCTGGCCTTGGACACTTCCAGGGATCCAGGGGCAGCTACAGCTTCTCTGGGCACCCTGTGCCAGGGCCTCCCCACCCTCCCAGCCAGGAATTCCTTCCCAAGATCCCATCCATCCCTGCCCTCTGGCAGTGGGAAGCCATTCCCTGTGTCCTGTCCCTCCATCCCTTGTCCCCAGTCCCTCTCCAGCTCTCCTGGAGCCCCTTTAGGCCCTGCAAGGGGCTCTGAGCTCTCCCTGGAGCCTTCTCTTCTCCAGGTGAACACCCCCAGCTCTCCCAGCCTGGCTCCAGAGCAGAAGGGCTCCAGCCAAAGTGCTGGTCCCACTTCCCTCTGTCTGCATGCCTGAAGGTGGGATTTGTCTGGTCTGGGAAGGTGGCACAGCTGTTGCGCCCTGATGGCTGAGTTAGAGTCAGAAATATTTAAGTTTAATTTGATTTACAAATCTTTTCCTGCCCCCGCCATGAGTCACATCCTATCCAAGGATCTCTCCACTGTCTTTTCTGTGCAGCTGGAAGAAGAAAATAAAAATTGGACTGGGTTAGCTGAGCAGGGCTTTGGGAAACACCACAAGAGAGGAGGCATTTCCTATCCTTTATACAGCCCTTGCAGCTTGGCAGTGCTTAAAAAGAGCACACGAGCCTGTGGCCCTTTGGCACGGGGCCATCCTTACCTGTTGGGAATGCCTCAGTGCTGGAAAAGGTGTTTGGTGTGTGCCTCCTCTCAGACACCTTCAGTTGGCAATGTGTGCCTGCATCCTGACTCCGTGGATTTGAAATGGGAAGGATTTTTTTTTTTTCTTTCCTGGAGGCCCCTAAGCAGTGACACAGGGCAGGGGCTGATGCTCGAAGGGATTTTAGTGCTGCAGTCTGGTGGAGAATCTCGCTTTTCAGAGCGTTTGGGACTTTTGTTTAGCTAAAAAACCTCCAAGCATTGGAAAGAAAAGATCTTTGTCTTTCAGCTGTGAGCAAAGAAAGCTCATAGTATATGTCCGAGAGGCACCAGAAATCCCCTGGCAACCAGGCTTAATGATCCCAGTACTTCCTTGCGGGATCTTAGGGAATCACAAAAGTGCTGCTGTTATTTAAAATATGGAGTTACTGCTGGAGGCTTCTTTATAGAGAGGCCCGGAATGGGCAAATCCTATCCCTCTTGATATTTATAACTTCTCTTTTAGCATGTGCACACACAGTCCTTGTGCTTTGAAACAGCTCTAAACTGGGTCCCCAAGGTCAGGGGCTGAAACAGAGACTGAGGAGGTTTAGCTTGAGGCAGAACTTGGGAAAGTTACAGCCCAAGCCTGTAATCCAGGAAGTTTTTGTTGGAATGTGGGGGGAACTTTCCACCTCACGCTCCTTTCCCTGCTGGCAAGGAGGTTTCACGTGGCTCTAGGTGAGCTGACTGGCACATGAATCACCTTCGGCATCTCTTCCCTGTGCTGGAAAGTTTGGAAAGACCAGGAAAGGAAAATTACTGGAGCAAGCCTGCTCTTTGCAAATCCCAGGGCTGTAGGTCTTAAAATGCATCGGGGTCCTGTGAGACCCTCCTGTATGATCACTCCACAGGGAACCTTGCCATTTCCAAGTGGGAAAGTGGGCAGTGCCTGTGCTTTGTGTGTGCTTTCCACTTGGGAGTGGAGAAGTGGCTTTTATCGGGATGGGCTTGTGTCTGCATGGCCTGGTTCCTGCTGGGAGTGTCCCGGGGGATGCTGCCGACGAGGCTGATGGCAGAACAGTGGATTGCACTTGGAGCATCAGTGCAGGCTGCAGATGTGATGCCTTCAGTTTTAGCTTTTATATTTTTATACTTTTCAAATTCTGTATTGCCTACTGTAAAACTCTGAAGTGTCTTACAGCCTGCTGTTCTCTCATGCTAAGACAGACATAACAAAGCCTCTCTGGGTTTGCTCTCCAAGGACACCCAGACCCAAAATGTGTAAACCAACATCTTGGAGAAGGGGAGCTGAGCTTAGAGAACTTAGATCAGTAGCTAAAGTTTTAATTGGCAAATTTATGCTGATATGCAAATGGACCAAACCTATAAAAGTGTCAAGAACTTGTGACTTGTCCATCTCGGGGTCCATTTTGGCAGTGGCCTCTGGGCTCCCCAGGGTGTACCTTTGAAGGCTTTTCAAATAAATATCACCTTTATTCCCTTATTCCTGTCCAGTCTCTGTTTCCAGGTAGCCACTTCAGGCATCAGATGGAGCAGGAATGTGTTGCTACAGGAACAGCAGTGGCCCAGGATCCACTAAGGCAGCATCCTTTGATAAAGATGTGAGATCCTTGGACACCTCAGCTGGAGAGCTGCTTCCATTTTTGAGTCAGCCTTCAGGAAGGACCTGGTGGGGAGTCTCAGGAGGAGAGCAAATCCCTAGATCATGTGGTAGAAGGGATGATCAGGAGGCTTGGACTTCTCTTTTCTAGCTGAGAAAGGGCTAAGGGAGGTGTTATGGCAGGTGCTGTGTATGTAGAAAGTTGCACTGATCTGTTCTCCGTGTAGGATAAAATCCAGCAGATGTGTTTTGTCAAGGGAGATTCCAGCAGGGAACGCTCTGTCTGTGTGGAGCACGGGGTCAGATAACCCCAAAGTGGCATGAAGTCTCCATTGGGATGTCTGAGGCCAGGTGCAGCAGATCTGCTCTGGAGGATGCCATTTTGGGCTGCATAACTGAGCTACTGGGCCTCTTCTCACCTCTGTCAGTGACTCCTCACTGTGCAGAGGAAGGACCCAAAAGCCTCTCGTTTTCCCTGTTCCCACAGGTAGTTTTGCAGACAAGGCTTACGAGTGGAGCTCTGAGGAGGAGGAATCCGTGAGGAAGGCAGGGCCAGTGCAGGTCCTCATTGTCAAAGATGACCACTCCTTTGAGCTGGATGAGGCCGCCCTGAACCGCATCCTCCTCTCCGAGGCTGTCAGAGATAAGGAGGTCGTGGCTGTGTCCGTGGCTGGAGCCTTTAGGAAAGGAAAATCGTTCCTGATGGACTTCATGCTGCGGTACATGTACAATAAGGTAAGGCTGCAGCTCAGGGGGCCCTTCCCAGGACGTGCTGTTCCTCGTTGCTCCCGTGTGCTGCACAGGGATGAGCTGGACAGGACTTGGTGCTCTTGGAATGCTCAAGCCTCTCATGAGCGTGGGCTTCACAAAAAAACAGAGCAGATCCTTCCGCAGGAAGGAGTGTCCCATGGACTCTTGGCTTTGGAGCAGGGATGTTGATGTCTGCTGCCCTGAATCATAGGATCATTTAGGTTGGAAAATCCCTCTGAGATCATTGAATCCAGCTGCTAAGCAGCATCACCATATTCACCACTAAACCATGTCCCCGGGAGTCATATCTGTGTCTTTTGAATGCTTCTAGGGATGGGGACTCCACCATGGCCCAGGGAAGCCTGTTCCAATGTGTGACCACCCTTCCAGTGAAAAAATTTTTCCTAACATCCAGGCTAAACCTTCCGTGGTGTAACTTCAGATTGTTTCCTCCTTTCCTGCTGCTTGTTCCCTGGGAGCAGAGCCTGATTCCCACCTGCCTGCACCCTCAGGGAATTGTGCAGAGCCACAAGGTCCCCCCTGAGCCTCCTTTTCTCCAGGCTGAGCCCCTTTCCCAGCTCCCTCAGTGCTCCAGTCCCTTCCCCAGCTCCATTCCCTTCTCTGGACACGCTCCAGCCATGTCATGTCTTTGATAAGAGGAGCCCAAAACTGCCCCCAGAATTTGAGGTGCCAGAACAGGAAAGGAAAGGAAAACCTCCCTTATGGAGTTCTTAACCTCTTACCCTTTTATAAGGAACCCTCTCCAGTAGGGACTGTCCCTCTCTAGCACTGGGGTGGAGGCAGCACAGGGGAAAAGTGTAAAACCCAAATGAGATGAGAACTCCAGCAACTCTTTCTGTTCCTCCCTGCAGGAAGCAGTGGACTGGGTTGGGGATTACAACGAGCCTCTGACTGGTTTCTCCTGGAGGGGTGGCTCTGAGCGGGAGACGACTGGGATTCAGATATGGAGTGAGGTTTTCCTGGTGGACAAGCCCGATGGCACCAAGGTGTGTGTGTGTGTGTGTGTGTGTGTGTCTCTCTGTTACTGTCAGCTCATTTTCCTCTTCCAGTTTTTGAGACTCTCCTGCCTTGTCTTAGGTGGCTGTGCAAATTTAAGGAAGGTTTTCAGTACCATGTCCCTATTTTAGCATGGGTGGGTTTAACACAGTGAGGTGATGTGATGTCCAGTGTCCCTGATATGTTCTCTAAGTGTCCCTCAACTCCTGGGCATCCCTGAGTTTATTTCTTTACTATTCCCAGACATCTTGAATCCCTGCAAACTACTCCCCTTTCCTAGAGCAGCAGCTGTAAAGTGGAGTTTCTTCATTCAGAGTTGTCACAGTGGATTTGCAGCACCCTGCAAATTCAGCTTATAGCCAGGAATATTTGTATTTATCTGCACTTCAACGCAGAGCATGGCACCAAAGTGGCACTGAGTCATTCAGGGTGTGATTCCTAACGCTGGCTGAGTGTGTTTGGGTTAGGGAGGTGCAATATATCTTTGGTTTCTGGTGCAGACTCAGGCAGAGCCTCCCCTGCACTGACAGCAGCTCTTTGAGGAGCAGAGCTATTCCCTCACTGCCTTGTAGAGCCTTAATTTTGCTGCCTGCTGGAGTCCCCCTGCTGTCAGGAGTGGCTGGGGATGTACTTTTCCTTTGTCCCCCACCAATTACGAGGCTGAGGCAGAAGCAGTGAGGCTCCCATAACTCAGCTGGCATTCACCTTGTGGCACAGGAGGGTGCAGGTCCTGGGGGTGCTCACAGGAGCTCTGTGCCCTGCAGGTTGCTGTGCTGCTGATGGACACCCAGGGCACCTTTGACAGTCAATCCACCCTGCGGGACTCGGCCACCGTGTTTGCCCTCAGCACCATGATCAGCTCCATCCAGGTAAGAAACCTCTGGGCTGGAGGAATTCCCTGCCCAGCAACCCCAGAGCCTGGTGGGGCTTCTCTTCCTACCACTTGTACCAGCACCACCTGGCACCTTGCCCGTGTCCCTGTGGGGATGCTGTAGGCTTTAGCCACACCAAGCACGTGTTAGCCCCAAGGACAGGTTGTTCTCAGTGATCTGAAGTTGTTTTTTTATTTAAATACAGGTTTATAACTTGTCCCAGAATGTGCAGGAGGATGATCTGCAGCACTTGCAGGTAAGAGGAGCTTCAGGATAACCTGGCTGTGGCCTTTCAAGGGCCGGAAAGAAGGATGGAGAGACTGTTTACAAGGCCCTGGAGTGACAGGACAAAGGGGAATGGCTTCCCACTGCCAGAGGGCAGGGATGGATGGGATATTGGGAAGAAATTATTGCCTGTGAAACACTGAAACAAATTTCCCAGAGCAACTGTGGCTGCCTCATCCCTGGAAGTGTCCAAGGCCAGGTTGGACAGGGCTCAGAGCAGCCTTGGATAGTGGAAGGTGTCCCTGTCCATAGCAGGGGAGGCACTGGATGGGCTTTGGGGTCCCTCCCAACCCAAACCATCCTGGGATTTTATTCTGTGATTGTGAATTATCAGCCTGGATGTTGCCATCTGGTGCTGGCTCAGTACAGGTGACCCTCTAAGGGTGATTCCAGCTCTGACTGTTGGAGACAAGCAGCTAATGGGATTTTTGTGGCACAAGTGTCCTGCCCATTTCCTGGAATTACCTCCTGCTTTCTCTTCTGTTCAGGTGATTGATTGATTGATTAATTAGGCAGGTTTTTCCAGGAGCTTAAGGAAAGGAAAGAAAAGCAAAAGTCCAGCTGAGAAAATCAGCATTTGAAGGCTTCTGAATTATTTCAGTCCGTAAATATTATTAACAATAACACTTTCTTAACACTGAATTTATTCAGTGTAGCTGTGATCTTTCAGTTTGGATTTTAAGCCATGACTGTTTAACAAGTTGACCCATTTTTAGGCATCTGTGAAACACATTATTGTGCCTTCAGTTAGAAATTAGAGTGCAGAGAGACTGGAGAGTCTTCAGATCTTGCTGGTAGGCTGATTTTAGAGTCTTTGCACAGCAGGGGTTTACAGGGAAAGTACTTATTTCTGAATTCATTTCCGCTCGTTCCTGGAGTGTTTAGAGGCAGCAGGGCTCCAGCAGCCCCCTGGAGCATGAGAAGTTTCTGGTTGGTATGAAACCAGCAGCAAGCAGCTGATCTGAGCCATTTTCCACAGATTTGGCAGCCAAAAGCTCCAGGCTGAGATCTCTCACATGAGAGCTCAGCAGGGTGATGGTCCAGAACAGCTCCATGTGCCTCTGGGATGGCAGCTAGGAGCACACAGCCACTTTGTGTCCAGCTCTGCACGTGGTGCTGTTGGTCCCCAGCCAGAAATGTCCCTCACTGCTTTGTAGAATCACAGAATTCCCTCAAGGACCCACAGGGATCATCCAGCCCAGCTCCTGGTCCTGCACAGACACCCCAACAACCCCACCCTGGGCATCCCTGGGAGCAGTGTCCTGCAGCTCTGGCAGCCTCGGGGCCGTGCCCATTCCCTGGGGAGCCTGGGCAGCGCCCAGCACCCTCTGGGGGAAGAACCTTTCCCTGATATCCACCTAACCCCTCCCTGGCACAGCTCCAGCCATTCCCAGGGTCCTGTCCCTGCTCACATAGAGCAGAGCTCGGTGCCCCTGTGTCCCAGAGCGCCTGCAGTGACAAACTCACTGTTCCTCTTTCCTTCTCCTTCCAGCTTTTCACCGAGTACGGCCGCCTGGCCATGGAGGAGACATTCCAGAAGCCTTTCCAGGTGAGTCCAAGCGTCCTGGCCCTCTCATTTGTCCCGCTGGCTTCACCACGAGGTGTCACTGCAGTTTGCAGGATGGGAGGAGATGGGATTGCCTGGGGATCGGCTCAGCTGCTCCAAGGAAGGGCTTTGTGCTTCCTCGCTTCCCAATACATCCAACATCCCATTTTCTTTCCTCTCTGAACCCTTGCCATCCCAGGAACTCTTCCCTGTCCTGCCAGGCTTGGAAAGCAGCTGGTTTTGCAGCAGGTTTGTCACTGTCTGTAGTCAGGAACTCTGCCCAACCTTTGTTCTGAGAGGTTTGAACTCACCTGCCCTGGGAATCCCTGCTCCTGGCAGAGTGAAAGGATAAGGATTAGCAAAGCTATGGGAAAACTCGGTTTGAGTGGGTTTTTAACTTCAAATAAGGGACACCTGTTCCTCCTGCTGCTCCCCAACCTGTGAAAAGCTGGTGTTAAAAAAAAGAGAGAGCATCGGGCATTCATAGTAGGTGAGGTTGGTGCCTGTTTTTAAAGACAGGAGTGTTTTGATTAGGTTGGATGAGGGTTTTTGAGCTTCCCAAAGTAAAAAAGAGCAGAGAACAAAGCATGCTGTAAAAATCCAAAGAGTAATTAGGAATGAGTTACAGCTATTTCACATTTGCTTGCCAACATAAAAAGAGAATTGTTGTCCTGGAAGGACTGAGGGGTTTGTAAGGTGTCTGTGGTCAGGAAGTGGAAATAAAATTAAAAGGTTAAAAACGACAACAAATAGACAAATTGAGATTTTGAGGGTATGTTGGATTCTGGCATGGGCAGGTGACTGATAAATGGTAAAACTACCAGTAAAAATATATGACAGGCAAGAGCTTGAAGAAAGTTGTAAGATGGTACAGCAAAAAGCCAGACGTTAAATAAATATTCCTGCCTCTTATTTAAAAACTGTGGGGATAATGCAGCCAAATATTCCAGTGAAACTGAGATACTTCCTACTCCATCAGGAAAAAGGAGGCTGTGAGGGGAAACTTAAACATGCTTAAATCATTAGGGCTGGATAATAGGCTCTGATTTTCCCAAACACCGTAATTGCTGTCGACTCACACGGTTTGTGGATGGTGACTCTTGTCAAACAATCCCATTATCAATTTTTAAAAGACCACGAGTTGGGTTGATAAAGGTAACTCTCGCCATGATCCGTCGCCTTCTGTCAGCCTTATCTCTCCAGGATGCTGATTAAAAGCAAATGAAGTCAGCATTGTCTGCTTTAATCCATTGTTAATGGATTAAAAACTCATTAAGTGATAGATGCCAGAGCAAGCTGAACTAATTGTAACAGGGAATCATCATCCTTCAGAAGTGTTTCCTTGGGATCCCCCAGGCTCTCTCTAATTCAATGTCATCTTCATTAATGATCAGGGGAAAATTATCAAACGATGCTGGCAACCTTTGTGGGTGTGACAAATGTGGTAGAAGGGTCAGTGGTGCTGTGGCCAGGTGAGAAATGATCTCCTGTCCACATCCAGCGAGGGCTGGTTCCTGCAGAACATGTTTTTAAACATGAGTGTGTTGATTAGAAAGCAGGAAAAGTGAGGGTGGGGAGGCCCTGGTAGAATTTTTCCAGAGAAGCTGTGGCTGCCCCTGGATCCCTGGAAGTGTCCAAGGCCAGGTTGGACAGGGCTTGGAGCAGCCTGGGATAGTGGAAGGTGTCCCTGCCCATGGCAGGGGAGGGCTGGATGGTCTTTAATATCCCTTCCAACCCAAACCATCCTGGGATCCTTCGATTCTCCAAGTGTGATGTTAAATAAACTGCAGTGGTGCTGATCCTGCTGGAAGGGAAGTGAGACTTGGCAGTGGAAAATTCACATTTCCCTTTGTCTCCCTCCTCTCCTCACATGGAGGAGCCCTCACCAGAGGGGGCCTTCACAAAGGCAATGGTAAACACAGCCTGCCTGGAGCAATTTTACTTCAGAAAAAAAATCATAATTCCTACTTCAAGGCATGCATAATGTGTTTGTGGAAAAGTCCTAAACATGGACATGTCTCTTAAGCATCTCATGGTGTTTAAGAGAACAGCATGTCCTGAACCAGCTCACTGGGTGCAGTCACTGTGCCTTCTCCTGCCATTCAAAAAGGCCAACTCGCTGTTCTCTCCTTCTTTTTTAACTTTTTCTGATGTTTTGTGGAAGAGAAAGAAAGGGCGGAAATATTTCCCCTCCCTCCATTAGATTTTTGTTCTAAACATAGCCAAATTCTAGGGAAATTCCAATGAAATGGGTTCCACTTGCTGATCTGCTTATCCATGTGCATGAGTGGAACCCTGGCACCTCTGCCAGACCCTCCTGGGCTTTGGCATTCAGGACTTCCCCCTCCAAACCCTTTATTTCCTACATGGGATGCTGCTCCCTTGCACAGATGAGGCACTGGAGACCTGATTTTTTTTTCTGAAAACTTTTTTTTTTTTTGCTGTTTTTAAAGATTCAAAGTTGACCGTTCTGGTATTTATTTATTTATTGCCCAGGAACTTTGAATGCCTCAATAAAGATTACAAAAGCCAATGATTTCTTATTCACCCTCATTCCTCTGCATCTGCTTCTCATTAAAAGTCTGTCTGGAAGACTGCCCAGTGAAAAAGGCTGAAAAAATGAGCCTGTAGAATTCCCATAGGATGGAACTAAATGTGGCTGGAATTAGGGAGCTCATTGCCTTTTGTCCTGGTTAGCAACAATCCCTTTTCTTGGGCAGTTTAGATGATTGATGCTCTTCTCCCAGCCAGGGACTCAAACTGGTGCAGCAATTTTGGGGGGTGCTCCCCCTTTTCCTGGTGGGACAGTGGAGTGGTCTCAGTGCCATGATGGAGTGGCCCTGCCCACAGGGACCTCTTATTTCCACCAGGAAAGGTGGGAGATGCTTCTGGAGCTGGGAAAAGACTCAGGGATAGGTTTTGGTGTGGTGTGAAACGAGGGTGAGGGTGCAGGGGGTGCTCAGCCACTGCTGTGGGCTCTGAGCAGCAGCTCACTGACCCCACTGTTGTGTCTTTTCCAGTCCCTTATATTCCTCGTTCGTGACTGGAGCTTCCCTTATGAATTTTCCTATGGATCTGATGGTGGTGCAAGATTTTTGGAGAAGAGGCTGAAGGTATGTTTTGCCTGCCCTTGGTTCTGGAGCAACCTGGGATGGTGGAAATGTCCCTACTCATGGCAGGGGGTGGAATGGGATGTTCTTTAAGGTCCTTTCCAACCCAATCCACTCTGTGATTCCATGATTTTCCTGTTCAGCTGAGTGGCAGCAGCACTGGATGTCAGCTGTGAGCTGCAGTGCTGGTTATGGTCACACTCAGTGCATGAAAATCACAGAGGAGGCATTTTGGGAGGATGAATTTCAGGCTTCTGCCCAAGTCCATCTCCCCGGGACTCTCTGGGAGAGTGGACAGCAGTGGGAGTCAGCAGATTCCCAAGAGGCTGGGAATGATGTTTTGGTAATTAGGTAGTTGTACAATAAAAATGATGGCTAAGGGCTCCTTGGCATCAGTCAGGAAATGCATGGCTGATTTGGTAGTGGAGAAACCTAATTAAATGTGAGACAAGGAAGGCCCTAGTGGGAAATCCCAAATGTTTTTGTATTCCAGTCATACATGGACATGTGCATTTTCCAGATGATAATAACATGCTCCAGGGCATGTGGTCAGAGATGTTCCAGTTCCTTCTCTCTGTCCTCGTGCCTCTGGGATCTTCTGTGTTCCTTTCCCCCACTGTAGGCAGCCACAGTGTGGGTATCCTGTGCTCCTGCCAGCACTGCTGGCTCAGCATTATCCCAATATTCCTATCAGAAGGAAACTCCCTGACCCCAAACTTTGGGAAGTGGACAGGCAGCACCAAGCTTTTCTCTCTGGTGACCACTGACAGAACCTGAGGGAACGGCTGGAGCTATGTTAGGAGAGGTTTAGGTGGATTTCAGGGAAAGGTTCTGCTTCCCCCAGAGGGTGCTGGGCACTGCCCAGGCTCCCCAGGGAATGGGCACAGCCCCGAGGCTGCCAGAGCTCCCGGAGAGTTTGGACAACACTCAGAGATGCCCAGGGTGGGGTTGTTGGGGTGTCTGTGCAGGGCCTGGAGTTGGACTGGATGATCCCTGTGGGCACTTCCAACTTGGGATATTGTGGGATTCTGTGTTTCATTGTCCCCACAGGTGTCAGGCAATCAGCACGAGGAGCTGCAGAATGTCAGGAAGCACATCCATTCCTGCTTCACCAAAATCTCCTGCTTCCTCTTACCTCACCCCGGCCTCAAAGTCGCCACCAACCCCAATTTCGATGGAAAACTGAAAGGTACGAAGGCAAAGCTCTGGTTTCTAACCTGATTCCTTAGAAGCCCTGGCAGACTGTCCTGCTTGTTCCTGAAACCCTCATAAGTATTTTCCATGAAAAAACTTCTGGGCAGGAGTTGGATCCTCCTCCCAATCATGGGCACACCCCCATCTGCTTCTTCCCAGTCCAGCAGACAGATGTGGAAGGAGAAAAGGTGTGGGAGGCTGACAAGGCCTGAGAGCTGCTGTCAGGACACTGGTAGGACACTGACCCAATGTCAGGGAAGAGCAGGGACGAGACTGGAAGTTCATGGATGTGGTGTTAAGCCTGCAGTTAATTCCTGTGCCTCACCTGCACGGGCACAGCCTGGTTGCTGCGGGGCTGGTTCTTGTGGTGGGTGGAAGGCTGGTTCCACAAGCTCTCAGAATGTTATTTCACTTGGAAAAGCTTTCCAGGGAATATTTAATCTGCCTGGCTTATCTGATCCGTGGTTTCCCTACAGGGCAGGTTTGGTTCAGCAGGAAAAGGGGGAAGGAGAAGAGAGCTGTGGTGAGATTCTCCACCCTGAAAGGAGCCACGTGCTGGGGATATTTTTAGGTGTTGGTTGTGAGCTCCTTACCAGCGTGGCTGGTTCCAGGCTGCTGCAATCTTAGCAATAAAGTGGACCATTAGCTACTTAAAATAAATTAGCAGGGAAAGATGGGAGTTTTTCCCTGGCTGAGGCTTGCTCTCCTGGCAAACTCTGTGCTAAGCAGGAGGGACAGTGAGGCAGCAGGAGGGAGATGGGCTGGTGGAAACTGAGCTGATCCCTGGAGTTCCTCCTTAATCTCAGGTGCTGAGGAGTGTGGACAAATGCTGTGTGCAGACAGGAGCTGTCAGCAGCTTCTTGACACAATTTTCTTGCTCCCTCAGAGCTGTACTCAGCTTTTTGTGCTCTGATGGAAGAAATGTGGGGGATCTTCCCTGCTCTCGTTACCTTCCAAATTCCTGGCTGTTGCATTGGTTTTTTTCTGCCTTCAGTCCTGTACAATTCAATTTAATGGAAACACCAGAAATCCCACCCTGGGCCCAAGAGCTTTGTCCAAACCCTTCTGGAACTCTGGCAGCCTTGGGAATGTGACCATTCCCTGGGGAGCCTGTTCCTTCCCTCCTCTGGGGGAAGAACCTTCCATGTCCGTGGCAGGGGATTGGAACATGATGGTCCTTAAGGTCCCTTCCAACCCAGGCTATTCTGGGATTCTGTGATGCCTTTTTTTTTCTTTTTTTTCCAGAAATAGACGATGAGTTCATCAAGAACTTGAAGATTTTGATTCCTTGGCTTCTCAGTCCCGAGAACCTGGACGTTAAGGAGATCAATGGAAACCATATCACCTGTCGAGGCCTTGTGGAGTATTTTAAGGTATTTATTTAAGGGAAAGTGGGTTCATTCATGGATGGAATTCTGCTGTAGCTCAAGGGGAAAGCAGCAGCAGGCCAGGGCAGTACTGACAGTCCTGACTCACTGCAGCAGAGGGCAAACACCTCATGGTCATGGATTTGACCACACAGCAAGCCCAAAAAGTGGGAGGAGTTGTTTTCCTCCTCTGGAGAATTGAGGGCTACAGGGGGGATAAGCTGAGAGGGCTGTACTCCAGTTGCCTTTGCAAAAAGCTTATTTTTGTTGTCATGGCTACTGGGACATTTCCATGCGAGACATTGGTGAGTAATTCTCACCACCTACTCTCCAGAGCTACCTTGGCTCCTTCTCCTTCAGGGAGGGACAGAGGTAGGTGCAGATCCTTTGGGAGGGATACTTGGGAGTGAGTGGAGGAGGGAGAACCTCCAGTGACTGACCCGGGCCACCCAAGGAGTGGCATTTTCTGACCAAAGCCATCTTGTGCTGGAACATCCTCCTCTTCCCTGCTTCTGAATCCTGTCTGGAGCTGGGTGGGGGTGCTTGGTGTTGCTCCTGTGTGCTGCATTCCACACAATTTCCTTTTCCCTGTGCTTTTCCAGGCATACATAAAGATCTACCAAGGGGAAGAGTTGCCACACCCCAAGTCGATGCTGCAGGTACGTGTGAGTGGGAGCTGTGGGAATTCCTGCACTGTAATTACCACTAATTCCCAGGAATTGGCAGAGGTGTCCAGCACAGTGGCTCTGCTATGACTTTATTCCCAATTCCTCACCGTAACCACCCAAGGAACAGCACTTTGGGAAGCACTGGGCAGTCACAAGCCTGATGTGGCTGAGGAATCCCACCTGGGATGGACTGTGGGGAATTGCTGGCTGCACACAGCACCAGCCAGCTCAGCTGGAATGATTCCCTGCAGGTGAATAACATCCATGGGGCCACACAGGGAGGTGACACGTGGGAAGTGGCTGCCTGAGCCAGGCAGCCTTGCTGGGGGTTGCAGCTGGAGCTGTTTACTTGTGGCTGAGCCTTTTATCTCTTTCCTTGCTGGTTCCCACAGCTGAAGCCAAAGTTTTTGTTGCTCTGGCGTGGAGGGTAGGAATCCTCTCTTCATGCAGGCTTTTGGATGTGTAAATATGGGATGAGTTTATTTGGGATCAGTTGGAGGCTGGGAGAGCACCCTTGGCTAATTCTGGGTGCCACCCACATGTCCTGGCTGTGTCCACATGTGGCCCTGCACTTGCACAGCTTAACCCTGTCCTTCTGCACCTAAATTTTGTGCCCCTTTTGCCCTTACAGGCCACAGCAGAAGCCAACAATTTAGCAGCAGTTGCCACTGCCAAAGACACCTACAGCAAGAGGATGGAAGAGGTGGGTGGTGCTGAACGTGTCCCTTCCTGCTCCTTCTGTCTCCTGGCTCTCCTGTCAGAGATTCATGGAATCCCAGAATGGTTTGGGTTGGGAGGGACCTTAAAGCCCATTCAGTGCCACCCCTGCCATGGGCAGGGACACCTTCCATTATCCCAGGCTGCTCCAAGCCCCATCCAACCTGGCCTTGGACACTTCCAGGGCTCCAGGGGCAGCCACAGCTTCTCTGGGCCCCCTGTGCCAAGACCTCACCTCCCTCCCAGCCAGGAATTCCTTCCCAAACCCTAACCCTAATTTCAGATTTCTCAGTGTTAGGAGTGACATTCCAGGAGTGATTTCACTGTATCAGGAGTGGTATTTCAGGAGTGATTTCCTTGTGTCAGGAGTGATTTCTCTGTGTCAGGAGTGTCATTTCAGGGGTGATTTCCCTGTTTCAGCAGTGATTTTCCCATGTCAGTAGTGGTGTTTCAGCAGTGATTTCCCCATGTGATCAGCACCATCCCAGCAGTGATTTCCCCATGTGATCAGCACCATCCCAGCAGTGATTTCCCCGTGTGATCAGCACCATTCCAGCAGTGATTTCCCCATGTGATCAGCACCATTCCCACAGTGATTTCCCAGTGTGAGCAGTGATATTCCAGCAGTGATTTCCCCATGTGAGCAGTGATATTCCAGCAGTGATTTCCCCATGTGAGCAGTGATATTCCAGCAGTGATTTCCCCATGTGAGCAGTGATATTCCAGCAATGATTTCCCAGTGTGAGCAGTGATTTCCCAGTGTGAGCAGTGATATTCCAGCAGTGATTTCCCCATGTGAGCAGTGATTTCCCAGTGTGAGCAGTGATATTCCAGCAGTGATTTCCCCGTGTGATCAGTGATTTCCCCATGTAATCAGCACCATCCCAGCAGCCCTCTCCCCATATTCCCCACTCAGGTGTGTGGAGGGGACAAACCCTTCCTGGCTCCCAGCGACCTGCAGGCCAAACACACGGAGCTGAAGGAGGAAGCCGTGCGGCTTTTCCGCGGCGTGAAGAAGATGGGAGGGGAGGAGTTCAGCCGGCGCTACCTGCAACAGCTGGAGGCCGAAATCGACGAGCTCTACATCCAGTACATCAAACACAACGACAGCAAGAACATCTTCCACGCCGCCCGCACCCCGGCCACGCTCTTCGTCGTCATCTTCATCACCTACGTGCTGGCCGGCGTCACCGGCTTCATTGGCTTGGACATCATAGCCAGCCTGTGCAACATGATTCTGGGCTTGACACTTATCACACTCTGTACCTGGGCTTATATCAGATACTCTGGGGAGTACAGAGAACTGGGAGCAGTAATAGACCAAGTGGCCGCAGCCTTGTGGGACCAGGTAGGATAAAAGAGCTTTTGATTTCAAACCGGCACTCAAAAAGCACCTTCCCCACCACCCCCTGCTGGGGTTTTTGAAGCCTTGAGTTTCCTGGGGATTTTCCTCCCCTTTTGAGATGGGTTTGGTTTTTAGGGTTGTTAGATCCAGCTGCTTGTGCTGTGATCCGTGCCCTGTTTTAAGTCAAATTTTAATCCAGTCCTTAGAGCTTCCAGATGGGGAGAGGAAGGGCAGAGGAATTGTTTTCAGATCAGTTTATGGAGTTTGTTGTAAGGGGGAGGTCACGGGTGAGCAAGGCTGGAGCTGTGTCCCTGAGCCTCCAGTTCCTGTCCAGTGTGGAAAACAAGCTGTGTAGATCTGAGAAAACTCCCTGCAAGCTCTTTTGTTCTGCCTTTTTCTTTCCTACTTGTCTTACCCGTCACCAGTGTGAGTTTGTGGAGCCTTGTGGGAATGGGCAGCTCTGCCCAGGATCCCCTGGGAAGGATCCTGGTGTGTGTGTGCTCGGGGTGTGCATGCCTGTGGGTGTTAGAGAGGAAGGGCCATCGCTCTCCCCTGGTTCAGGGCAGGGATTTTGGCTCTGCCAGAGGTCAAGGCCAGGTCTTGGCTCTGCCTGTTTTGGCACCAGACCCTGATTTCCCATTGCAGCCCTTCCCACTGCAGAAAAGGAAAGCCCAGCCCACACAGACTCCCCCTGACCCCCTGCACCCCATCCAGGGGTACAGTCCCTGTGCCCAAAGAGCCAAAAGGCTGCTGTGCCCTCCTGCCCTTCCCACGGCAGAGCTGGACCAGCTCATCCCTCAGGAGCCATCCCAGCTCTGATTTCTGCCAGGATTGGCCCTTCTCCACCTGCCCCTTCCCTGCTTTTCCACCACCAGTGAGGTTTTCATGGAGAGCAAGCACATTTCCCTGCTCCCCTGTGCTGCTGCAGCTGACCTTGCACCTTTGGGGGAAATAAAGGCAGCATCTACTGATGTTCCTTCATTCCAGAGCTGGCCAGTGGTGCTGCTCAGCAGAGAGGTGTCCCAGGTGGATTCATCCTGGCTGCCCTGTCCCCAGCAGCCTGAGCACCCCCAGTAATGCTCCCTGCAGTGGCTCTTTTTGCCCAGGGACACTTCCCAGGAGCCTTTGGGATATACTGGAATATTTAAGCCCATCCCAGTGCAGGAAGCAGTGGGAGTTCAGCAAGAACAGGACACAGCAGGAAGCCAGAGGTGCTGCCCACTTGCAACACATCCAGCTGGGGGAAAATAAAGAGGGTAAAGTGCTTGGAGCTGTTCCTGGCTTCCACAGGCCCCCATGGCTTTCCCAGCAGAGGGAAAATTCCCCCAGGAAGGAGCTGTGGCAGAGGGGGGGTGCTGGGTTGGGCAGTGGCACCGTGCCCACCACGAGCCAGTGGCTCTGTCCTGTGGCAGTGGGACCAGGTGCAGGAGGGATGGATGGAGCAGTGAGGGGTCCTGCAAGAGGGCACCAGTTTGGGATGAGCCCCCCTGGGAACACCCCATGTGATACACAGAGCTGTTTCTTTCTCTCTCTGTCTCTCCCTTCCCAATGCCTCTCCCAGGGAAGCACAAATGAGGTAAGTGGCTCTTGCTCTCTGCATGCTGCTGGGGCCAGCTGGGCCCTGGGCTCCTGGGAAAAGCATCTTGGCCCCAAAAGCAAATCTGGGTTGGTGGAGGATGGGAGTCACAAGGGTTTGGGGCAGCAGCTGCTGGCCTGGCTGGCTCTGGCTGTTCCCTGTGATCCAGATGCCTGGGGAAGGGTGTGGATGTGGGCACTGCTGGGAGCCAACTGGGAGAGAGATTTGGGTGGGGAACGTCAGAATCTGATGGGGATTTTCATCTTGCTCCCAGCAGTTCTGTTTGGGGGTTTTCCTGTTGTGCCAGCAGGTCAAACTCAAACCCCCAGATTGTTTTGGAGCACCAACTGTGCAGGTGCAGGCAGGGACAGCCGAGGAGCCCCCATGCCTGGCCAGGCCTCTCCATGCTGCTGGAAGTGCTGTGGGTGTTGTTATTTGGGAAAAACCACCCCATAATGGATTTAGCTGAATGCAGAGCCCAGGTGGGCACAGTTCATCCCCCAGCATCTCCCTGGGCAGCACATGGGATACAATCCTGCACTCCCAGTGTGGCAGGGGAGCTGCTCTGAGGGAAAATGATCCCTGCACAGGCCTTCCAGGGACAGGGAAACCTGGATGAGAGAGGGAGATTCTGCCCCTCTCAGGTGAGACCCCACCTGCAGAGCTGCATCCAGCTCTGGGNCTGGAATAGAATTCCCAGAGCAGCTGTGGCTGCCCCTGGATCCCTGGAAGTGTCCAAGGCCAGGCTGGGCAAGGCTTGGAGCACCCTGGGATAGCCAAACATGTCCCTTCCCATTCCAGGGGGATTGGATCCAAATGGTCTTCAGAGGTCCCTTCCAACCCAAACCATTCTGGGATTCCCTGATTTATGATCCCAGCCCCAGCAGCTCTTTGTGTGCCTGGCACTGCAGGATCCCTCTGTGAGCTCCTGGAATGTTCCTTGGGCAAAGCCTCACCAGGATCTGACTAAACCAAAAAATGACAACCTTCCTGCACGTGGGCATTATTCCAGCTCCACATCCAAGTCCTCCCCAGCCTGGCTGAGGTGTGACACGAGACATTTCCATGTTTTCCCAGAGTGTCACCAGAGCCCCCCCAGCTCCAGCTGCCACCTCCTGAGCCACTGAGTTCTGTGGGGAGTTCTTTAGAAGGAATTTGAGCTGTTAAAAACCCTCCCACCCCTCATCCCTCCCAGCAGCCAGGGCAGCCCTGTGCCACCCCAGGGGCAGCAACCCCAGCAAGGGGCAGAACATGGGATTTGCTGTGGATGAGGTGTTGAACAATCCCTGTTGAGTAAAAATGAGTGCTGTGGGACTGATTTGGCATCACAAAACCCTCTAAAATAGCACAAAATGCTGCAAGGTCACTGAGATGGGGCTTGAAGGTGAATTTTCGAGGAAGACGAGCAGAGAAGCTGCGTGAAGTCTCCTCCACCAGTCCACTGCCTTCTCAAACAATCCCAAAACACCACTTCTGTTCCCAAAGGCCTGTTTGGGATGTGATCAGCATCCTGTTGGACACCTCTGGAGGCATCTCAGCCCTCACCCTCCTCCTCCTCGCTGTCCCTTCAGCCTCTCTTGCTTCATTCACCCCCTGAGCACACAAGGAATGTGTCACCCTGGCAATGTGTGGGTTCCTGCTGGTCAGGTGCCTCTTCCCACCTGATCCAGAGCTAATCCTGGCTTCCCAGCAGTCCCCAGCAGGATCTGGTGGGATTTGGGTTGGTTTTTTCCTTCCCCAGTGACAAATTCATTTGAAATGAGAATGTCAGAGCCATGATGGTCACACCAAATCCTCTGCAGCCAGAGCCGTGTCCTGGCACCCCCTGTGCCATCTGCTCTGGGATAAAGGTGGGGAACAGGCAGGGAGGGGCACAGGGGGTGTTACTCACCTCTCACCCCTGTGGGATCAGAGCCTGGTCCCGGCCCTGTGGGTGCTGTGCCCGCGGTTCTGTGTGGGAAGTGCAGCTCTGGGGCAGCCCCACAGCTGCTCCCGCCTGTTCAGAGCCCGGCCCCGCTCCAGGACAAATGGAAAACGATAAAATCAGAAGGAAAAATCCACATCATCTGCAGAAAAATGATGGGGACAATGAGCTGTCACACCCCGAGCCCTCGGGGTGATGCAGTTACGGAGCTGCCTGGGGAGGGAAAGCAAACGCTGAGGCTGCAGGAATTGAAACTCTGTGTGTGAAACACGAAGGGAAAAACAACCCCCGAATGCCTCACTCACAGTCCCAATTACTGATTTCATACAGCTCTAGGGGGATGAGGTGTTTGAAAAACTGGAATTGTAGAGTGACAGAATATCCTGAGCTGGAAGGGACCCACAGGGATCAGAATCCAGCTCCTGGCCCTGCAGAGACACCCCAAAATCCCACCCTGGGCATTCCTGGCAGCGCTGTCCAAACGCTCCTGGAGCTCTGGCAGCCTTAGGGCTGTGCCCATTCCCTGGGGAGCCTGGGCAGTGCCCAGCACCCTCTGGGGGAAGCAGAACCTTTCCCTGAAATCCACCTAAACCCCCCTGGGACAGCTCCAGCTGTCCTCAGGTCCTAAATCTGTAAGCTTTGTGTGTTGGACACTTGACCCAACTGCGCTGGTGCACAGAACATGCAGAGGCCGCAGTGGGCTGGGATGGGTTGGGATTCCCGGGATTGGGATTCCCTGGGATCGGGATTCCCTGGGATCAGGATCCCTGGGATTGGGATTCCCTGGGATCAGGATCCCTGGGATTAGGATTCCCTGGGATCAGGATCCCTGGGATTGGGATTCCCTGGGATTGGGATTCCCTGGGATCGGGATTCCCTGGGATCGGGATTCCCTGGGATCGGGATTCCCTGGGATCGGGATCCCTGGGATCGGGATTCCCTGGGATCGGGATCCCTGGGATCGGGATCCCTGGGATTGGGATCCCCCGGGATTGGGCTCCCTGGGATTGGGATCCCTGGGATCGGGAAGGGGCCGGTCGGTGAGTGTGTGTCTCTCCGCAGGCCTTGTACAAGCTGTACAGCGCTGCGGCCACCCACAGACACCTGTACCACCACGCCTTCCCCGCGCAGCGAGCCGAGCCCGCCGACGGCGCCGACAGGAAGAAGGTGTAAGAAATAAACCCCCAGGGCCTGTTCCCAGCCGTGCATGGCCGAGGCACGGACGTCTCCTCCTCGGATCGACACCCTGACCCCGTGTCCATCCCCGATCCCGCCGGGAGCAGGGGGAGCGGCCCCGCCGGGGCAGGGCCAGCATGGATGTGTCCTGTCCCCGTGTACATACGGCACTGCCGCAGCCCAGAGCTTTGGTTCGTCATAGCCAGCGACTCCCAGCTCGTTTATGAAGCCTTATTTCTCCCTTCTTAATTAGTCACCACTGAGGAAACGATGATTTACGTGATACCGCAACTAAAAAAGGCCGAAGCTTATCCAAAAGCCAATTTATTTCAGGTACTTGGACAAGTTATAACATGTAACCACGTTTTTTTTTCCTTCGTTTAACTGTTTAATGACATAAACATAATGAAAATGTATTAACTTGCTTTATCAGACACTGTAAGGGCACTTCTGCTGTGGTCTGTTAACGGTGCTGTGAGGAACGCGGCCGTTTCTGTTTGTCTGCACAAAGTGTCACTTTGTAGCTGTGTTGGAGGAAGTTTCACTGTATTTCTGTACATATTTATCCATGATAGTGCATAGGACGTGTGGTACAGTTCTATTCTTTTATCGTCAGGACTATTAAAGTTTGCTTTTGGTTCCTAAGAAGTTGGTTCTCCAGGGAAAAGTTATTTATTGGCCTGGCAAGAGATTCTCCTCTGGGGTTTTTTACGTGTTTGGTTTGATTTGGGATTTTAGCCTTGGTGTTTTGAGGGTAATTTACCCACTGACAGACCCCAGAGCTCGGTGCCACCAAGAGCTTCGATCATCTCAAGCCTGTGTGGCTTTTACTGCTTTTAAGAATGGTTTATTTGATGTTCTAAGAGGCCACAAACTCAGTCACACAACCCTTGGTTCATCGAACAAAATGATTTTTATTGAATTAATAGGATTTACAAGAAATGTACTTTTTTTGTCTGCAGTGTTTATTGCACTGAAAAGAACCCATAAATAACATATCAGGACAATTAATGAACCAAATGAAATTATTGGAGAGGGTAACCGGACAATTAAAAATTTTCCCCAAGTGAGGAGCTTTAAGACAAAAGCTCATTTAAAAAAACAGTAATTGCTGTTCCATCCCTGATTTTCCCCATGGGGTGACACAGTGGGTCAGACAATGCTATTGCCTATCCACTGGAGCGGGTCAGATTTTGGGAAATGCAGGATCAAAACCACTCTGCTTAGAGATCTTGGTCTTTAGGAAGGTACAAGTGTTCCCCCTCTGAGTAATCTGTGTGAAAAATAGGAGTAAATCTGGAGTACTAATGAGCTAAAGTAAAAAATAAGGCAACTCGGGCTTCGCTTGCACGAAGCGCTCGGATCCAAAAGGTGAAATCAGCTCCTGGTGGGACTGAGCAGGCCCAGGGTTGGTGTTCTGTACATTAAAGCTGTAAACAAAGAGCAGAGCTCTCTCAGGAGAGGGATCCCAAATCCCGAGGGAAAAACCCTGAACGAGGCATCTGGATTTGGACAACGTTTGGAAGCCAGGACGTGACAGTTGCATCTATTGCCCTTAAAAAATACATAGCCAGCTTTTAATACTGCAGCTGGCTGCTAGGAAAGAGATCAAGGATCAGGGGACCGATCAAACTGCTGGTTTCTCAGGATAACAAACTACTCCCGGGTAGGGAAAAAAAAAAGATTAACAAACAATTTCCACTTTTATAAACAACACATAATACATGTAGAAAAATATTCAAGAGGATAATAACAAAGGTGCAACGTCAACAAAAATAAGCTGCCTTTTTAACAAAAGCACTTTTCCTTTGAGAGTTTGTTTGTGAGTGTGAGAAGAAGCTGCTGGAGCTGGCTGCAGCTCAGTAGTTGGTGCCGTGCTGCTGCGCGTACCACTGCTGCCGCTGCTGCCGCTGCTCCAGCTCGGTGAGCAGCGCCTGCCTGTAGGCCTCGTAGAGCTTCACGATGCGCTCCAGCTCCTTCATGAACAGCAGCTTCAGCATGCCCTGGTACGTGTCCAGGTCGGCCAACTGGAACAGCTCCCACTTCAGGATGTGGTCGTACCTGCAGGGAGAGCGGAGCTGGGTTCTGAGCAAATCTGGATTAGCCCGTTTGATGGGACTCCAAAAAGGGGGAGTTGTGTCGGGAGTGAGCTGGAGAAATATCGCAGGGAAATGGCACGGTCTCATCATAACACACCAAAAATCTCCAGGGATACAGGAGATCTCCTTAACTGACCAGAATAAACCAATACAGGAAAACAGAGGCTGGGAGAGCTGGGAATGTTCACCTGGAGAGGAGAAGGCTCCAGGGAGAGCTCAGAGCCCCTTGCAGGGCCTAAAGGGGCTCCAGGAGAGCTGGAGAGGGACTGGGGACAAGGGATGGAGGGACAGGAGCCAGGGAATGGCTTCCCACTGCCAGAGGGCAGGGATGGATGGGATATTGGGAAGGAATTCCTGACTGTGAGGGTGGGGAGGGGCTGGGATGGAATTCCCAGAGCAGCTGTGGCTGCCCCTGGATCCCCGGAAGTGTCCAAGGCCAGGTTGGACGGGGCTTGGAGCAGCCTGGGATAGTGGAAGGTGTCCCTGCCCATGGCAGGGGGTGGAATGGGATGAGCTTTAAGGTCCCTTCCAACCCAAACCATTCTGGGATTCTATGGAAATGCACTTTGGAAGCACTGAACAGCAATTCCATTCACAACACATTTACATTTACTGTAAAACATCTGTTAAAATCAGAGTGACACAGAAAAATGAATTCTTCCAGCAGCTGAGCAGGTACCTCCCAGAGGATGGGACACTGCCAGCCTTTCCTCCCCACCAACTGATCCCAATCCAGCTGTAACGAGCCTTCTTGGCTGCTTAACCTCTCCAATTAACCCCTCTTGGTTAATTAGCAGCACTAATCTACAACAGATATTTAATGCAAGCCCTGATGTGGTTCCACCCTCACTCCAATCACTTTCCTTTCCTGCTTTTCCCACATACAATCCACTCACAATCTGATTTCCTCAGCTTGGAAATAGAGAGCTGATTGCTCTGATTAGTACAGACCAGGAGAAACTCATGGAATAATGGAGTTATTTGGTGCAGCTGAGGCACAGGAGAAGATGGATTCACCTGAGTGGGGGCTGAAGCTGAAATATCAGTGAATTTATGGAAATAAACTGCATTCCCCACTGAAAGGTCACATTCCAGAGGCATCAGAGAAGCACCAGGATGTGCAGGTGAGTTCCAGAGATGCTCTGAGGAATTTTAAGAATTGAACTAAAACTGACCACAGCTTCTATAAACCTCCTAAAGAACAGTTTCTGTACTAAAGCTATCCCTAATCCTGACAGGGCTGCACTGCTAAAACCACTTTTTTCCCCCAGAAAAGAGAATAATAAATTGCAGCTGTTTGGAGTTTGAGCTCTGTATTGACAAAGAGGGGTTTGAAGATTTCCAGGTACAGCCACCTTTGGGAGCACCTCGGGATTGTTGAGATCACAGGGACAACACCTTTCCCTCTCTCTCCTTTCCCACTCATGAGGAGCCAAATAAATCCCTGGCTGAGAAACAGGAGGTAACTAGAACAGAACAGGCAGCCAGAATATCCCATCCCCTGGGCTTTTCCCAGTGGATACCATGGATTTAACACAAACCAGGACAATCTCAACACAGGAGACACTGATTTGCCCTGAATATTTCCAGCCTGTTGGGGAGGGCTGGAAGAACAAAGTCCTGGGTTCAGATCCCGGCTCCAAAAGAGGTGGGGAAGAATCTGAACCATGTGATCTCTGCAAGGAAGGAATTTTGGGGTCCTCACCCTCATGCCACTGTGGGAACAGCTCCCAGACTGGGATACCTGACCTGGAAGGGGGAGAAACATCCCATGTGAGAGTTGAGCCAAGGGTTAAAATCAAGTTTGGAGTCTTGATGGCAGCGTGAGACTCTGAGAGCTGCACTTGGGCTCTCCAAACAAAACCCCAGAGATGCCAGGAGAGGGGAAAGGATTCCTCAAGGGAGCAAAAATTCCTTAAAACTCAACAGGTTTGAGTTGGAAGGGACCTCAAAGCCCATCCAGTGCCACCCCCTGCCATGGGCAGGGACACCTTCCACTATCCCAGGCTGCTCCAAGCCCTGTCCAACCTGGCCTTGGACACTTCCAGGGATCCAGGGGCAGCCACAGCTTCTCTGGGCACCCTGTGCCAGGGCCTCACCTCCCTCACAGCCAGGAATTTTTTCCTATGAATAGGGACTATTTTGGCTAACACCTACTGGACTCTCTATTAGGCTTTTTCTAACCCTAATTCTTTTCCTCTAGAGAAATTAGTTGAAAAAAACCCTAATATTCCTTATTTTTGCCATAATGATCTACTTTTCTCAACAAAACCAACTGGGCTTTACAGCTAAATCGATTTACAGTACCAAGGGTAAGTAAGAAATCATAAGAAAATAAACCAAATTATTTCAGTGCAAAACTGTGCTGCTAATTAAAAATTTGCCTCAGCCTACTTGATATAAAGAAATCCCTGATAAATTGTTTCATTTGTCTTATACTTGTTTCTCAGGTTTCGAGACAAGTATCCAAAAGAATCCACACAACACAGGCTGAACTATTTAAAATTAACATTGTCTGGATGTGCCAAAGAGCTAAATAAAAAAATGCAGCTGCAGCCAAAACCTGGAAGTATTTCTAGGGAACAAATCCTACAGGCTACAGGAACTAAGTATGGCCCTGGAGCCTCAGTGTACTGGGGAATTTTAGGGCAATTTAAATCTTTATGGGCTGCTGGCAAAGCCAGCAGTCACAAGAAGTAATAAAATTCATTCAAATTGTAGTTACTAGAAGCAGGTAATAAAAAAAGAGACTTTTTTTTAGTGGGAGTCACTGAACATCTCAGCCTGAATTTGCAATTCCAGACTGACCTTGCTGCTGTAAAACTGAGTTTCTCCATATTCTCCTTATGAATGGTACATGATTTAATAATTATTAAACCATATTTGGAGGTTTTCTTGCTTTCTATTCAGTGTTACTGTTCTGCAGAGCTGCGCCCATTAGAAAATCTAATTTCTTTATGCTGACTCAAACCTTTTTTTTGGAGGAAACTCCCTGTTCCTGTAGCAGTTTCTTTGACAAAATGATTTTTATTACCCCTTAGTTTTTAATTTAATTTCTTGAACAGAAGTATAGAAATAGAAATACAGATGTCAGCCTGTATTTGGCCTAAAGGGGCTCCAAGGGATCTGGAAAGGGACTTTGGACCAGGGATGGAGGGAAGGACAAAAGGAGAATGGCTTTAAGCTGGAAAAAGGTAAATTTAGGTTGGATATTAGGAAGAAATTATTTTCTCTGAGGGTGGGGAGGCCCTGGAAAAGGGTGCCCAGAGAAGCTGTGGCTGCCCCTGGATCCCTGGAATGTTCCAGGCTAAGTTGGACAGGGCTTGGAGCAGCCTGGGATAGTGGAAGGTGTCCCTGCCCATGGCAGGGGTTGGAATGGGATGGTTTTTAACTTCCCTTCCAACCCAAACCATTTCATGATTCTGTGATTTAAAATTCTTAAAGGTGAAGGAAAAGCTGTGCTGTTTAAAAAGAAATAAAAGAGGAAAAGTTACACCCTAAAAATGTTTCACATATTTTCTGAGCACGTGGTACCGCTCTTGTAAACACTCCGAAAGCAAAACACATCCTTCACTCTCTGACAGAGCTTTCTGCAACTTGTGTGAGCTGCAAGAAGTGATCCCTTCAAGTAATGCCTGAAACAAAGCAAATTAATATGATACACATTTGGTACAACTCCCTCATGCTGTCAACCACAGCCCTGCTGCAGCTAAAAACCAGATACTGCACCAGCTCTACCGTCAGTTGCGGAAATCCAATTTTTTTTTTCATTTTTAGTGTGAAATGCAGAAGATAAAAAGGCAGAATCTCACTTGACAGGAGCCCTGGCATAGACCTGCAGCCAGTCAGGGATCTCGGCGCTGTGGTAGGGGTTGGCAGGGACCAGCAGGGGTTGGCTCCTCTCTGCAGGCTGTGGCTGGTAGGACACAGGGGGTGGCTGATCGTAACGGGGAACGCTGCAAGGGACAAGGGGAAAATGTCACCTCCAAGCTCACTGGACACACTGGAACCAATCATTTCTTAATGTTATATAGAGATTAGTAAGTGCAAAGGTTGGTGGTGCAACCTCATGTGGGGTGTTGGCTCAGCAGGCCTGCACTGAGCAATGTGCTGTTGTTATTCTGGTAAAATTCACCTCAGCCCCACTCACCAGAGCACAACTAGGCATTGGAGCTGGTTTTAAAAAGTAGTGATTTGTATAATCCACCACTTAATGTGTCAGAACAGATGTATTCAGGCAGCAGCTGATCAGAGTCACTCCATATAAAGACATCCCCATGTATTTATCTTTTGTGCCACAAGTTAAAGAACTTTCTCTTCCTGGGTATCAGCAGAATAGACTGAGCAGGAGAAATGAACACTTAATTTGGTGCATATTAACAATGAACAGCTAGATTTGGAGTGTATTAACAATTAACAGTTAGATTTGGGGTGTATTAACAATTAACACTTCATTTGGTGCATATTAACAATTAACATTAGATTTGGAGTGTATTAACAACTAACAATTTGGTGCATATTAACAATTAACATTAGATTTGGAGTGTATTAACAACTAACAGTTAATTTGATGCATATTAACAATTAACATTAGATTTGGTGCACATTAACAATTAACATTAGATTTGGAGTGTATTAACAACTAACAGTTAATTTGATGCATATTAACAACTAACATTACATTTGGTGTGTATTAACTTTATTTTACCTTGAAATTACGAGCAGCTAAAATACCAATTTTCATTCTAGACAAGATTTAATTCACGTTTCAGATGTTCACAGCATCTCCAGGAACATCAGATCAAGTTTCCTTTCAGTTTACATTTTAATTCTGTTCTCAGCAACTTTGCTGTTTTACTGCCAGCTGAAGAGCTGCTTTGTTTGATTTAGGAGCAATACCCTGCTTCTAAACTTCAGAAACACGAGACAAAACAACTTCTAAAAACCTTCCTGAGAACCAGCAAAGCTGAAAATAAGAATTTTTTTGTATTTGATCCAAACTCAGCTCCACTTTCCTAAGTGGACACAGAAAGGCAGGCAGAGCAGGGAAGGTGGGAGGCTCACCTGGGAGCACAAGGGTGTTTGTACTGAGCCCTTTTGTTGATGTGATCCACGTAGTAAACCCCAAATTCTGCAGACTCCACGCGCTCCCAGCCCGGTGGGAGCCCCTCCCGCTCCAGAGGGTGGCTCCAGTGGGTTGTGTTTGTGTTGTGATCTATGTAGTATTTCCTTCCTCGGATAGTCCAGTCCACTGACCAGCCAGGAGGAAGAGGTAAATCTTCAGAACTATGATTTGTTAAGTTTCCTAAAGATGTAGCAGCAACTCTCCCGATGCCTAAAACAAAGGGGGATCGATGGTTAGTTAAAGGTTTACAGAAATTTTAATTTCTGTTAATAAATTATTACAGCTGCTTCATTTATCAATAAAAAAAAACCCCACAGCTTTTTTTTCTAGTTAAAGTCAGAAGTGAAAACCATCCAGAAAAATCACTGAGTCCCAACAAAGCTTTTCAGGTGAACCAGTCAAGAACAGCAACAGGAAGAGGTAAAACAAGGGAGGAGGGACAAGCAGGGTTTGGGGGTACAAGAGCTGGCAGGAATCAGCAGCTGATTAAATTCCCACTTTTTCCCTGCTAACAAAGCACATCTGGGATTTACCTATCACTAAATGTAAGAGACTGCTCACTAGCACTCTGAAATATGTGATTTGTTGTAACACACAGAGAGTTTGTACAAATTAGCAGCTGGATGGTGAGAGATGACTACAGAAACAGCTCCTTTCCCATCCCTGCCTAGGGATACTTGGGAAGCTGGGTGAAATAAAAGCCAGATGAGCAAGTACAGAAAACTCAAAAAAAAAACCCACCCCCAAGACACCCAACCACAAAAACCCAGTGACATAATCAAGAATTTTGCAGGTTTCTTTCCATCCCTGGGAATTTGCTACCTCCTGGAAGTGCTGGGCTAAATTCAACTCTCTTCTAAAATTCATTTTAAGTAGCTCCCTCCAGTCACTCACAGTTCTACAGTTAAACATTGTCTGGTTTTAAAGAAAATTCCAATTATCTTTCCATCCCCCAACCAAATGCATCTATTCAATGCCATTAGCAGCAGAGTTGTGTGTTACTGTTTCCCACAGCCAGCAGAAGGGGTTTGGGAGTCACTTCTCCCATTTTCTGAGAAGTCAGAAATCACCCCCCCCACATTTACTGACAGGAATTCACCCTCTCCTTCTTTTTTTCAGGAATAACATTTTTGTGTGGTTATTTTTTGAGAGAAGGGAAAGGCAGAGTCTCTCTCATCTAAAATGACAGCCTGAAAGCTGGGTGAGCTATTTGCTAACAAAATATTAACAATAATTGAAAATAAAGCTACAGGAAGGCTCCAAAACAACTGGATAAATAAAAAATAAATTAAAACTCCCCTCATGAAGGTCTTCCCGAGTTTCTTTAAAACTTTGTCTTCATCCATAAATCTTTTTCCAGCATTGCCATGTTCTGAACTGTTAGGCCTTAAAGGATTTCCTCTTGTTTCAGTACTTACCTATTTGTCAGCATTATAAAGGGAAGCTCATGGCTGTGTCCATCTTTAATTGGGATTGAGCAACCTTTTCCAGAGAAAAGAAACATCCTGAAGGTTTCCTGACCTTTGGAAGGACTGGGGCAGGGAAATTGGTTCAGCCCCTCGCTACAGTGAAGTCACTGGTTTGGTTTTCATGCCATTGACAAAATACAAACATTTCAGGTTCTTGAAAATGCTGTGTTTGGGATTAACAAATCCAGGATTTTCCCCAATTAACGGAACCTCTGGGTTGTAATTTCATGGATGTGGAAATAGTGACTGTTAAATCAACACTGCCAGGAGATCTGAACACACAAACTTGACTGAGGGAAAAAAAATCCATATTTTTCTGTCTACTGTTAAAACCTGCACATCCCTGTATTTCTCTTACAATTCTTCCTCCATAAATCTGACCTCAAATCCATAGATATTTATATTTACTCTTTGGGGTAAAGGTGAATGCTTCCCAACATTTGGAAGAGGTGCCATCCTCTGCACCAGCAGTTCTGACACATAGATTCTCCCAAAGCCAGTTATTTTTAATTTCCAAGATGCAAAGAACAAAAATAACACCAGGCCATAAATATTTTATCCATTCCTTTTGCCATTTTGATTTCATATATGAAGAGGCAGAGCCATACCATAGCAGAGCTATTGAAATAAATTTATACAGATGTAGAAATTATCAGTTTTGAACAGTGTTCCATGAACATGAAATCAAAGGCCAGACTTAAAAACTGATGATTTTTCCCTTAAATCACAGATTATACTGGAATATTCTCTGTGCTGGAAGTTTTAAGATGTTGATATTCATAGGACCTTAGAGCCTTCAATCCACTGAGGCATGAAAATCCACAATTAGTGCAATTTAGACATTTTCTCACATAAAATTATTTTTTAGATATCAAAAGAAATTGTCTGTTGGTTTTCCTAATAAACCTCAGCTGTTCCTTTGTGGGAGAATGCATAAACACATAAAAGAAAAAGCTCCTCCTATAGTTTTGAACAATAAGAGAAGAGGAAAATTAACTTTTTTAATGTGTGTATATATATATGTATATATATATCTATACACACCTGTAAGTATCAACAATAAGACCACACAACACTTGGAAGATTAAATTCCTATGTGACCTTTTCCAAATTATAACCCAAAGAAGAAAGTTCCAAGACAGCCTAAATCCTTGTCTTTTCCATGGCAAATTGCCAGGAATTACATCTTCTGTATTTAAATTCCAGGTAAAGTCTGAGCCCTAAAGCATTTTCACAGCAGCCCAAAGCTCCACACAGGATTTTCCTGCAAGCACCAGGGATATTCCCTGGATTAGGGGCTGGCACCAGATTTATGTATCCCAAATATAAAACCTGAAGAGTTTTCATACAAACAACTTGTGTAAAACCTGGGGTTTTCCTGGGGTGGAGGATATGATCCCTACCACAAGATAAACTGAACAAGTTCATTGTAACTCTCAGGGTTTTCTTGCTCACACACTCTTTTAACTGTAATAAGACAGAAATTCTCATTCTTCCTGCTTTCCCAAGGAACAGAGTTGCTTAAATTATCCACTTTTTCCAAATGTTTCCTTTCCTCTGCTTAAAGATGAGCACTCTCTGGAGTGGCACTATCAAATCTCAAGGATGGTGAACAATTAATTTAAATTTATGCATTTGTAAAACTTTTTCAAAATGTCTCTTAACAGCCTGTCAAGCCTCATTTGGCAATTCTGTTTATAATGTTATATTATAATATAATATAATATATTAGATAATGGGGTATTTTTTGGTTCAGCTGTTGCTTTTAAGGAACACCAATACTGAAATCATTTGAGGCTTTCATTTTCCTTCCATTTCTAAAATCTTCAACTTAAGATCTTGAATTAATTACCTTTGAGCACCACACTGCAGTGCACTTTATCAATGCAAGGAGTTTCTTCTCTTAAAAATGTAATTTAAGCTAACACAGTCACAAGTGTGAACAATCTGTAGTGTGTTCTTCACTCAATAAAGTTGTGTTTGGTTGTTCCTGTGGGATGGAACAAAGGAACTGGAAGCGATGTCAGGGCTTTCCCAGCTCAGTAAAAAGGGTTTATTCTGAGGGTACCCTGCCTGGAAAGAAGTCCAAGCCCTTTGGAGCAAAGATTTCAGTCTGGCAGGTAGGAAGGACAGCACAGAAATCCTATCACCAGCAAAAAGGGGAAAGAGCAAAAAACCAGAGGAGAAAATCTCACTTGGGTAGAAAATGTCCTGATGTTGGCAGAGAAACTTCAGAGCCCAGGAACTCCCCACAAGTGACTTCACCCAAATCTCCAAGTGTTGGAGAACAAATCTTACAAACCAGTATTTGTCTTTAATATGCCCAATTGTCTTGAGAGCCTTTTTTCAGGATGCCAAAATCCTCTCCTTTCCCCTCATCGGAGCGGGGTGAAGAGCAGGAAGAGAAGATGAACAAATTGTTTCATTTTAAAGGAGTAAGTAACAATAAAATAACAAAAAAGTTCCCCTGTTTAGCCAGGTCTGCAGGTCCCAGGCCTTCCTAACCCACTCCAAAGCATCTGAAGGAACTTCCTGAGCACAAGCACCTCTTTTGTTGGTGGGAATGGGGCGTTCCAAGCAAGCACAAATTCACAAATAGGAAATGACAGGAAGAACTCTGAAAGCTTCAAGAATTATGCTGCAAAATTACTGCAAAATCAGCACAAAAGAAGAAAAGGGCAGGAACTGCCATTTGTTTAAAAACGAGACAAGTGTACACGCAGAAAAATAAAAATATGGCTATTTCAGCTCTAAATGGGTTTCACGTCATAATCTGTATTTATTTTGCTCTTACATTAAACAAGTTTGCAATTTTTAAGGGGTACAACTTAACAGATGAACTAAAAGCACACTGGATTCTCTTTTTAATTGTTTTTCTCCTGTGACATCCCAGTGAACTCATCACAATCCACCACCAGAAAGTGCCTTTACAGTGTGATTTCAAGCTCAGCAATTTTCATAGACACAGAAGAATGTTTCAGCTTACCGCTCACACAGGTACAAATAACTCTGAGGTCTTGGTTACAAGTTAGTTCCAATCTACACTGTAGGTATAACTTCAACCACAGACCTCCCCAAAACTTTAACCTAGAAGAGAGGAAAGAGATGGCGAGGAAAGACAGGTAAAGTCTCTTAGAATTAAAAGTTTGAAAAGGACACTAATAAAAAAAAAAAAAATTAAAAATTTAAGAAATGCCACAGAGGTAGCTAAACGTGCAAAATTAGGAGGTATCTCAACTGAAAACACTGGTCAGGAAAATCAGCAGCATTGAATTGCTAATTAGAAATAAATTTAATGAAAATATGGAAAGGAGGATGTGGTAGAAGCGAATCACAATGAGAGAGAAAACATGACTTCAAGGAGAAATGCCTATGGAAGGACATGGCAATGCTAAAACATCAACTGCTGAAAAACCACAGGGCTTCCCTAAAGACTTTGCTGAACACTGTGAAGATCTCAGTGAGAACATGTTTTCGACTTCTCTCCAAATTACAAACAGGAGAATCTTGATTTTGAATGAAAGCTGAAATTCACAGGCACCTCTTCACTTCCAGACTGCAGCTTCCCAAAAATCATCTCAGTGTGACCACCATGGAATATCACCAGAGCAAGAACATCTTGTGTTCCCCAGGCAACATTTCCTTGGGAATCCACCCAAAACACACCAGAACTGACCAAGGGGACCTCTACAGGGAGGGTGGGAGAGGAGGGAAAGGGGAGAAGGCAGCATTTACAAACTCCAGCTAATAAACAGACTTTTCTTTTGGAACTGCAGGCATTAGGCAATTTTGTCATCAATTATCTCAATGAAGAGAAACAACAATGGGGATGCGTGAAGAAAAAGTAATTTAGACAAAGACAGTGAAAGCAACAGGCTCAATATTCTGGAAATGCAAGAAAAAGAAACAAGGCATTACAGAGAGATTTGGGTAACTCAAGGAAAACACTGAAGGTCTGAAGGCAATGGATGGTGCAAATAAAAAGAAACTTGATGGTGAGATGAAGGAAGTAACAAAATCTAAAATTTTCTTATTTTGAGAAAAATAATTCTTAAAGAAAAAGGAAAAGAGGACTTTAAGAGTTCATATGGAGATGAAAAATAATGGAGGAAAGGGAAAAACACTGGCAATTGAAAGGCTCACCTTTGTCCCTCCCTACAAGTGCATGAGATTAAATACTCACCCACGACAAAACCTGTGTAGAATTTGTTCAAACTATTAAATGTTAAAGTATGAGACTGAATGACAAAACCAAGCAAACAGGAGCAGCTCCTTTATGATTTCCAGGTCTAAGAGGGTCAACAAACAGCAGGAAAAAAAATCTATTTAGGAAGATGTTGCTATAATTGAGAAAAATATGGCTGTGGAGCCCTTCTTTTAAAAATTTGATATATTAACCTCCACTTCCAAGCTACAGCTTCATTTCTGGAAATCTCCTCAGCAGAGAGAGCTACTGTGGTAATTCTGAAGGTTAAACTGATGGATTGGTTTGTGAAATCCTCCCCTCCTGCCTCTCCTCCCTAAAATAGCCCAGCACACACTACCAGGTGCTTGTTACCTGGACCAGGTAAATGTTTAATGACTGTTGGATGAGCATCAACTGGCAGAGGTGGAGGGTTTGCACACAAAATCCAGGTAAATCACATATATTAACATTTAGCAAAATAAATGAGGATTGAAGTAGTGGACCTTAAACCCCAGTATTTCAGAATGTCCTGGCTGGCATTTCCATTTTTCATGGAAGTGTTTCTGTGCTGAAGAAAACACAAAGCACTGAGAGGTTCTAATCCCACACACGAGGTCAGCACCATTAAAAGCTGATGTTCTTCCTGGCAGATTTATTTTTCTAGACAAGAGGTTTATTTTATTAGACATTAATTACTATTTTGTTTACAGATTATAAGTGACAATGTATTTCATACTGAAGGTACGTTATTTACAGGTTTGAAATGTTTGTTTCAAACTCCTCCTTGGGCATAGTTTTTGTAATATCAAATACAGAACTAAATATTACAGAAAAGGAATATTTAATGGATTCTTCTTTCTTATGCTGTTCTGCTTTAGAAAACAAAGGCAAGTTCCAGTGAAACTAAGGGGGGAACAAGCATATTTACAAACAATTTTAAAAGCTAAAAGAAAGGAAGCAAGGACTAGGAAGTCAATTTCAGCACTAATTAGATGCCAATTTGTTAATTACACAAAGCAGTCGTTCCTCGCTTTGACTATTTATAGGAAATTATTTTAATTATTGAGGTCAAATTCAAACAATGAAATTAAATAATAGGATGACAGTTAAAATTTAATGGTAATAACAATAATAATAATGTTGCAATGTTATAATTTAGAGCTGTTGGTTATTCTCTAGCATGAAAATAGGAGATGTCCCTCAATGAATAAAATTCCTTGCTAGCCACCAATTGATGAAAGTTTGTGTGAAGAAGATGTACATATGCCTAGCACTAAAAAACCCAAAACTTGCTTGACCTTACTCCATTTACTTAGTAAAATAATCCTGGTTTAAGTCTATTTTTCCTTTCTGGATAAGTGTGATCAAACTCTAAATTGTAATTACCCAAATCCCAGAAACACCATGAAAAAGCAGCTCTGTCCTACACACCTCAAACACAACCCCGATCATCCAGCACACCTCTGCACCCAAAACCCTCATCAAAACCGGTTTTTTAACAAAAACAACAACGAATCCTTACCTGAAGTGTGCCTCCCATGATTTTGGGACATCCTCTGGAAAAGATCACTGTTGTGTTCATAATACCTGTAGTCCTCGTGCAGGCGGTCGTTCAGCTGACGTCTCCTCTGGGCATCGTAGAAATGATCGTAGTAATAGCCCCGGGCTCCGGCATCGCCGTTCTCCAGCCCGGGATTGGCTTCGGAGAGGAAGGACTGAGAGGAGGAGCCGTATTCCCTCGGGACCTCAGCCAAACTCCTGACAAGGTAGGAAGGTGCAGACAGTCTGTTGCTTTCTCGCCTCATTATTTCGTGAGGCGGCCTCTGCACCGGAGTTCGGAGGAAGCTCTGGTTCCTGGAAACGATTCCATCTCCCCCCGGGGCGTAGGCAGAGGATGTGGAGTCGGGAGGGCAGATATCAGTTCGTCTTGGAATGGTTGGACCGTGACGGATAAATGAAGGCATCAGATCTGACAGAGAGCATGGAGGAGAAGTAAGAACCCTGCCTATACATTATCTGAGCAACCACGATGATTTATACCCTGAAACTGGGGAATTCATGTGCAGAACACACTTAAGGCACCTCTAATGCCTATGCAAATGTGATGGTAATGCTGCAGAGTGTCCTGGTGCAGCAGAAACCAGCACACCCCACACCAGCAGCAGACTGGTGCCAGGACAGAGCAGTTCTGCCAGTAAAACTGCAGCTACAATAAACAAACCAACCCCAAACCCATCAAAAAAACCACACAAGTGAAAAAAAACCCCAAACCACCCACACTGTGCTGTGGCTACATCAGTCAGGGATCGTATCACTCTATGAGAAGGGTCAAGAAAATCCAAATATCCTGGCTACTACTACATTGGGAACGTTGTCCTTACAAACTGGGAATGACAAGATGTTAATGCCCACAGGAATTTAGGATAGAAACAGAATTCACACTGCCCCCTCCATATCCCAAAGTCACAAAGCTCAGCCAGAAAAATGCTGTCATTCCATAGACGTTAAGTTCTCCAATTATCATGGAGATACTTCACTTTCTCCTTTAGAATTTCACTGCCTCCCTTCAGTAAATGAAACATTCCTCCTCTCCCTACTTTTACTTTCAACATGATATAAATAAGTAGTTTCCCTCCAGGTAAGTCAATACAAATGATAACTTTCCTTTAAAATGTGGTTATGCCTATTATTAATTACTCTTTATTAATAAACTCTTACAACTTATGGTTAAAATCTGATGCACCCCAGAAGGCGTCAGCAACAAATTTGTTTGTTCGTTTATTGTGTAAACAAACCCATTTCAGTCTCGGGTTGTCTTCAAAGACCAACGAAACCAAACCTAAGAGCACTTTCACTGTGTATTTGTGGTGTCGTGTCCAGTCCTAGGAGCACAGGGCTGTGGCATCAGAGCCACGGGAAGATCTGTGCATCCCAGGTGACCTCACCAGGTTGAGTCATGGATAGGACCTGGAGCGTTTGCTTCCGCAGGGATTTTATGCAACTGCCTGGCAGGACAGTTATCTCATTCCAAAGTGCCCAGATCGGGAAAACAACCACTCCATTCTGGAAACAGAGGGTCACAGAATCGCAGATTGGTCTGGGTTGGAAAGGCGCCCTGAAGCTCACCCAGCTCCAACCCGTGCCACAGGGACACCTTCCACTATCCCCGGCTGCTCCAAGCCCCATCCAACCTGACCTTGCGATCACTTCGGTTCGTGTAAAAACAATGCATGGAGACTGTCTGAACCCCGGCCTGCTAAAACCGAGGAGCGAGAAAATCATAAAACCCACCAAGTTTGGGCACGCTGAGCACCCGGTGGAAAAAGGCGTGCGGGGCTCGCTTTGAAACTCGGGCTTCCTTTAACTTCCCTCCGTCATCTCCCAGGGCTCACAATAGGATTAAACACACATTTACAAGGAGAAATAACCCCCACAGGGATAAGGCCCCCTCACCCCGCCAAGGCCGCGCAGCTCCGGGGCCCGCCGGCCCCGCACTGGCCGCACACAAAGGCCTCGAGCCGGGCCCCCCGGAGCCCTGCACCGGTGTCCCCCGCTCCCCCCGACACTCACTCCGCAGCAGCGGGCTCGTCTCCTTCTTCACGTACTTCCCCTGCACCTCGCCCGGCTTGGAGAGCTCCGTCCGCGT